>CM076572.1:544074689-544674689 GCA_034641835.2 Pinus albicaulis
AACACAAGTGGAATTATGAAATTCGGATTCCATTTACCCTGTCAAAAATCAAATCTCCCAACACTTGTCAAAATGATCAGAATGAGGCTGCCTCAAGGCAGAGCGCTGTTGCAGCCAATGTTTGAAGGTCTTCCTCAACTCAAAATTGAGCTCATGATAGCTCATTGGAAAGGTATTTCTGTCTAGTTATCTTTTAAATCATAAAGAAAGTCATTTGGCCAAACATGCTAGGAGAAAACATTATTTTCCCAAGGTCACTTCAGAGGTGCATTCAATTCTCCTGAGGGAACGATATTTTTGATATTTCTCTAAAACCATGATACCTGTGTAAAAAGTGAAAGAGGTTTTTCTTCCTTGGCATGTTGTGAACAAAATAATCTCTCAGTTTTCAAAAATTCATCTTTGATTGCTCTAAAACATCTTTTGAGTGAAACTTACCCCGATGTGTGAAACAAGGAATTTTATTGAAATGAAGCGAAATGAAAGGGATAAGGGGCTTCTAAATTCTTGGGGAAATTTTGGGAAGTAGGGAGGGATGTTAGGAAGCAGGGGAAAGTGGAATCACAGAGATTGAGTGAGGGGAAGGGATCCAAAAGGGCAAAACACAGGCCTAGCCTAGAAAATTGCCAAGTTGTGGCACGAAACTAGTGTTTGTGCAAAAATGAGGAATTTGAGGGATCTCAGTGATGGGAAGTGTTTAATAAGGTATATTAAGGATAGGGGAAGGTGTGTGAACATCAGGATACAAGTTTTTCCGATGATTTGACCGTCCAAGAGAAATTACCTCCAAAACCCTAGGAGAGGGAAATGGACCTTACCTAGGCACAACTGACGCATGAACGAAGTGTAAAATGACCCAACGGAACTTGAAATGATGATGAAAACCCTCTGAATGATGGTACACTCAGCTGAATGGTGACATTGACTGACATTTGGACAAATTTGAAAAGAGTGAAAACCAACACTAGACCTAATGCCTAGTGATCAAATTTTGCTTGAAGACTCAGTGAAATGAAAAAATTTGACCTTGACACTTTAAAATGACTTTGAAAGAGCATGTTTGATCACTGAAGGAAGGATGCAAAGGCTGACTCTAACATTGGCTCCAATGGGGATGGTGGCTCCAGCTCCATGGAGGTGCCAAGAACGGCAGATCTTTGGGAGAGCAGACCAGTGCCTTCATCCATTGGGCGATGGAATCATTATTTGAACGGATAACCCAAAACCTTTGACACATTTATTGAATGAAAACTTGACTGAAACTTAACTGAAACCTGACTCAAACCAACTCGATGGCAAACTGAAATAACTTGAAAAAACTGACTCAACAGACCAAACACAAATGACTCATGACTGACTTAAAACAAAACTTTACCAAGCTTTTGGAAAAAAGGCAGCAGTCCATCAAGATTTGGAATCATGATGACAACCACCTGCATACTAATGAAATATGTACAATCATGTATAATTGGCTTTCCAATGTAACCAGTCAAGCAGATGGCTTCTTGACTGATTCTTCTGATCAGATCTCTTGGTCAACAATAGATACTGGTAACTGGGCATCCAAAAACATAATTGACCATGATCTCCTTCATCACTGAACACTGCAATAATCACTTTCACTACTGACTGTAACAAATCTGCCATTGGATCCTGAAAAACATGAAGATTTACCTCCTGCTGAAAGAACATGGTGTCCTTCTCTTCTGATTCTGATCTTCCTTCATCATGTACTTCAGTAAAAATATGTTCCTGGGCTTCAAAGAATTCTGAACATGTGAATGAGCAGATCTCCTCTTGTAAAAACATTTCAACACATGAAACATATGAAGAAGAAATGGAAAGGGAATCTTGAATGATCTGATCTTCTGTAGCCTGAATATAATGTAGGTCATCTTCATATGATATCACAACCAGATTATCATGTTCCTTATTACATTTATCAAGCATAAGAAAAGAAACTTCAGCTGATTCCTGATGCTCAAACATGATATCTCTATCATCTACCAATGATTCATCCAAAGGAACTTCTTTACTTACTTGAATGGAGATGACATCTTGTTTTGCATAAACTGACTGAATTACCTCATCATGAAGGCTGTGTTCTAATGAACTGAAAACATTTGAGTCCATACCTTTGTCTTCTTCATTGTAGATGAACTCAACAGCAAAGTTCTCCTTTTCAGGATTCAGCACAAGGTATTCTTGGTCATTATAATCTGAATCTAGATCTGAAATAGCTGGCTGGTCATTATCACAATCTGAAACTGAAACTTGAGTTCCCGGCATGTTGTCTTCTTCTGTGGGCAGATCTGAAATGACACTTTCTCTTTCATCACTTTCAGCCATATAGACATCTTCAACCTGCTGATCTATAAAGCTGCTTACAGGACTGTCATCCATTTCAGAAAAGGAAGAAGTTCCACCATCACTTTCTTGACCATGTGCACACTGCAGATCTGCGCTAACTTGAACTGGAACATGACCTTTCAATAGCTGATCTATCTCATCTTCAGACAGAGGAGATAATACCTTTTGTTTTCTTTGGCTCAAACAGGGATTGTCTTCAATGATTTCAAGTGAAGGAGTGTACTGATTCTCTTCATACTGCTGATCCATTTCATATAATTCCTGTTCACTGTCAAGATGCAAAATTCCTTCATCTTCCACCACACTAAAATCTTGATCTTGCTGCAAATTTTCATGATCGTCTTTATGCTGCTGAAATGGATTTTCATACAGGGCTTCCATGATCTCATCATCCATAAAATTATCATCTTCATAATATTTCTCAAGGCTTTCAATAAAAGTAGAAGCATGTTTGCAACAGTCATGAACTAAATTTAAAGATGGATAAGATACTTGATATCTTTCAATGAACAGGGCATGAAAATCCTTTAAACAATAAATACAGGCCAGCGGAAAATTTTCATACCAAGATTGGGCTTCACCTTCCAGAGTGGCTAGGAATATCTTCATCAAACAATCTTCAGGAAAAGCCACCTTCAACTTGCGAATATGCATGTGAAATCTAATCAGATGTAAAGCAGCATCTTTCTTACCATCATCGTTAAAAGTAGGCAGATTCCTGGACCAATCTATCTTGGGCATCTTATTCGGAAAACCTGGAATGTGATCTTGGCTCATGGGAGCATATCTTCTTGTGATTTGGTCCATCTTGAAAATCTCACAGCTACTGATCTCCCTGCAGTGAAGTCACCATGAAGCATCGATTTCTGGATTTGTTCAGTGAATGAAGTCACCAGGTGAATGATTTCAGCCTTGCGATGTCTGACCGTTGTTCACCATCAACGATCAGATCTGAACTTGATACATGTACTGGGGCAATTTACAAGTTAAATACTACGATTACAAGTTAAACCAGAGATCGACTGAAGCAGCGTTTATCTACTTCGCTGATGCATAGCAACAACGTTTCGAAGGCTACCTGGCGTGACTTCAGACTCCGTCTATAACAAGAAAACGTTTTGAGTTTCTCCCCAGTATGGTCGCCACTATGTTAGCACTCAAATCTACCTCAGGCTGAAATGAAGTAAACTCAAGGCTACATCAAACCACGCTCAGCCTCGTAGCTAGCCCTACGAGGACAGGAGAGGGCTCTCTCCGTCAATCTCGAGAAAATGAGCAATAGGATACGAGATGACTTACAATAAGAACTGATTTTAGGCTAGTAAAGAGATAGGTATGTTTGATTTTTGGTTTTTTGGGTTTTCGCTGGAGTAATGGGAAAACAAATTTTGGGTCCGGGATAAGGTCAGACCTTTGCGGATTTCAAGTTGGGGCGAGGTAGGTGAATGTCTTGATGCTTTTGATTGGATATATGGACAGATTAGACCGACGAGGAGCTGAAGAGGGCAAAGAAGAACTTGGATCCTCTCCAAACAGCTGAAAACATATAGAACTAACCGAATTCAAAGGCCAAGCACTGTAAACAATGGATTCAACCTTATTCACTCATTCAATTTAGTTCAGAAGCATAATGAAAGGATGGCATACATTAAACATGGAGAAAATTACAGTAAAAAAAGAAGAAACATCATCAAGAACAGAACACCACAAGGATCCCAACAAGTGCCGCAAAACCCCTGATCTTTCCTTAGCCAAAATATGAAAAGTATGTACAATGGTATCAAAAGTATCCCAAGAGTCCAACCTCTCCAACCTCTGAAAATGATTGAGAAATTACAATATATAGATCACTCTAACACCTTTCCCCACCTCTAGGGGTCGAATTCCCTCTTCAGGGATCAATTTCAACCAATTCTATTCATTGAACTACAATCTAGGCAGCTAACAACTTGCCTCTAAAAGAGTGGAAACTGATCCATTACATGATTTTTACCTTTTTTGTGAGTGAATCTTCTAGAATAGATAAAAAGAAGTCAAAGTTACATGCCAAACATGAATTTACATCATAAAAACCCAAAAATTCCATCCACAAGCAAAACTGGTCCATACTAGGCGAAAATCTGAGCTGGCAGTTGAATATTCAGCAAAAAATTTAAGTGGGTCGCTTTTGAGCCGAGTGGGTCGCACGTTTTCCAGCCTGATTTTTAGGTACTTCCCGGCATCCAAATTGAGCTCATGATAGCGCGTTGGAAAGCCCTAGATGTTGACTATCCAACCCAAGTGGAATTTCTAAATTTCGAGCTCATTTGACCCTCCAAAACTTCTTTCTCCCAGAAGTACTCCCTGCTGGTGCAAAAGGTGGCAGCAAGGTGATTTTCATGGTGTTTTTGAGCTCTTTGACCACCCATATTTTGATGAAATGCTTAGTTGACTTCTGAGGATGCATAACTAACCATGAAAAATCCAAAAATGCAAAAATTTCCTCCAGCAAGTGTCCCAAAAAAAAGTGAGCGCATGGGTGCGCGACTCGCTTAACTGAAAAACCTGTTTTTGAGACCAAAAATTTCAAAATGACAAAAATTTCTCCGAATTCGCTCAAATTCGGAGTGAAGACCCTCCATCATGTATCTTTCCCATTCAATGAAGCCTCGGCCAAAATCCAGAGTGGATCAGGCCTCTTCCGCCGTTTTAGTGCTTTGCGCAACCTCCTCTCCATGATCTTCATTCTCGCTTTGCAGACATGCATGCGAGCCCAATAATGGCCTTTCATATGACGAAGCATGTCTTTGTCTCGATTGGCCTTCGCCAACAATTTCTCCAGATGGATGTTCACATGTGTGAGTACAGTATCTCTGTCAGCTGGTGTCATGTCACCGGGTCTCTTTCGATTCCACTGTCGGTCCTCACCGATTCGACGCAACTCATAGTACGTGAGCTCATCCTCAAGCTGTTTTTTGCGCTGCTCCACATAGTTAATCACCCATTGAGCCTTCTGCAATTGATCTCTCAGCTTGTCATTCTCGGCCCTCTGCTTCTGGATGACTTCCCTCAGTTTCGAGCTGGGAGAACTCGCATCAACATCAATGACTGTGAAATCTGTATCCCGGCCTCCTGATGGGCCCTCATCATGCATGGGCCTCTTGCCCCTGTCCTGTACCTGTACCTGCGCTAAAGAAGAATGCGAGACCCCTTCCACATCATGTGGAGATAATACTCGCTCTGCTGATGAAGTCGGCAAGACCCCTTCCACCCCGGGTGGAGATAGTACTCGTCGTGATGCTGCAAACAAAGCTCCGTGGCCTCTCTGATATGTTACCACTACTGGCGCACTGCTATGCTCCATCTCAGTACATCAACCTCAACGATTGAGTCACTGTCCGACTCCTGCTCATACTCTGACTTCTGTCTCTGACATGGCTTTGAACAAGCTATTGGCACTATGTATACTGATATAAATGCAGTGAAAACAAAGTTATGATGTGTGTTTTAACACCCAACAAATATCCCCCACCGTCAAAGCACCATAAGAAAACAAACAATGATAATATCTCTGTTTTAGGTGGATGGGAAAAGAAGCACAATCTCTGTTTTAATTGCAAGTGAAACTTGACCAAAGGAAGCAGGCAGCCTTTAGAATATTAAGCAAATCTTGTCAAAGGGAGCAATGCATCATATGACTGTGTTTATCAATGGGCAATGAAAACAGAGTTATAAGTGTCAATGGGCATAAGAATGTTTTTATCATTGGGCAGTAAGACACAATATGACCATAATCACCATGGAACACAAGCCTTGACAATGGTAAAGCAATAACGATGACCACAATGGTATAATGGGTATGAAAACAGTGGGGTTTGAACACATATGCCAAGGTGGATATATATCAATGATACAAGGTGGGAGAAAAACTCATAAAACCATCCATATACATTTTAAAACCCTGAAGAACAAATCAGCCATGTATGTAGGGTTTTACTCTTCCATTCAAACATGGCCTCTTTCCCAACATCAAAAACATCACAACATTGTTAAAAATCTACTGAGCAATGATAAAAACTTGTTTGCAAGTTGTTGGAGTTGACTTGAATCAAAACTGGGCACAAAACACAATTTTCTGGGCTTTTTTGTTTAAGTGGGTCGCACCCGTGCAAATTTACACTGGCTGAAATGCTCAAGTGGGTCGCTCCCTTCAAGTGGGTCGCTCTTCCCTCTTGCCACATAGGGCATTTTGCAGGAAGCTTTTGTAGGCCTTCCCGGTGTCCAAATCGGGCGTGTGATAGCTCGTTGGAAATCTATTGGAGTCTACTTTCCAACACAAGTGGAATTATGAAATTCGGATTCCATTTACCCTGTCAAAAGTCAAATCTCCCAACACTTGTCAAAATGATCAGAATGAGGCTGCCTCAAGGCAGAGCGCTGTTGCAGCCAATGTTTGAAGGTCTTCCTCAACTCCAAATTGAGATCATGATAGCTCATTGGAAAGGTATTTCTGTATAGTTATCTTTTAAATCATCAAGCAAGTCATTTGGCCAAACATGATAGGAGAAAACTTGATTTTCCCAAGGTCACTTCAGAGGTGCATTCAATTTTCCTGAGGCAACGGTATTTTTGATATTTCTCTAAAACCATTATACCTGTGTAAAACGTGAAAGATTTTTTTCTTCCTTGGCATGTTGTGAACAAAAACCTCTCTCAGTTTTCCAAAATTCATCTTTTATTGCTCTAAAACAGCTTTTGAGTGAAACTTACCCCGATGTGTGAAACAAGGAATTTTGTTGAAATGAAGCGAAATGAAGGGGATAAGGGGCTTCTAAATTCTTGGGGAAATTTTGGGAAGTAGGGAGGGATGTTAGGAAGCAGGGGAAAGTGGAATCACAGAGATTGAGTGAGGGGAAGGAGTCCAAAAGGGCAAAACATAGGCCTAGCCTAGAAAATTGCCAAGTTGTGGCTAGAAACTAGGGTTTGTGCAAAAATGAGGAATTTGAGGGATCTCAGTGATGGAAAGTGTTTAATAAGGTAGATTAAGGATAGGGGAAGGTGTGTGAACATCAGGATACAAGTTTTTCCGATGATTTGACCGTCCAAGAGAAATTACCTCCAAAACCCTAGGAGAGGGAAATGGACCTTACCAAGGCACAACTGAAGCATGAAAAAGCTAACAAATGACCCAATGGAACTTGACATGATGATTAAAATCCTCTGAATGATGGCACACTCAGCTGAACAGTGACATGGACCGACATTTGGACAACTTTGGAAGGAGTGAAAGCAAACCCTAGACCAAATGCCTAGTGACAAAATTTTGCTTGAAGACTCATTGAAATGACAAAATTTGACCTTGACACTTTAAAATGACTTTGAAAGAGCATGTTTGATCACTGGAGGAAGGCTGCAAATATTGAATCTAACACAGTAGTAGTTGGAGAACGAGAGAAGGTTGCAGCCTTCTATAGGTAGATACCTGCGTCGTGATATGAGTCTACATCAATACAATAATGTAAGTAGTTTTCCATATAATAAATATTGAAGACATAGACGATAACATTGGTAGTTTTCTTATGAATTAGGTTTCCACCTTAAATCTTGGTGTTTATGTGTGATACTCTTGTGTGATTATTTATTCTATTATTACTGCACTTATTTTCTTCTTAACTATCTGATGCATAACTGATGGTCTGGGTTAAAGATTGCTTCTAAATGTTTACCTAAACATTAAAGATATATGTGTATATGCTAGTTTCTGTTTGGAAAGTCACATACATACGCTGGTTGTGCTAATCAAAGTCGCGTAAAGAAATCAGTAAAGCGAAAAAGAAAAATATTGTGATTATTGAAAATATTGATTAATCCCCTCCCCCCCCCCCTCTCTCAGTATTTTTCCCAAAAAATATGGAGATGACACTTGTCATAATGTCACTATCTGAAAAAATAGAGAATATTCCCTGGAGATTTTCTAAATGCTGACTGGGCTGCCATGTCATCATCTTGTACCTGTTCTGAAATTTTTTAAATAAAAAATTGCCTGTTCTCAACGACAATCAATAGAGTATAGATTCCTCATTTGAAATCGGTTTTCAACGAAACGAGTTGTGTTGGATTACTTACGACGGTTCGATCACTTTCATTCTAAATTCATTCAATTTTGAGCACTTTCATTTTTGAGCTAGAATACTGACCCTCTGATCATTCCTCCCTATTAGCCCCAACAATCTCCCAAGTTGAGGAGGAAATTGAATGAGGTAACCTCAAACCTCTTTTGGCTTGGTATCTATCCCTACCAAGCTCGGAGAGGGACCTATCTAGTGAAAACTCTCAATCAAAGGAGATGATTGGAGTATGAAATGTATCTTAGGCTACGTATGATAGGCTCTAGGGTTTTTATTTATAGTTTTTTGGTAGAAACATCATGAGAGGAAGTACCACTGAGAAATGGAGTCAAGACTGGTTTTTTTCTATGGATTTGAAGAAAATTAGGTGCTATGTTCAGTTGAATAAATTATATGAAATGAGAGATGGAAAGGAGAATAAAGCCCACTACACTACATGAATATATCAATGGATGAATCTCCAATGCAGCTTTAGATGAAATAATACAAAGATAGGTTACAAAACAAAGAATCAAACATGGATGAATTCTATAAAGATAACCATTAACACATAACAAGCATCATTCTTCTGAAAGGAGCATATATAACATGGATGAATTCCTATCACTTACTCTCAGAAAATACTAGTAGAAAAACATAATCATGGAAATGATATATAGGAAAACATATTGAACATACAAACCGTGATGAATATCAAAACAAAGAAGAGATAAACTCTTGCATTAATTACATAAAAATATTTAGGAAAAATACACAGTCCAACAGCCTCTCACTCTGCTAAAATCGAACCTTTATGACTTACAAAGTATTACTTAAATACCAATTATAGGTTGTTACTAGCTTCTAGGAACTAAAAATTAATTTATGAGAATTTGACACTAATTAATATTAAAAAAAAACAAATCATATTTAAAATGTCTCGAGTTGTGAAATTTCTGGTCAAATCTCTTTTGATGTGGAACCCTTAAAAATTCCATTTGACATAGAGCACCACCTAATTTTTGAATTATTTCTAGATCTAACTGGAAAATGTATTTCTAAAAATTTAGAATCTGATTGCTATATCTCCCTGAAAATCTGCAATTGATTTTTTGTTGATGAATTTGTCCCTGAAACTCGACCACTTGTGCTCTTCCACTACTAAGACTGCTCCTCCATATCTTGTAGCTGTTGATTTTTTGCTTTGAAGCTCTGCCACCTCATCCTTTGAACATCGATACTGTGCCTAAGAGTTTGGAATTTCCTCCAAAGTTCTTCCACTAAAATCGTCCTCCACTCTCACAGCATGCTTGAACTGATGCTTGGCCAATGCTAAATGTCTCTATATTACTGTTAAACAAGTCGGTGAATGGATGAAAATGTAGAAATTTACAAACTATGTTATAATGACATGTCTAGATGGGAAGGGAAAATAGTTTGTTTATCCCGCTTTGTACCAATCTCAGTTGCAAGAAGTGCATTCCCAAAATCTGTCTCAGAAGAAGCACTTAGAGGGCTTCGATTAACAAAAGCACACTGTTGGAAATATTTTCATTGATGGAAAAGGAGCACAAAGGAGCAGACCAGGAAATAATGCAGTGGCAAGGTAGAAGAGCAGTAGAAAGGAAAGGAGCAACATTATACTATTAGTATAGGCAACAAAGAAGCGAATGCAGCTAAGAAGAAAGGCATAAATAAGTAGAGGCAGCAGAGAAGAAGTTAAGGAAGAAAAGGAGCAAAGGCAGCAAAACAAGCTCAGGAGAGATCAACACACTTAGAAACTGAATAAAGCTCGGGGAGGAGTAGCGTGGAGGAACCGATGTTGCAGAGCAGCGATAGGATAAACAAACAAAAATCAACTAAGGCAGAGAAGTCCTTGAAGAATTCCAACTGAGGAGATTGGATGATCACGATTAGATAGCAACAACAAAGGTAAGAAATAGACAGATATGATTCATCATAAGATAAGCAGAGTAGAAATACAAATGAATTGCAAACAACAATGAGGACCGTAGATCTAGACATATCAACTGTGATGATCGCATCGACGGAAATTAGGTTGCATATCGCAAAGTGGCGATGCGATGCGATGAGAAGATGTGATGCGATGCGATGGATGCGATGCTAAGGGAAACGTGGCAGCATAGCGCAACATCACACATCGGTGATGTGAAGTTCATCACATACCACAAAGTGGTGATGCGATGCGATGAGATGCAATACGATGCGATGCGATGGATGCGATGCGAAGGGACACATGGTGGCACAACGCAATATTGAACATCAGCGATGCGAATTTCATCGCATACCGTGAAGTGGCGATGCGATGTGATGCAAAGATGCGATGCGATGTGAAGTGGTGATGCGAATCGACGATGTGAAGTTCATCGCATATCGTAGATCGCAAAGCTCAGAAGAGATAGCACTCATAAATGCCGAAGTGTGATAAAGGGGCTGGATGTGATGCAACTCAGAGCTATTATTTAAAATATTTAATGTCCAGGAGTATGGATTTTCCCTTTGTAAACCACATCAGAGAGAAAAGGAGCCATATAACAAAGAATGATTGAAATACCGAAATGCGATAGAAAGTGGACGTGATATAGTTCAAAGCTAAAATCTAAAGGAATTGAAGTTTGGCTGTGGTACCCAATCCGATATTGCAATTCAGAAGCCCAATAGGATAAGCACTCAAGAATCATGCTGGAACATAGAAGAGCAATGAAGCGATAACTGTTGGATCACAGAGTAGAGATCTACGATGCAGATTAGAAGTGCTAATTTCGGCATCGATAAATGTGCAAGATTGGAAAAAATGAAAAATTTACAAGGGTATTATATATTAAAGGCGTATATGGTTATAGAGCGAATATATTTAAATACAGTCTTAAAATATAATGGAATGTATTTTGAAATCCACGGAATAGTGAAGGCAAAATTAGAAAAATGGTAATTTTTTGTTTCACACTGCTTTTGGAGGATAAGTGGTAAAAGGTGAAATGAACGTGATCGCGTTAAGAGGGTGATGTGCTGTATTCTAAAACCACCTATTTCACATAGGTTGGGAACAATTAAATAACATGCAACTTGGTGTGCGAATTTCGTCGAATTAGGAAGCTAAAAGAGGTGGAGTACGATGAATGTTAGATTGATGAAAGGATGATGTGCATGTGGATATGCATAACGAACATTTACAAGCTAAGTGTGAGTGAATGCAGCACAAAAGACACAAGCAATGATAGTTTATGAAGAAAAGGTTGAACACGGCAGAAGGACACGGGTAGAATAATACCCGACACTTCGTATAGAGAGTAAAGTAGTTACGCCTTGATAATGGAAGAAAGTATGAATGCGGGTAGAAAGGCTCGGGTAAGGAACCGACACAGAGAAAACTGCAGGATCGAATGTTTAGAAGAGCAGTGAAGGTTGAACACTGTGGGCACAAGAAAAAGAGGTAGAGTTGGGAAATAGGAGAATATGGTGGCACCGTTGGAAACACAACAGCTAGGTCAAGTTAGGCCAAAATGACAGTTGTGTAGAACTGTGTTTAATATAATAGAAAGAACCAAAACGACTCTGAAAACAACAGAAAATACAATTGCACAATGAGTAAAGAGATGAAAGGGCTGAGTGAAATATATTTGTTGTAACTGTAAATGTAAATGAATTGATTATTTTTATTCTATGTGATGCAAAGGCAAGTATCTGTAGGAAAGGAAAAACTCCTCTGTAATACTGAAATGTATACATACTGTTATATTATTTTGAATGGGCTGGACAAGAAAATGAGAAGGGGGAAGGCAAAGAGTCATACCTGTTCATTTTGAATTCCCTGTGGAATGCACAGAGTTATGAGGTGATCTCTATAAATAATGTTACCAGCATATGCATAATAAAAAGAGAGAATGGAGAAAGAGGTTAGAGAGTGTAAGAAGGAGCAGAGAGAGGAGTTGTGAAGATCCAGAGATGATATAAAGCAAATTTGAAGGATGGAAGGACAACAATAAAGAAGGATAAAAACATAGCTGATATCTAGGTAAATCAACATATGATTTCATTATATAGTGAGGAAGTTGGTGCTTCCATATCAAGTTGTAGCTTGATATATGACCAGTTGTAGCTAGCTGAGGTAGGAGCCTCCTGTAGGTTATAGCCTGCAGAAAATAGGTGGGATTTGGAGCTTCCTTGCCAATTTTAGCTTGCAGAATTGAGGTAGTAGCCTCTTGTAGGTTGGAGCCTACATAAAATCAGTGGTGAGAGGGAGTTGGAGCTTGCCTTTGCATCACAACAATAATAAGATGTGGTTTTATCCCTTATGGGTTTCCACTTATATCTGTTGTCTATGTGCATGATGATTATGTGTTGATATTCTGTATTTAATCTTCTTAATACCTGCTGCTCACTTACTAAGCTTGTTGTTCCATTGTATATTAAGTTGATCACGAAATGAAGATGTAAATAAGTGTAAAAGAAAGTTTTACAAGACCATGACTGCATTAAACTGATTCACTACCCCCTCTCAGTTTAACCAAGGGTTCAACAATTGAAATCAGAGCAAGTTCCTTCTGTATTAGTTTAACAACTGGAAGGAGATCTCGGGTCCCCAAGATGGGTAGTCTAGAAGGGTGCTCAACAAATAAAGCCCCTTTGCTTACTGGCACTAACTATGCTTTCAGGAAAATAAGAATGAGGACGTACATAATGTCTCTGGGAATAGAAGTTTGGGCTGCTGTGGATTTGGGATATGCTAGAAAGGATTCTGACATAGAGAAAGAAGCCAAACAATATTTTATATCTAATGCCAAAGCCATGCATGCTCTGTTAAGTGGCCTGTGTGAGGCAGAATTTATCAAAGTAATGCACAAAAATACTGCCAAAGAAATATGGGATACATTAGAAAGTATCCATGAGGGAGATAAAAAGGTGAAGATGGCCAAACTACAAGTCTATCGAGCTCAATTTGAAAATATAAAAATGAATGAAGAAGAAGATGTTGCCAGCTTATTCTTAAGGGTTGCAAAAATTGTGAATAACATGAAAGATCTAGGAGAAACCATTAGAGAATGTGTAATTGTTCAAAAGATATTGAGATCTTTACCATCCAGTTTTAACCCCAAGGTTACTGCCATAGAAGAAACAGCTGATTGGGAAACATTGGCCATGAACCAATTACTTAGAAAATTAATAGCCTACAAGATGAGACTTCCACAGAGGAAGACAAACGTCAGGGAGGTAGCCTTTAAGTTTGAGAAGAGAAAAGAAGAAAAGGAAGGTACATGATCCTGCTTTGATGAAGAAGAGGCCAAATTTGTCAAAGGATTGGATAGAGGCTCAGACAAGTATAAAGATAAACTTCCATTTAAATGATTTGAATATGGAATATTTGGGCACTATGCATCTAAGTGCCCTCATAAGAAAACAAAGAATCAGACTCAAGAGACAGAGAAAACCAAAACAAATAACTGGCAGAAAGGGAAGAGATTCAATAGAAAATCATTTTATGCACAACAAGTTAGTAGTGCATCTAAAAACTCAGATGAAACCTCAAATGAAGAAGGAAACTTTGAATTTTTGTTAATGGCCAAGGAAGAGTCTGAAGGATTCCTTCTAGAAGATGAGGAAGAATGTGAGGTAGATCTTGAAGGGGAGCTAAGAAGTGCCCTGGAGGAAATAGACAGACTTAAACTTAAGTGCAGAAAACAGAAAGACATTCTCCTCAAATATGTAAAAGAAGAACCAAATTCAGAAGACCTCATTCAGTTTAAAGTAGAACTTGAAGAAGCTAAGAATGTGGAAGACACTTTACTAAAGCAAATGAATGATAAAATTCAGAAGCAAGAGAAGTTGGAAGAATAAGTAGTATGCCTGAGAAAGAAATTATAAAACACTCAAAGGGAAGTGTCAATGAACACTCTGCGAATGAAAAGCTCTGAATAGTTGAATAAAATACTAAATGCTCAAAGATCTCCTCTCATAAAGGCTGGGATAGGTTACGAAGGAGAAACCAGCAAATCCAAGGTAGATGATAACCAAAATATCATTTTTGTAAAAGTTGTAAAGGATAATGAAGCAAATCAAAAGATTCCCACAGAAGTAGAAGCTAGCAAGTACGTGACTTGCAATGAAGTAAACAGAAACAAGAAGGAACCTCAAATGACAAAGAAGGAAATAAAGAAACTGTCAGCTGAAAAAAGCTCTTACACTCCTAAATATGAAAAATTCGGAAGCTGTCAAAGGAGATTATTTCCTCCTGTGAGAAATATCACTTGTTTTTCCTACCACAAACTGGGACATATTGCTACATACTGTCAGACAAATATAAGTGATTTCAACCAGCAAAGGATGCAGAAAACTAGAAGACTACCTAAAGCAAATAAATGGAGAGGACAACCCTTCACCAGGTACACTAATTGTTTCCATGGGTATTGTTTTTATTGTAAGGGGTACGACCATAAAGCCATGGAGTGCAGAGAGAATGGACAAACTTGACTGATGTATGAAAGCTCAAGGAGATTGATGAACAATGGAGAACTCACTCATGTACATAATCCATTCAGAAACATAATCAAATGCTTTTACTTCCATCAAATCGGGAACAAGTGTCACAAATGTCCTCTCAGAGAATGTGGTCCATCTTCTCAGGAAAGGTACCAAATAGAAGGATGCATGCAGTGGAAAAATAATTTGAATAAGTGTGACTTGGCTCTAATAGCCTAAGATCAGAAAAGCCAATGGTATTTGGACAGTGGATGTTCAAAGTATATGACTGGAGATCGAAGAAAGTTTGTAACCTTTGATGAAAATAAATATGGGAATGTAACGTTTGGCAATGATAAAGTAGGGAAAATCAAAGGAAAAGGCTCAATCAGTCTGAATAATGGAAGAGGAAAGGCTCAAGATGTACTATTTGTGGATGGGCTGAAAGCTAATCTACTAAGTGTCAATCAAATGTGTGATAAAGTCTGTGACGTCCTTTTTAGAGCCCAAGACTGTGAAGTAAGATCGAGCATGTTGTGTAACCAGCTCCAAAAATAGAAGAAAAGAGATATGAACGCCTTAGAAATAAGCCACTTCGAGGGGGAAACCTCCAATACATTACATAAATGAACAATTTTTGGATGATACAATTTACAAAACCTCCTTTCTATATATAGGAGTCCATGTGGCCATAATGTAATCCTAGTGGGCCACAATGTAATCCTAGCCGACCTAAAAATAATAATTTAAGGGCAAAATAATAAAAAAATGGGGGTTACAAGGGTACAATAATAACAATAAGGGGGTTACACTAATAACAATAAGGGACTATACTAGTAATATAGGGACCTAACATGCCCCTCTCCTTCAAAAAAGTGTTGTCCTCAACGCTTGAGTAGCTCTGGGTGCTTCTGTATAAAATTCTCATCCTCCCATGTAGAATCTTCAGTGGGTAAGTTCTTCCACTTGATGAGATACTCTGAAATTGATTGATTTCGTAGTTGTCGGGTTCTTGTTTCCATGACCGCTTCATGTTCCAATATGATTTTTCCTTCCTCATCAAGTACTGGCAATATTGTTTGAAATGGAAGATTTTCACCTATAACAGTCTTTAAGCATGAAACATGGAAAACTGGATGTACTCGCGAAGAAGCAGGAAGCTCCAATTTGTATGCCATAGTACCAATATTTTGCAACACCTTGTAAGGACCATAGTACTTTGGCGATAATTTATTATCCTTCTTAGCTTGCTTGAGGGACATTTGTTTGTATGGTTGTAGCCTTAAAAATACCCAATCTCCTACATCAAAACTTCTCTCGCTGCGATGTTGATCTGCCTGTTGTTTCATTCGATTTTGTGCCAAATTCAGGTTATCCTTTAAGAGTTGGAGAACTTCTTGCTGGTGCTCGATGTGATCTTCCACTGCTTGAACCTTCGAATTTTCCCTTAAAGATGATGTGATGGATGGTGGATGATATCCATAAAGTGCCATAAATGGGGTCATTTTTGCTGCAGTATGGAAGGAAGTGTTATACCACCATTCAGCGAGAGGTAACCACTTGACCCATTGTGTTTGTTTATCAGATACAAAACAACGAAGATATCCTTCCAAACATTTATTTACTATCTCAGTTTGACCATCAGATTGAGGATGATAAGATGAGCTATGAGCTAATTCAATACCGAAACAAGAAAATAACTTTGTCCAAAAATTTCCAGTAAAAATGGGATCTCTGTCGCTCACAATAACCCTTGGGCTTCCATGTAGCTTTTGAATTCTGTCCACAAATGTAGTAGCAACTGTACTTGCTTTAAATGGATGAGATAATGCACAAAAGTGTTCATACTTGGTAAGTCTATCAACTACCACCATGATGAAATTCTTTCCTTCGGACTTAGGTAAACCTGTGATAAAATCCATTGAAATCTCCTCTCAACGTTGACTTGGAATGGATAAAGGTTGTAGAAGTCCCGGGGTCTTAATTGTCTCCACTTTATTCTGCTGGCAAACCAAACATTCCGCCACAAACTTTTGAATATCAGATTTAAGGCCATCCCAAAAAAAATATTTCTTCACCTTGTGGTAAGTTTTTAAAAATCCTGAGTGTCCTCCTAAAGGAGAAGTGTGCAATTCCAAAAGAATATTTTGTTTTAGTTGGGAATTCTTACAAAGATATAAGCGATCTTTGTACCATAAGGAATCATTTTTCTAACTAAATGTATCAGATGTACTAGGATCTTGCTGCAATTTTTGAATGAGTGTCCATACATCTTTGTCCTTCTTCCATTCATCTCTTGCTTCGGTTATCCAATCTGGTTGGATAATAGAAATGGCACAAAGCAATGCTTCCACCTCTTCATTCTTTCTTGAGAGTGCATCTGCAACAACATTAAGCTTTCATTTTTTGTAGATTATTTCAAAGTCACAACCCAACATCTTTGTGACCCATTTTTGCTGCTCTTCTGAAGATAGTCTTTGTTCCAAAAAGTGTTTAAGACTATCATGATCAGTTTTTACCTTGAAGTGTCTTCCCATTAGGTAAGTTCACCATTTCTTTAGTGCATGCGGTATTGCTAACATTTCCTTCTCATAAATAGGTTTCTGTAAATACTTTCCTTTGATTGGACGACTTTCAAAAGCAATGGGTCTTCCTTCCTGCATTAAAACTACACCAATTCCATTTCCTGAGGCATTACATTCCACAATAAAGGTTTTTGTGAAGTCTGGCGTAGCTAAGACCGGTGCTAGGCACATTGCCTCTTTAAGATGTTCAAAGGCCTTAGTTGCTTCAGGAGTCCATGAAAATGCATCTTTCTTCGATAATGTTGTTAGAGGTGCTGCTATTCTTCCATAATTCTTAACAAACTTACGATAATAGCCTGTTAACCCGAGAAATCCTCGCAACTGCTTTATTGTCTTAGGGACTTTCCATTCCTTAATGGCTTTAATTTTGTTAGGGTCTACTTTAACACCCTCGTGGGATATAATATGACCCGGATATTCCACCTCTTGTACTCCAAAGAAACATTTGGATGCTTTTGCATATAATTGTTTCTCCTGCAATAGTTTGAGCACCCTGTCAACATGTTCAACATGATCCTTCCAAGACTTGCTATAGATTAGTATATCATCAAAAAATACTAGCACAAATTTTCTAAGGAAAGGTTTGAAAATGGAATTCATCAACCCTTGAAATGTAGAAGGTGCATTGGTAAGGCCAAAAGGCATGACCAAAAATTCATAATGACCCTCATGAGTTAGAAATGCTGTTTTTGGAATATCTTCAGTCTTCATTCTAATTTGATGATATCCTGAACGAAGATCCAACTTGGTAAAATAAATTGCTCCATGTAATTCATCCAATAATTCATCAATCACCAGAATGGGAAATTTATCTTTAATGGTGAGCTTATTGAGCTCCCTATAATCCGGACACATTCGCCATGATCCATCCTTCTTGTGTACCAATACTACAGGAGCAGAGAAAGAACTTTGACTGGGTTGAATTATACCCGCCTCTAACATTTCTGCAATCATACGTTCAATTTCGCTCTTTTGTAAGTAAGGATATCTATAAGGCCTGATGTTTGGAGGAACACTTCCTGGAATCAAATGAATAGCATGATCATGATCACGAATAGGTGGGAGTCCTTTGGGGGTTTCAAACACCTTGGAATGATTGTCCAAGACTTGTTGGAGATCTGCAGAAATAGATGATTTTGATGTCAAAACTTCTAGTGAGCATAATTGTGCAATTACGCCTCGTTGTTCTTTCTTTAGAAGCTTTGTCATGACATTAGAGCTTATTATCCTTCCCGACTTCCCTTCAATACCCCGTAATTCAATTTCCTTTCCTTCTGAAAAAAATTTCAAGAAAAGTTCTTGAAAATTAAAAGCTACTGTCCCCAAAGATTGTAACCATTGTACTCATAGTACAACATCAACACCTCCCATAGGAATGGAAAGCATTGGACTAGTCAATACATATTCCCCCATGGTTAGCTTGATATTATGGCATTTTCCAGAGCAATTTATAGTTCCTCCATTTGCAACCATCACTTGACATTCTGGTGCTGGGTATAGGAAACAATTTAATTCCTTGGCTACCTTGCAATGAATAAAATTATGGGTGCTACCTGAATCAATCAACACTATTACCTTTTTCTTCTTGATTTGTCCTGCTATCTTGAGAGTTTGAGGAGTGGTAATTCCTGCTAGTGCATTACATGATATGGTCAGATTCATTTCTTCCTCTTCTAGGGCTGGTTCCTAGTGTATATCCTCTTCTTGTTCATTTTATTCTTCCTCTTCACAATCTATGTAAAATAATTTCTTCTCAGCACACTTATGACCTTTAGTGTATTTGCTATCACAACTGTAGCAAAGCCATTTTGCTCTTTTTTCTTCCAATTGTTGTGGTGTCAACCTTGTAGGTTGTGGAAATCTAGGCGTAGCAACACTTCCTTCTTTATAGAATTGAGTGGTAGGCTTCCTTGTCGCCATAATTTTACATTCAACTTTTCTTGCCAACCTGAATGCCTTCTCCAATGAATCAGGTTCAAAAACATGAACTTCATGTTGGATGTTATCCTTTAAAGTGCCTATGAAGAGATCAATCCTGTGTTCCTCTGGAATATCAGTTACCCTTATATTCAATTTTTGGAAGTCCTCGATGTGCTGCCCCACTAAACCCTTTTGTTTGAGATTTATCAATTGGCTAAAGAAGGTGTTGCTCTTTGTATCCTCATAATGTGCTATCATTTCCTCCGTAAAAATTGACCAAGTGGCAATTTTTTTACGGGAGCAAAGCCATCGATACCATACAAATGTATTTTGTTCTAAATGTAAAGTTGCAATGCGTACCTTTTGTGTGTTTTCCACATTATGGAGATCAAAATATTGCTCCATCTGTAGTATCCATGTTACAGGATCCTTTCCATCAAACTTCCTCATATCCATTTTTGGAATATGGTGGTTCTTCCCGCCAACATTAGAGTTTATGAAATCACGATTAACATTTATTTTTTTCTCATCATGAGTTTCTTCTACTATATTTTCACCATTAGGAATAATTTATTGTTTTAAGCTTGTCATCAAGCCTTCCATGTATGCTTTTAGATCATTCTTCATGTTTTCCATGTTGTCTTTCATGTCATCCATCTTAGCTTCCACGCCCACTTCCATGCCATCCATCTTAGCTTCCAAACCATTCATCTTAGCTTCCATGCCTTTCTTCAAACCATCCATCTTAGTTTCCATTCCTTTCTTAAAATCTTCCATTTCATTTTTTTTTGTTCTTTGCGAGAGAGAAATTTGTTGCACTTGCTCTTGTACTTTTGATATGTCATGTTGCCATTCTTCGTCTTCATGAGTCATAGTAGAGCCTTCTAAAGGCTTAATGGGCGTTGAATTATTTTTAGGGGCCATTTTAGAATCCAATACTGATATATATTCTACAATATGCCCTTGGAATAAATTCAACTTGATTATTCAAACAAGACTTATGCAATTTGGAAAAAAAATACACACCTTTTACTTGCTTTTGAGGAGCTCGATATTGAAATTGAATTATATTTGTAGTTGGGGATCTTCAATATCTGAAATTCGGCCCTGTAGTAGCCCTCTAAATTCTCTTTTGAATGCCACAGGTATGACCTGATTTGGATTCTCCAATACAAAGTTGTGTCCAATCTCCCACAATGACCTAATTCTGGACTGGTTCAGTAGAGCGAACTTGTAGGACTTACCAAGTGTCACTGTTTCGTCCTTTGTCTCTAAAATTGATAGCCAAGAAACTACCATCTGTTTACTTGCTACCAATTTTTACGACACTCCAATCCAATTCCCAGAGAGAGAGTTATTGCACTTTTCCCACGATCACCTCTTTGAGATGAAATTCAGGAGCCTGAAAAAACACTACCTTCCACAGATCATATATCCAAAAATATTGTGAACCAAGCTCTGAAATTGTTTGAAGATATTCCTCAAGATTTCAGCTTCGCACCATATGAATTTCAGATTCTGAACCTTCGTAGAAAAAACTATATAGAGAAAATGCGACGATGACCTGTTTAGGATCTTGAAAAAAGACCTAATTTCCACATATGATATCTCCGAAAATATTACGAACCAAGCTCTGAAATTTTTAAAAAATCTTCCTCAGGATTTCAGCTCCGCACCCTAACAATTTCAGCTTCTGAACCTTCGTAGAAAATTTTTTATAGCGAACATGCCACGATGACCTGTTTGGAGCAGCGAAACCCTAGAATCCAAAGCTCTGATACCAAATGTTGTGTAACCAGCTCCAAAAATAGAAGAAAAGAGATATGAACGCCTTATAAATAAGCCACTTCGAGGGGGCAACCTCCAATACATTACATAAATGAACAATTCTTGGATGATACAATTTAAAAAACCTCCTTTCTATATATAGGAGTCCATGGGGCCATAATGTAATCCTAGTGGGCCACAATGTAATCCTAGCCGACCCAACAATAATAATTTAAGGGCACAATAATAAAAAAATGGGGGTTACAAGGGTACAATAATAACAATAAGTGGGTTACACTAACAACAATAAGGGACTATACTAGTAATATAGGGACCTAACAGAGCACCACTGGAAAGACCTTGATCAAAGGTGTTCGAATAGAAAGTAATGTATATATAGTGAAAGAAGAGAATGAAGCATTCCACATAATAAAACTTGATGAATCATGGTTATGGCATAGAAGATTGGGACACCTAAACTTTGACCACATCATCAGTATGAGCAAGAAGAACACATTCAAAGATATTCTAGCAATAAAGAAGCCTTCAAATACCATATGTAGATCCTACCAATTGGGCAAGTAGACCCGCATATCTTTCAAGACCAAAGAGATCCTATCTACAAGTCAGCCTCTTCAGCTTGTACACATAAAACTGCGTGGACGTTCAAGAACTAAAGCACCGAGCAGAAAATCTTATTTCATGCTGATAATAGACGATTTTACTAGTTTGACGTGGGTAGCATTTCTCAAATATAAATTAGAAGCACTTGAGAAATTCAAAATATTCAAGGCATTGGCAAAAAATCAAACAGGATGAAAGCTAAAGTGCATCAGATCAGACAGAGGAGGTGAATTCACAGACTATGATTTTGCAGACCTATGTAATGAACATGGGATAAAACAACAGTTTACAATTTTAGGAACACCTCAACAGAATGGAGTGGAAGAAAGGAAAAACAAGTCACTACAACAGATTGCCAGAGCTATGATGCAAGAAAGTAACATTCCCCAAACCTACTGGGCAGAAGCAGTACACACAGCTGTTCACATTCTCAACAAATCTCATCTAAGACCAAATTGTGATAAGACTTCTTACAAATTATGGCATGGTAAACTAGCATCAATCAAGCACTTTAGAGTCTTCGAAGCAAGTATTTCATAAAAAATTATCATGAAAAACTGGGGAAGTTTGATGCAAGAGCTGATGAAGGAATATTTTTAGGATATGCATCCAAGAGTAAGGGTTACAAGTGCTACAACAAAAGATTTCACAAAATTGTGGAAAGCATTGATGTAAGATTTGACAAAGATCTACCAAAAAGAATAAGAAGCACAAGCTGCGCTAATCCTCCAGATGATCATGAAGCTGAGAACCAAGATAATGATGAACATAGAAAGACAACAGAAGATACTGAATTAAACTCAAAAGGTCCCTAAAGACACACTAAAAAGAACCATCCAGAAGATAAAATCATTTGGGACAAGAGTGTGGGAGTCCAAACAAGAAGACAACTTGTTGAATAGATAGAAGAAGTATACCTAGCCATGCTATCTCAAATAGAGCCAAATAAGTTCGAAAAAGCCAGCAAAGACAAAAACTGGGTAACTGCTATGAATCAAGAACTAGACCAAATTGAGAGGAAAAATACCTGGGAATTAATTCCAAGACCCACTAGGAAAAATTTCATTGGAACAAAATGGATATTCAAGAATAAGATGAATGAACAAGGGCAGGTAATCAAAAATAAAGCCAGACTTGTATGCAAGGGATATTCACAAATTGAATGACTTGATTATGATGAAACCTTTGCCCCTGTAGCCAGAATGGAAGAATTAGAATGTTTTTGGCCTTTGCATGCTATCATGATTTCAAGGTATATCAAATGGATGTGAAGTCCGCCTTCCTGAATGGAGATTTAGAGGAAGAATTCTACATGGAACAACCCAAAGGATTCTCCTTAACAGATAAAAATGACTATGTGTGCAGATTAAAGAAAGCCTTATATGGGTTGAAACAAGCTCCTCATGCATGGTATTCAAGGCTGGACAAATACTTGCAAAAACAAGGTTTTAAGAAAGGAGGAGTAGACAAAAATTTGTACATAAAGGCTAATGAAAATGAACTCTTAATTGTAGTAGTGTATGTAGATGACATCATGTTTGGTAGCAACAAATATGAGTTAGGAAAAGGATTTTCTGAAGAAATGAAATCAGAGTTTGATATGTCAATGATTGGAGAGCTCACCTTCTATTTAGGACTTCAAATTCAACAAATGAACACAGGAATATTCATTTCGCAAGAAAAATACTTAAGAGAAATGTTGAAAAGGTTTCAAATAGAAGACTGCAAACCTATGCCAACTCCCATGATCAATGGATGTAAACTATGTGCTAATGATGGATCAATAGATGTAGATCAAAAACTTTACAGATCCATGATAGGAAGTTTGCTATACCTAACTGCTTCTAGACCAGACATTATGTTGGCAGTAGGACTTGTGGAAAGATATCAAGCAACACCAAAACAAAATCATTTACTTGTAATCAAGAGAATATTTAGATATCTACAAGGAACTTCACATTATGGCCTATGGTATCCAAAAGGAAAAAGCTTCACATTGACATCATACACAGATGTAGATTGGGTTAGCTGTGTGGATGACAGGAAAAGCACAAGTGGAGGTGCATTTTATTTGGGAAAAAATTTGGTGACATGGCTAAGCAAGAAGCAAATTTCTACCTCTCTATGTACATCAGAAGAAGAGTACATAGTAGCAACTTCATGTTTCACACAAGGAATGTGGATGAAACAAAATATCCAAGACATGAAGGTAAGCATTGATGAACCTATTTTTATCAAATGTGACAATACAAGTGCAATAAGTATATCAAAAAATCCTGTACTTCATTAAAAAACAAAGCACATCCCAATAAATTACCACTTCCTCAGAGAACAAGCAGCACAAAAATTAGTGAAGTTGGAATATGTACCAACTAAGGAACAGATAGCAGATATATTCACAAAACCTCTTGCTAAAGAACCATTCGAATATCTAAGAGACAAGATAGGGGTAGTGTCTGCAGATGTTACTCTCTAACATGATCAGAAAAAAAAAGGGGTTGCATACAAGAAACAGGATTAGTGCAGAAGATAAGTGATAGTCAATATCAGATAAGAAAGCATCATTCGAGAGGGATGTAACATCAGTTATCATGATGATTCTCCCATGGTAAATCAACTGGAGTATATATATATGATTGGAAGTCTTCCTTATCTGATTGGGATTAGACCAGACATTATGCATGCAATTGGGATTGTTGGACAATTCCAAGCTAATCCAAAGGAGTCACACCTTCAGGCGGTAAAAAGAATATTCAAATATCAACAAGGGACTCAAGAATTTGGTCTATGGTATCCAAAGAATGTTGATCTTAATCTTCATGCTTACATAGCTGCAGACAGGGCTGGAAATGTTGATGATCGAAAAAGCACTAGTGGTGGTGCATTCTATATGGGGCCCTGATTAGTATCTTGGTTCAACAAGAAACAAAGTTCTATTGCCTTATCTACAACAGAAGCATAATATGTGGCTGCTGCATCATGTTGCACACAACTTATTTGGATGATGCAAACAATACAAGATATTCAAATAAAATGTTCACCTCGCATTTCCATCCTATGTGATAATACAAGTGCCATCAGTATCTTGAAGAATCATGTTATGCATTCCAATCAAGCACATTCCTATCAAGTACCACTTATTACGAGAAAAATTTCTTAAACAAAAGGTAAAATTAGAGTATGTTTCCTCCAAAGAACAAATTGCTTTTATATTTACTAAACCTCTTCGCAGGGAAACATTTGAATATCTCAGACAGAAGTTGGGAGTTGTCTCTGCCTCTCTCATTTCTACTTAATTTCAGAAGATTAAAATCAATACACAGGTTTAATGAAGGCGAGTTGCGTATATAACGTGTTTCTGTGCATAAAACTACGTATGGGTTCTGCTGACAAAAAATATATGGGTAAGCTTTCAGGGCAGTCTGTGGTGTTGTTGGGTAAACTCTGTTGTTCTGATTTTCATCTTACATTACCTTTCTTTGAGATTTATCCCCTTGATGAATATTATTTGATGAATTGGTTGTTGAAGGTGTTTAGGATGCACAAGTTTAGGGGGAGAATTTGCCTTGCTGAAGAGGATGTATTGTTGACATTCTGATTGGTTGATGTGTTAAGAACTCCTGTTTCAGATTCTTTGGTCATTCAGAGTCATATCTATTATTTGATGAAAAGGTCATGTTGAGATCTATGATGTAAATTTTTCATATTCATTCATGTAAGGACTTGTTCAAATTTGTAAACCCATTTGGTTGGGTATTTGAGTCAATATGTAATCCTCTTGGTAGGATCCTTGATGTATTTTTGATGTCCTTGGTGATAGGAAAGGTCATACTCTGTTGAGTTAAAGAGTCATGTATTTCATTGAAATTCTGTCTGCATGTGCTCAGGGGGAGAAATTGTCTGCCATTTTTTCTTGATGTCAAAGAGGGAGAGTTTTTGGTGTTTCAATAATGTTTATGTATCTACAGGCTATGGTGATCCATATTCATCGTAGTTTCCATCAAGTCTAAAGGGGGAGATTGTTGGCAATGTGATTCTTATGATTGCATATGTTTTCCTTGATGGAAACTCTCTGGAAAAATAATGAAGTATATCTCTTTTGGAGAAGCACAAAGGTCTAGAAAAATAAATGTGTAAAGTGCAACAGAAGATGGTTAATATTTATAATTTAAGGTTCTATACATGGGTTAGTACATACCAAGTCACATATACATGCGGAGAAGAACAATCCAAGTTACGTATGCCTTTTTCACTCTAAAAATCTAATACCGAGGGGCATTACTGTTGTTTTAGCCCACAATATTAAGTGGAGTGTCATTTGTTTGATTCCGTCTAAGAATACCATCAACACTTGTGTGGTTTTGTCTCGTGGTATTAACAAAAGGATAAAATTATATAAGGATGTCAAACCAGGAGGTAACTCCGCAAATCAGAATGTGTATTAGATGAAGAATGTGCATGTATTTATACATGGAGGTGAGGCTATTGGGATTCATCTCCCAATGACTCTTGGCCTTCCTTATTTCCTAATATTATTTAATATACAATATTAAATATCCTCACCCAACCCTTAGGATTAGGTTTCAACATTACCCCCTTTAATCTGAAGGGATGTTGGTGAGCCCAAGCATCGATCTAAACTTTTCAAACTTTTCTCTTCCAAGTGCTTTGGTGAAGATATCAACAGTTTGCTCATTTGTGTAACAATGATGTAGATGGATAGTTTTGGCATGAACATGATGTAGAATTAGATGGTATTTTTTATTTATGTGCTTTGTTTGATCATGGAACTTTGGGTTCTTGGCCAACTTTATTGCAGAAGTGTTGTCGATCATGAGTGGTGTTGAATACATTTGTTTCATCTGCAAATCTTCTAGGATTTTTCTGAGCCACAAAATTTCCTTTGTTGCTTCAGTTGCTGCCACATATTCTGCTTCGGTCGCGGAATCTGCTAGAAATGATTGTTTGTGTGATCTCCACGAGAGAGCTCCTGATCCAAGACTCATGGTGTAACCTGTAGTAGACACCCATGTTTCTTTGTCTCTGTGAAAGTCTGAATCAGAGTATCTGATCAAGCTGAAGTCTCCTACCTGTGTATATTTGAGTCCAAAGTCTTGAGTCCCCTTCAAGTACCTTAACACTCTTTTTGCAGCAGACTAATGTCCTTCACAAGGTTTTTGCATAAACCTTGAGAGGATTCCAACAGCTGGTCTGGTGCTGGTCAGGTAGATAAGACTTCCTATAAGCTATCCATACTTAGTTGCATCCTCGAATTCCTTCCCTTCAATGGATGTGAGCTTCAAGTTTTGTTCCATTGGAGTGGTTAAGGGATTGCATTCATCCATGCCAAAATTGTTCAAAAGATCTCTAGTGTACTTCTTTTGACTAAAGAAATATAAATTTAGGATGTCGAATTACTTCAATACCTAGATAGTAATGAACATAACCCAAATCAGTCATTTCAAAACCTTTCTTCAATTCTTTCTTCATGGATGCAATATAGCTCTCATTGTTACATGTTATCAAAAGATCATCTACATACACCACAAGATATACAACTGTTTTTCCAACTTTCTTAACAAACAAAGTTGCATCATCAAGATCAAAATGTTTGAAGTCAAGTTTCAGAAGATGCTCGGTTAATTTCTCATACCAGGCTCATGGTGCTTGCTTGAGGCCATACAAAGATTTTGTAAGCTTGCAAACTTTGTGTTCTTAGCCCTTTACAACAAATCCTTTTGGCTGGGACATAAAAACTTTCTCCTTTTGATCTCCATTCAAAAAGGTGGTTTTTACATCCATCTGATGGACTTTCCATGCATTCTGAGCTACTAGGGCAAAGAGAGTCCTGATGGTGGTCCATTTTGCTGTGGGGGCAAAAGTTTCTTCATAATCGATTCCTTATTTTTGTGCAAAACCTTTTGCAACAAGCCTAGCCTTGTGCTTGTCAAGTGAGCCATCTGCTTTATACTTGTTCTTGTAGACCCAATTATAGCCAATTGGTTTTGTTCCCAAAGGCGGATCAACCAGCTTCCAAGTGCCATTCTTTATCAAGGCATCATACTCCTTTTGCATCGCTTCTTTCCATTCATCATGATAAGCAGCTTCTTTGAAGGAATTTGGTTCATGATCTGTAGACAAACTCAATTCATAGTTATAAGAAATATCCATTTCAACAGGAGAATCAGAATTATCTACGTCACCTTCGTTTTGTTTAGTGGAGCTTCTTTTTCCTGTTTTTCCAACCTCATCAGGATGAACATTCTCCAGTGTCTTTGTCAGCCATTTGGGAGCACCTTTTTGAGATGGCCCAGGCTGCTCATTTGACTGAGTTGGGATTGATTCAAGATTCAATCTCCCAATTCTATCAATCACATCATTCAATGTGTCATCCATGGTTGTTTCTTCATGTGGGGGAGAGAGTGCTTCAGGACATGATTCCGCAATTTGATTCAATATAGGAATCCCCCCTTCAAGATGTGGAATATGATTATCAAATTCTTGGAAAGACTTTGCATGTGTGAATCTATCTAGGCAATCAAGTTGCCACTCAACAACCTTGTCACTCTTGGAAGTTTCAAGGAATATGACATCTCTAGCTATTACAAACTTCTTATTGGCTTCGTCATAGAGACGATATCCTTTGGAGGTATTGGATTACCCCAAGAAGATACATTTTCGACTTCTAGCACCAAGTTTATTCCTTTGTCCCTTGGGTATAAAGGCATAACAGGTGGACCCAAAGACCCTGAAATGCTTTACCGAAGGAATGTGGCCATGCCATATTTCAAAAGGAGTTTTGTTTCTAATTGAACTTTAAGGACACCTATTCTTTATGTAAACAACACATAGAACTGCATCAGCCCAAAACATCAATTTTACATTTTTGAAAAATAACATGGAAAGAACCATATTTAAAATAGTTCCGTTCATTCTTTCAGCTACACAATTCTGTTGGGGATTATACGACACAATTGTTTCATGTTTGATCCCATGTTGACAAAGATAATTTTCAAATTCATTTGAAGTGTATTCTTTTCCATTATCAGTACGTAGAGAGCCAATATGAGTTTGTGCATCATTTTCAATCCATGCATGAAAATTCTTGAATGTTTGAAAAGCATCAGACTTGTTCTTCAATAAGTAAATCCAACACATTCTGGTGTATTCATCAATAAATATCATCATATATTTATTTCCATTTGCAGAAGCAACAGGCATAGGGCCACATAAATCTGAATGAATAAGCTCAAGTGTTCTATGTGCTCTGGAGCGTGAATCATGAAATGGTTGTTTACTATGCTTTCCTAGAATACAAGCATCACATTCCTCAGGTTCCCTAGGAATTGTAGGTAGTCCATTAACACCATTTTTCTTCAAAAAATGAAGGCTTTCATAGTTTAAGTGTCCAAATATAGCATGCCATAAAAGGCTTGATGGGAATGTACCTTCATCATGATGTGAACTGAATGCAAAGTTTTGAGCATGAGCAGATGAACCTTTCAGCTTCAAGAGTCTTCCTTCTTCTATTTCCTCCATGACAAGTGAGTGATCTCATGCTTTTATGACCTCTGCCTTTCCATCAAACAAGTGAACGAAGTGTCCTTGTTGGCAGATTTGGACTAGGGACAACAAGTTTCTCCTCAACTCAGGGAGGTATAGAACCTCATGTAGAATATGATCTAGAAGACCAAGCAACTTAAGCCTGATTATGCCAAGCCCTGATGGCTTGAGTCTAAATTTATCTGCGAAATATACTGCTCCATCAAATTTGTCAATAAATTCTTCAATAAATTCTTTTCTAAATGTCATGTGACAAGTTGCTCTTGAATCTAGCAACCAATCATCTCTCCATGAAGTAAATGAAACATCAAACAAGTCCTCAATTACTCCATTGTTACAATGTGCTAGAACATAATGAGCGGATTTAGGTGCTTTACCTTTGTCTTTGTCATTACTTTTACCTTTGTCTTGATTCCTTTGCTTCTAAATTTTATCCCAAGTTGTCCTACATTTGGATGCATCTATTGCAACATGTGCAATGAAGACCAGATTTGTCATATTGTCTATCCCCCCTTTCTCTGAAGTTTCTTCTTCCTCTTCCTCTTCTACCACCTCTTCCTCTAGAAGAATCTGGAGCATGACTCTTTTCTCTGTGTGCACAGTATGCAGCCTCTTCAGAAGACGAAGGGACTGTCATCTTCCCGGAAGCTTTCTCTCTTTCTGCAAACTTTTTCTCAAGGGCCTAAAAGGTGATATGCTCAAGGTTTCCACTTGCTTGCAATGACTCAAGATAATGTGAGTAAGTTGGATATAATGCCTTAACATATGCTATGAGAGATATGTCCATTTTTACACCAGTGATTTCAATGTCATGCATGATAGATCTTACTTCTGAAGCTAAAGTAAGGGGATCATCATTCTTCATTTCAAGACTAAACAGCTTAATCATCAATTGACCATTTTCTAGTTCTGAATGTGAGTCATAGAGTTCTTTTAGCTTGTTCAAGGCTTCATAGGCATTTGAAAATGATGAAATATGGCGACTCACCTCTTCATTTACGGACGCTGCAATCAAGGCATAGGCCTTGCAGTTCTTGTTTTCTCAAATGACGAGCTCCTTGTCTAAAGTGGGCTTTGCTGGTGGATTTCCTTCTTGTCCTTCATAGATTCCTTTCCACAACTCATTAAAAATGAGAGTGTGCTTGATTTTGCGAGACCATTCAAGATATTTCTCCTTGCCAGAGAGAACCACTCCTACAATAGATATGAGAGAATGCATTCTTCTGAAGGAAAAAAATAATTACTTTGCTGGAAAATTATTTTGAGGAGGAAAAAAAATTTGCTAGAAAAATACTGAATTATGCAGAATATATATATATATATATATATATATATATATATATATATTGGTTTGAATAAAAAAAATTATATGGAAACTGTATTGAAAATGTCGAGGGGGAAATATTGAATATGTGGAGGGGGCGGTATTTATATGGGTGGGGGGGGCTGTATTGTAACTTGGATTCGGTGGTATTATATATATATGGAGGAGTATTAATTCGCGGTGAGGTGAAATAATAGAACATATAACGTTGTAATTTAAATAGGATAGACAGCAGGGGCGGGGAGGGCCGAAAGGCCATGGGGGTAGCGAGGGTTGAAGTCGTAGCAGGGAGGAGGGATGTGAGGAGAGGGGAGTCGATGGGCGTTAGACAGAGTGGGTTAGACAACGTAGGGAGTCATGAGGTGAAGTACCAGAGCGAGGGTAGGAGATAGGGAGTCGCGGTCTATGGGTAGTGGGTGTGCGGGTAGGGGGCGGGGGTAGGATGTAGCGGGGTGGGGTAGGAGATAGGGAGTTGCGGTTGAATGTTGCAGTGAGAGTCAAGTCTGCGCAGGTAAGAGAGAGGAGTGGCCGGGGTTGGGTTAGTGTGTAGGGGGTTGGGATGAGAGTGTGGTGAGGTGGTATGGGTGGGACGGATAGGAGTGGCGTAGGCAGAGTGCGTAGCTCGTAGGGAAGCGTTGGAGTGGGTAGGAGCAGGCCGTGAGGTATGAGAGATGTGCTGGAGCGCTGGAGCGGGTAGGAGGAGGCCAAGAGGCCGTTAAACATTTTGGAAACAGATATGTGTAGGACTGCAGAATTGTAGATATTTTGAGAGCTGCAGAATTGCAGATATTTGCAGGACTGCAGAAACGCAAGAACTCCAAATTGCAAAATCTTCAGAAGCTGCAAATGATTCAAAATTGTGCATAAATTGCAGAGATAATTTAAAAAAAAATGCAAAATTGCAGTATATAAACTCAGGGCATCAATCTAATAGATCAACAAAAACTAGACATAAAACTGACTGAGCAAAAGACTGTTAGTAGAAATGAGAGAGTTACACCACAGGCAAGAATGCCAATAGTGGGACTGGCTTTGATACCATGTCAAACTAGGAGGTAACTCCACAAATCAGAATGTGTATTAGATGAAGAATGTGCATGTATTTATACATGGAGGTGAGGCTATTGGGATTCATCTCCCAATGACTCTTGGCCTTCCTTATTTCCTAATACTATTTAATATATAGTATTAAATATCCTCACCCAAACCTTAGGATTAGGTGCAAAAAAGGAGAAGAATATCATTGTGCAAAGTGTGCATGAGTAAGGGTTTAAAACTGAATACTTCTCTCTGAAGTATATCTGCATGAAATGGCTTTTGATGAAGATCTGAAATTATGATGCACACATGGACACTATGATAAATCAGGATCTCTAGACCTGAAATGGCTATGTATTTGATATATTTATGAGATGATTGGATCTGTGACCTGGCACATGTTTGCTGAAGTGAAGTGAAGAAATCTGAGTAAGTCTATAGATATCAAACTTTGTGCAAAATTAATATTTACAGATCTATATGCTAGTTTTTCTCGGTGAAAGCACGTATATACGCGGCATTGTCTCAGCTAATGTGCGTATGGAAGTCATGGTTTTCTAAAGCTTTTTGGAGAGGTTATATGTTTATTGCTGGTATATTTCTGTTGTCTGTTATTGAAGTCTTCATGTAGATCTGGGTTGTTTGAATACTGTATATGCTGCTAAGTTGAATATGTACAAATATGATCAATGAGTGATCAAATATGATTATTGAAGTTGACTGAATAAGGGTTCTGTAAATCTAAAAATATATCTTGCTAAAAGCCTCTCATATGGTTTTGAGACTGATCATATTCCGGAAATTCATTATTCTCATATCTAAACACAGGTTTGTGTGAAGGAAAGCGCGTATACACCTGGGTTTAGTAAAGTGAAGTAGCATATGAATATTAAGATAATGAATGATCAAAGTTGAGATTGATTCTATATGATGATTCTGAAATCTGGGTTTATTATTGTGTTCTGGTTATAGTGATTTCATTGTTCTAATTGAAGTTTGGGTTAAGTTTATTGGTGTTGATATTTATGCTGAGTTGTGTTGAAGCTGTCGGATCTAGTGTGAAAACTTATGAAACGTGTTCTGTAGTGGGTCTGAGGGTTGAAGCCTTCAGTATGGAAGTAGAAGCTTCCTGCCATTAGAAGTTGGTGTTTTGATCAGGTGGTTGTAGCTCCCTTCTAGTAGAAGCTAGTAAATGAGATCAGGTGGTTGGAGCTCCCTTCCAGTAGTAGTTGGAGAACGAGAGAAGGTTGTAGCCTTCTATAGGTAGATACATGCATCGTGATACGAGTCTGCATCAGTACAATATTGTAAGTAGTTTTCCATATAATAAATATTGAATACATAGACGATAGCATCGGTAGTTTTCTTCCGAATTGAGTTTCCACCTTAAATCTTGGTGTTTATGTGTGATACTCTTGTGTGATTATTTATTCTGTTATTACTGCACTTATTTGTGTCTTAACTATCTGATGCATAACTGATGATCTGGGTTAAATATTGCTTCTAAATGTTTACCTAAACAATAAAGATATATGTGTATACGCTAGTTTCTATTTGGAAAGTCGCGTACATACATTGTTTGTGCTAATCAAAGTCGCGTAAAGAAATCAGTAAAGCGAAAAAGAAAAATATTGTGATTATTGAAAATATTGATTAACCCCCCCCCCCCTCTCTCAGTATTTTTCCCAAAAAATATGGGGATGACACTTGTCACAGTGCCACTGGCTGAAAAAATAGAGAATATTCCTTGGAGATTTCTTGAATGCTGAATGGGCTGCCATGTCATCATCTTGTACCTGTTCTGAAATTTTTTAAATAAAAAATTGCCTATTCTCAACGACAATCAACAAAGTATAACTTCCTCATCTGAACTTGGTTTTCAATGAAACGAGTTGTGTTGGATTCCTTACGACGGTTCGATCGCTGTCATTTGAGATTCATTCAATTTTGAGAACTTTCATTTTTGAGCTAAAATACTGACCCTCTGATCATTCCTACCTGTTAGCCCCAACAATCTCCCAAGTTGAGGAGGAAATTGAATGAGGTAAATTCAAACCTCTTTTGGCTTGGTATCTAGCCCTATTAAGCTTGGAGAGGGATCTATCTAGTGAAAACTCTCAATCAAAGGAGATGATTGGAGTATGAAATTTATCTTAGGCTAGGTATGATAGGCTCTAGGGTTTTGATTTATAGTTTCTGGGTAGAAACATCATGAGAGGAAGTACCATTGAGAAATGGAGTCAAGACTGGTTTTTTTCTATGGATTTGAAGCAAAGTAGGCGCTATGTTCAACCGGATAAATTATATGAAATGAGAGATGGAAAGGAGAATAAAGCCCACTACACTACAGGAATATATCAATGGATGAATCTCCAATGCAGCTTTAGATGAAATAATACAAAGATAGGTTACAAAACAAAGCATCAAACATGGATGAATTCTATAAAGATAACCATTAACACATAACAAGCATCATTCGTCTGAAAGGAGCATATATAACATGGATGAATTCCTATCACTTATTCTCAGACAATACTAGTAGAAAAACATAATCATGGAAATGATATATAGGAAAGCATACTGAACATACAAACCGTGATGAATATCAAAACAAAGAAGAGATAAACTCCTGCATTAATTACATAAAAATATTTAGGAAAAATACACAGTCCAACAGCCTCTCACTCTGCTAAAATCGAACCTTTATGACTTACAAAGTATTACTTAAATACCAATTATAGGTTGTTACTAGCTTCTAGGAACTAAAAATTAATTTATGAGAATTTGACACTAATTAATATTAAAAAAAAACAAATCATATTTAAAATGTCTCGAGTTGTGAAATTTCTGGTCAAATCTCTTTTGATGTGGAATCCTTAAAACTTCCATTTGACATAGATCACCACCTGATTTTTGAATTATTTCTAGAACTATTCGGAAAATGTATTTCTAAAAATTTAAAATCTGATTGCTATATCTCCCTGAAAATCTGCAATTGATTTTTTGTTGATGAATTTGTCCCTGAAACTCAACCACTTGTGCTCTTCCACTACTAAGACTGCTCCTCCATATCCTGTAGTTGTTAATTTTTTGCTTTGAAGCTCTGCCACCTCATCCTTTGACCATCAATACTGTGCCTAAGAGTTCTAAATTTCCTCCAAAGTTCTTCCACTAAAATCATCCTCCACTCTCATAGCATGCCTAAACTGATCCTTGGCCAATGCTAAATGTCTGTATATTACTGTTAAACAAGTCGGTGAATGGACTAGATGGGAAGGGAAAATAGTTTGTTTATCCTGCTTTGTACCAATATTAGTTGCAAGAAGTGCATTCCCCAAATCTATCTAAGAAGATGCACTTAGAGGGTTCTGATTAACAAAAGCACACTGTTGGAAATATTTTCATTGATGGCAAAGGAGCACAAAGGACCAGATCAGGCAATAATGCAGTGGCAAGGCAGAAGGGCAACAGAAAGGAAAGGAGTAGCATTAGACTATCATTAGAGGCAGCAAGGAAGCGAATGCAACTAAGAAGCAATGCATAAAGAAGTATAGGTAGCAGAGAAGCAGTTAAGGAAGAAAAGGAGCAAAGTCAGAAAAACAAGCTCAGGAGAGATCAACGCACTTAGAAACTGAATAAATCTCAGGGAGGAGTAGCATGGAGGAACCGATGTTGCAGAGCAACGATAGGATAAACAAACAAAAATCGACTAAGGCAGAGAAGTCTTTGAAGAATTCCAACTGAGGAGATTGGATGATCACGATTAGATAGCAACAACAAAGGCAAGAAATAGACATATATGATTCATCGTAAGATAAGCGGAGTATAAATACAAATGAATTACAAACATCAACGAGGACTGTAGATCTGGACAGATCAACATTCATGATCACATTGACAGAAATTAGATTGCATATCACAAAGTGGCGATGCGATGGATGGGATGCTAAGGGACACATGGCGGCACAACGCAATATCACTCATCGGCGATGTGAAGTTCATTACATACCGCGAAGTGGTGATGTGATGTGATGAGATGCGATGCAATGAGAAGATGCGATCTGATGCGATGGATGCGATGCGAAGGGAAACATGGCGGCATAGTGCAATATCGAACATCGACGATGCGAATTTCATCGCATACGACGAAATGGGGATGTGATGCGACGCGATGCGAAGTGGTGATGTGAATCGGCGATGTGAAGTTCATCGCATATCGCAGATCACAAAGCTCAGAAGAGATAGCACTCATAAACGCCGAAGTGGGATAAATGGGCTAGATGTGATGCAACTCAAAGCTATTATTTAAAATATTTAATGTCCAGGAGTATGGATTTTCCCTTTTTAAATCGCATCAGAGAGCAAAGGAGCCATATAACAAAGCACAATTGAAATACCGAAATGTGATAGAAAGCGGATGCGATATAGTTCAAATCTAAAATCTAAAGGAATTGAAGTCTGGCTGTGGGACCCAATCCGATATCACAGTTCACAAGCCCAAGAGGATAAGCACTCAAGAATCACGTTGGAACACCGAAGAGCAATGAAGTGATAACCATTGGATCACAGAGTAGAGATCTACGATGCAGATTAGAAGTGCTAATTTCGGCATCGATAAATGTACAAGATTGGCGAAAATGAAAGATTTACAAGGGTATTATGTATTAAAGGTGTATATGGTTATAAAGAGAATATATTTAAATACAGTCTTAAAAGATAGTGGAATGTATTTTGAAATCCGCGGAATAGTGAAGGCAGGATTAGAAAAATGGTAATTTGTTTTTTTAGACTAATTTTGGAGGATAAGTGGTAAAAGGTGAAACAAACGCGATAGCGTTAAGAGGGTGACGTGTGGTATTCTAAAACCACCTATTTCACATAGGTTGGGAACAATCAAATAACATGCAACTTGGTGTGCGAATTCCATCGGATTAGGAAGCTAAAAGAGGCAGAGTGTGATGACTGTTAGATTGATGAAAGGATGATGTGCATGTGGATATGCATAACGAACATTTACAAGCTAAGTGTGAGTGAATGCAGCACAAAAGACACAAGCAATGGCAGTTTATGAAGAAAATGTTGAACACGGCAGAAGGACACGGGTAGAATAAGACCCAACACTTCATATAGAGAGTAAAGCAGTTCTGCCTTGATAATGGAAGAAAGTATGAATGCGGGTAGAAAGGCTCGGGTAAGGACCTGACATAGAGAAAAGTGTAGGATCGAATGTTAAGAAGAGCAGTGAAGGTTGAACGCTGTGGGCACAAGAAAAAGAGGCAGAGTTGGGAAATAAAAGAATATGGTGGCACCGTTGGAAACACAATAGCTGGGTCAAGTTAGGCCAAAATGAAAGTTATGCAGAACTATGTTGAATATAATAGCAGGAACCAAAACGACTCTGACAGCAGCAGAAAAGACAATTGCACAGTGAGCAAAGAGATGAAAGGGTTGAGTGAAATATATTTGTTGTAACTGTAAATGTAAATGAATTAATTATTTTTATTGTATGTGATGCAAAGGAAAGTCTCTGTAGGCAAAGAAAAACTCCTCTGTAATACTAAAATGTATACATACTGCTATATTATTCTGAATGGGATGGACAAGAAAACAAGAAGGGGGAAGGCAAAGAGTCATACTTGTTCATTTTGAATTCCCTGTGGAATGCACATAGTTATGAGGTGATCTCTATAAATAATGTTACCAGCATATGCATAATAAAAAGAGAGAATGGAGAAAGAGGTTAGAGAGTGTAAGAAGAAGAAGGAGCATAGAGAGGAGTTGTGAAGATCCAAAGATGATATAAAGAAAATTTGAAGGCTGGAAGGACAACAGTAAAGAAGGAGAAAAACAAAGCTGATATCTAGGTAAATCAACATATGATTTAATTGTATAGTGAGGAAGTTGGTGCTTCCATATCAAGTTGTAGCTTGATAGATGATTAGTTGTAGCTGGCTGAGGTAGGAGCCTCCTGTAGGTTGTAGCCTGCAGAAAATAGGTGGGAGTTGGAGCTTCCTTGCAAGTTGTAGCTTGCAGAACTGAGGTAGTAGCCTCTTGTAGGTTGGAGCCTACATAAAATCAGTGGTGAGAGGGAGTTGGAGCTTGCCTTTGCATCACAACAATAATAAGATGTGGTTTTCTCCCTTATGGGTTTCCACTTATATCTGTTGTCTATGTGCATGATGATTATGTGTTGATATTCTATATTTAATCTTCTTAATACCTACTGCTCACTTATTAAGATTGTTTTTCCATTGTATATTAAGTTGATCACGAAATGAAGATGTAAATAAGTGTAAAAGAAAGTTTTACAAGACCATGACTGCATTAAACTGATTTACCGCCCCCTCTCAGTTTAACCAAGGGTTCAACAACTGAAATTAGAGAAAGTTCCTTCTGTATCAGTTTAAAAACTAGAAGGAGATCCTAGGTCCTCAAGATGGCTAGTCTAGAAGGATGCTCAACAAATAAAGCCCCTTTGCTTACTGGCACTAACTATGCTTTTAGGAAAATAAGAATGAGGACATACATAATGTCTCTGGGAATAGAAGTTTGTTCTGCTATGGATTTGGGATATGCCCCAAAGGATTCTGACACAGAGAAAGAAGCCAAACAAGATTTTATATCTAATGCCAAAGCCATGAATGCTCTCTTAAGTGGCCTGTGTGAGGCATAATTTATCAAAGTAATGCACAAAAAGACCACCAAAGAAATATGGGATAGATTAGAATGTATCCATGAGGGAGATAAAAAGGTAAATATGGCCAAACTACAAGTCTATCGAGCTCAATTTGAAAATATAAAAATGAATAAAGAAGAAGATGTTTCCAGCTTATTCTTATGGGTTGCAGAAATTGTGAATAACATGAAAGCTCTAGGAGAAACCATTAGTGAATGTGTAATTGTTCAAAAGATATTGAGATCTTTACCATCCAGTTTTAACCCCAATGTTTCTGCCATAGAAGAAACAGCTGATTGGGAAACATTGACCATGAACCAATTACTTGGAAACTTAACAACCTACGAGATGAGACTTCCACAGAGGAAGTCAAATGTGAGGGAGGCAGCCTTTAAGGCTGAGAAGAGCAAAGAAGAAAAGGAGGGTACATGATCTTGCTCTAATGAAGAAGGGGCAAAATTTGTCAAAGGATTGGATAGAGGCTCAGACAAGTATAAAGATAAACTTCCATTTAAATTCTTTAACTGTGGAATATTTGGGCACTATGCATCTAAGTTCCCTCATAAGAAAACAAAGAATCAGACTCAAGAGACAGAGAAAACCAAAACAAATAACTGGCAGAAAGGGAAGAGATTCAATAGAAAATCATTTTATGCACAAAAAGTTAGCAGTGCATCTGGAAACTCGGATGAAACCTCCAATGAAGAAGGAAACTTTGAATTTTTGTTAATGGCCAAGGAAGAGATTGAAGGATTCCTTCTAGAAGATGAGGAAGAATGGGAGGTAGATCTTGAGGGGGAGCTAAGAAGTGCCCTGGAGGAAATAGACAGACTTAAACTTAAGTGCAGAAAACAAAAAGACATTCTCCTCAAATATGTAAAAGAAGAACCAAATTCAGAAGACCTCATTCAGTTGAAAGTAGAACTTGAAGAAGCTAAGAATGTGGAAGACACTTTACTAAAGCAAATGAAGGATAAAATTCAGAAGCAAGAGAAGTTGGAAGAAGAAGTAGTATGCCTAAGAATGAAATTAGAAAACACTCAAAGGGAAGTGTCAATGAACACTCTTCGAATGACAAGCTATGAATAGTTGAATAAAATACTAAATGCTTAAAGATATCCTCTCATAAAGCCTAGGATAGGTTACGAAGGAGAAACCAGCAAATCCAAGGTAGAAGATAACCAGAATATTATTTTTGTAAAAGTTGTAAAGGATAATGAAGCAACTCAAAAGATTCCCACAGAAGTAGAATCTAGCAAGAACGTGACTTGCAATGAAGTAAACAGAAACAAGAAGGATCCTCAAATGACAAAGAAGGAAATAAAGAAACAATCAGCTAAAAAAGGCTCTTACACTCCTGAATATGAAAAATTCGGAAGCTGTAAAAGGATATTCTTTCCTCCTGTGAGAAATATCACTTGTTTTTCCTGCCACAAACTGGGACATATTGCTGCATACTTTCAGACAAAGATAATCGATTTCAACCAGCAAAGGATGCTAAAAACTCGAAGACTACCTCAAGCAAACAAATGGAGAGGACAACCCTTCATCAGGTACACTAATCGTTTCCATGGGTATTGTTTTTATTGTAAGGGGTACAACCATAAATCCATGGAGTGCAAAGAGAATGGACAAAATTGACTGATGTATGAAAGCTCAAGGAGATTGATGAACAATGGAGAACTCACTCGTGTACATAATCCATTCAGAAACATAATCAAATGCTTTGAATTCCATCAAATCGAGCACAAGTGTCGCAAATGTCCTCTCAGATAATGTGGTCCATATTCTCAGGAAAGGTACCAAACAGAAGGATGCATGTAGTGGAAAAAGAATTTGAATAAGTGCGACTTGGCTCTAATAGCCTAAGATCAGAAAAGCCAATGGTATTTGGACAGTGGATGTTCAAAGCATATGACTGGAGATCGAAGCAAGTTTGTAACCTTTGATGAAAAGAAATATGGGAATGTGACATTTGGCAATGATAAAGTAGGGAAAATCAAAGGAAAAGGCTCAATCAGTCTGAATAATGGAAGAGGAAAGCCTCAAGATGTACGATTTGTGGATGGGCTGAAAGCCAATCTGCTAAGTGTCAGTCAAATGTGTGATAAAGTCTGTGAGGTCCTTTTTAGAGCCCACGACTGTGAAGTAAGATCGAGCACCACATGAAAAACCTTGATCAAAGGTGTTCGAATAGAAAGTAATGTCTATATAGTGAAAGAAGAGAATGAAGCATTCCACATAGGCAAACTTGATGAATCATGGTTATGGCATAGAAGATTGGGACACCTAAACTTTGACCACATCATCAGTATGAGAAAGAAGAACACATTCAAAGATATGCCAGCAATAAACAAGCCTTCAAATACCATATGTAAATCCTGCCAACTGGGCAAGCAGACCCACATATCTTTCAAGACCAAAGAGATCCTATCTACAAGTCGGCCTCTTCAGCTTGTACACATGGAGCTGTGTGGAAGTTCAGGAATTAAAGCACCAAGCGGAGAATCTTATTTCATGTTGATAATAGATGATTTTACCAGATTGACGTGGGTAGCATTTCTCAAATATAAATTGGAAGCACTTGAGAAATTCAAAATATTCAAGGCATTGGCAGAAAATAAAACAGGATGCAAGCTAAAGTGCATCAAATCAGACAAAGGAGGTGAATTCAAAGACTATGATTTTGCAGACCTATGCAATGAACATGGGATAAAACAATAGTTTACAGTTGCAGGAACACCTCAACATAATGGAGTGGAAGAAAGGAAAAATAGATCACTACAATATATTTCCAGAGCTATGATGCAAGAAAGTAACATTCCCCAAACCTACTGGACAGAAGCAGTACACACAGCTGTTCACATTCTCAAAAAATCTCATCTAAGACCAAATTGTGATAAGACTCCTTACGAATTATGGCATGGTAAACCAGCATCAATCAAGCACTTTAGAGTCTTGGAAGCAAGTGTTTCATAAAAAATAATGATTAAAAACTGGGGAATTTTGATGCAAGAGCTGATGAAGGAATATTTTTAGGATATGCATCCAAGAGTAAGGGTTACAGGTGCTACAACAAAATATTTCACAAAATTTTGGAAAGCAGTGATGTAATATCTGACAAAGATCTACCAAATAGAATAAGAAGCACAAGTTGTGCCAATCCTCCAGATGATCATGAAGCTGAGAACCAAGATAATGATGAACATAGAAAGACAACAGAAGATACTGAATTAAACTCAAAGTGTCCCTCAAGACACACTCAAAAGAACCATCCAGAAGATCAAATCATTGGGGAAAAGAGTGTGGGAGTCCAAAAAAGTAGACAACTTGCTGAATAGACAAAAGAAGTATACCTAGCCATGCTATCTCAAATAGAGCCAAATAAATTCGAAAAATCCAGCAGAGACAAAAATTGGGTAAATTCTATGAATGAAGAACTAGACCAAATTGAGAGGAACAATACCTGGGAATTAATTCCAAGACCCACTGGGAAAAATGTGATTGGCACAAAATGGATATTCAAGAATAATATGAATGAACAAGGGTAGGTAATCAGAAATAAAGCCAGACTTGTATGCAAGCGATATTCACAAATTGAAGGACTTGATTATGATGAAACCTTTACTTCTGTAGCCAGAATGGAAGCAATCAGAATGTGTTTTGGCCTTTGCATGCTATCATGATTTCAAGGTATATAAAATGGATGTGAAGTCTGCCTTCCTAAATGGAGATTTAGAGGAAGAAGTCTACATGGAACAACCCGAAGGATTCTCCTTAACAGATAAACATGACTATGTGTGTAGATTAAAGAAAGCCTTATATGGGCTGAAACAAGCTCCTCATGCATGGTATTCAAGGCTGGACAAATACTTGCAAAAACAAGGTTTTAAGAAAGGAGGAGTAGACAACAATTTGTACATAAAGGCTAATGAAAATGAACTCTTAATTGTAGTAGTGTATGTAGATGACATCATGTTTGGTAGCAACAAAGATGAGTTAGCAAAAGGATTTGCTAAAGAAATGAAATCAGAGTTCGAGATGTCAATTATTGGAGAGATCACCTTCTATTTAGGACTTCAAATTCAACAAAAGAACACAGGAATATTCATTTTGGAAGAAAAATAATTAAGAGAAATGTTGAAAAGGTTTCAAATGGAAGACTGCAAACCTATGTCAACTCCCATGATCAATGGATGTAAACTATGTGCTAATGATGGATCAACAGATGTAGATCAAAAACTTTATAGATCCATGATAGGAAGTCTCCTATACCTAACTGCTTCTAGACCAGACATTATGTTGGCAGTAGGACTTGTGGCAAGATATCAAGCAACACCAAAACAAAATCATTTACTTTCAATCAAGAGAATATTTAGATATCTACAAGGAACTTCACATTATGGCCTATGGTATCCAAAAGGAAAAATCTTCACATTGACAGCATACACAGATGCAGATTGGGCCAGCTGTGTGGATGATAGGAAAAGCACAAGTGGAGGTGCATTTTATTTGGGAAAAATTCTGGCGACATGGCTAACCAAGAAGCAAACTTCTACCTCTCTATGTACTTCAGAAGAAGAGTACATAGCAGCAAATTCATGTTGCACACAAGGAATGTGGATGAAAAAAAATCTCCAAGACATGAAGGTAAGCATTGATGAACCCATTTCTATCAAATGTGACAATAAAAGTGCAATAAGTATATCAAAAAATCTTGTACTTCATTCAAAAACAAAGTACATCCCAATAAAGTACCACTTCCTCAGAGAAAAAGTAGCACAAAAATGAGTGAAGTTGGAATATGTACCAACTAAGGAACAAACAACAGATATATTCACAAAACCTCTTGCTAAAGAACCATTCGAATATCTAAGAGACAAGATAGGGGTAGTGTCTGCAGATGTTATTCTCTAACATGATCAGAAAAAAAAAGGGGGTTGCATACAAGAAACAAGATCAATGCAGAAGACAAGTGATAGTCAATATCAAATAAGAAAGCATCATTCCAGAGGGAGAGCAATCAAAAAATTGTCATCAAAGAGCTATAACAATGGAGTAGTGCATGGAACAGGTCCTCAAGATCAGAGGAAATGAAAAGATTGAAACTACATTGGGAAATGTGCAACCCTTTGTCATTGATGTCAAAGGGGGAGGAAAAGCAAGCAAAAGAAGAAAGGCTCTTCTGAAAAGCAAGTAGAGGAAGAAAGACAAGATACCTCTCAGAATGAAAGGGGGAGGAAGTCCTGAAGGAAGGATCGGAGTACCGGTGGATGTGTTGCCATCAATGCCAAAGTGGGAGACTATTGGAAATATTGTCATTGATGGAAAAGGAGTACAAAGGAGAAAATCAGGAAATAAAGCAGTGGTGAGGCAGAAGAGTAGCAAAAAGGAAAGGAGCAGCATTAGACTATCAGCAGAGGTAGAAAAGAAGTGAATGCAGCTAAGAAGCAAGGCAGAAAGAAGCAGAGGCAGTAGAGAAGAAGTTAAGGAAGAAAAAGAGCAAAGGTAGCAAAACAAGCTCAGGAGTGATCAACGCACTTAGAAACTGAATAAAGCTCAGGGAGGAGTAGCATGGAGGAATCGATGTTGCAGAGCAGTGATAGGATAAGCAAACAAAAATCGACTAAGGCAGAGAAGTCTTTGAAGAATTCCAAGTGAGGAGATTGGATGGTCATGATTAGATAGCAACAACAAAGGCAAGAAATGGATGGATATGATTCATCGTAAGATAAGTGGAGCAGAAATACAAATGAATTGCAAACAGCAATGAGGACCGTAGATCTGGACAGATCAACGGTGATGATTGCATTGACAAAAATTAGATCGCATACTGCGAAGTTGCGATGCGATGCGATGAGAAGATGCGATGCGATGCGATGGATGTGATGCAATGGATGTGATGTGAAGGGACACATGGTGGCACAACGCAATATCACACATCGGCGATGCGAAGTTCATTGCAGACCGTGAAGTGGCGATGCGATGTGATGAGATGTGATGTGATGAGAAGATGCGATGCGATGTAATGGATGCGATGCGAAGGGACATGAGGTGACATAGCGCAATATCTCACATCAGCGATGTGAAGTTCATTGGATACTGCGATGTGGCGATGCGATGCAATGTGAAGATGCGATGTGATGCGAATCGGCGATGTGAAGTTCATCACATATTGCAGATTGCAAAGCTCAGAAGAGATAGCACTCATAAACACCGAAGTGCGATAAAGGGGCCAGATGCGATGTAGCTCAGAGCTATTATTTAAAAGATTTAAAGTCCGAGAGGATGGATTTTCCCATTTTAAATCGCATCGGAGAGCAAAGGAGCCATATAACAAAGACCGATTGAAATACCGAAATGCGATAGAAAGTGGATGTGATATAGTTCAAATCTGAAATCTAAAGGAAATGAAGTCTAGCTATGGGACCCAATTGGATATCGCAATTCACAAGCCCAAGAGGATAAGCACTCAAGAATCACGTTGGAACGCTGAAGAGAGATGAAGTGATAACCGTTGGATCACGGAGTATAGATCTACGATGCAGATTAGAAGTGCTAATTTGGGCATCGATAAATGTGCAAGACTGGCGGAAATGAAAAATTTACAAGGGTTTTATGTATTAAAGGCATATATGGTTATAGAGCGAATATACTTAAATACAGTCTTAAAATATAGTGGAATGTATTTTGAAATCCGTGGAACAGTGAAGGCAGGATTCGAAAACTGGTGAGTTGTTGTTTCACACCACTTTTGGAGGATAAGTGGTAAAAGGTGAAATGAACGCGATAGCGTTAAGAGGGCGATGCGTGGAATTATAAAACCACCTATTTCACGTAGGTTGGGAACAATTAAATAACATGCAACTTGGTGTGCGAATTCCATAGGATTAGGAAGCTAAAAGAGGCGGAGTGCGATGACCATTCGATTGATGAAAGGATGATGTGCATGTGGATATGCATAACGAACATTTACAAGCTAACTGTGAGTGAATGCAGCAAAAAAGACACAGGCAACAACAGTTTATGAAGAAAAGGTTTAACACGGCAGGACTCGGGTAGAATAAGACCCGACACTTCATATAGAGAGTAAAGCAGTTCCACCTTGATAATGGAAGAAAGTATAAATGCGAGTAGAAAGGCTCAGGTAAGGACCCAACACAGAGAAAAGGGCAGGATCGAATGTTTAGAAGAACGGTGAAGGTTGAACGTTGTGGGCATGAGAAAAAGAGGTAGAGTTGGGAAATAGGAGAATATGGTGGCACCGTTGGAAACACAACAGCTGGGTCAAGTTAGGCCAGAATGATAGTTATACAGAACTGTGTTGAATATAATAGCAGGAACCGAAACGACTTTGACAGCAATAGAAAACACAAATGCACAATGAGCAAAGAGATGAAAGGGGTGAGTGAAATATATTTGTTGTAACTGTAAATGTAAATGAATTAATCATTTTTATTGTATGTGATGCAAAGGCAAGTTTCTGTAGGCAAAGAAAAACTCCTCTATAATACTAAAATGTATACATATTGTTTTATTATTCTGAATGGGCTGGAAAAGAAAACGATAAGGGGGAAGGCAAAGAGTCATACCTGTTCATTTTGAATTCCTTATGGAATGCACAAAGTTATGAGGTGATCTCTATAAATAATGTTACCAGCATATGCATAATAAAAAGAGAGAATGGAGAAAGAGGTTAGAGAGTTTAAGAAGAAGAAGGAGCAGAGAGAGGAGTTGTAAAGATCTAGAGATGATATAAAGCAAATTTGAAGGCTGGAAGGACAACATTAAAGAAGGAGAAAAACAGAGCTGATATCCAGGTAAATCAGCATATGATTTTATTGTACAGTGAGGAAGCTGGTGCTTCCATATCAAGTTGTAGCTTGATAGATGACCAGTTGTAGCTAGCTGAGGTAGGAGCCTCCTGTAGGTTGTAGCCTGTAGAAAATAGATGGGAGTTGGAGCTTCCTTGCAATTTGTAGCTTGTAGAATTGAGGTAGTAGCCTCCTGTAGGTTGGAGCCTACAGAAAATTAGTGGTGAGAGGGAGTTGGAGCTTGCCCTTACATCAAAACAATAATAAGATGTGGTTTTCTCCCTTATGAGTTTCCACTTATATCTGTTGTCTATGTGCATGATGATTATGTGTTGATATTCTGTATTTAATCTGCTTAATACCTACTGCTCACTTATTAAGATTGTTGTTCCATTGTATATTAAGTTGATCACAAAATGAAGATGTAAATAAGTGTAAAAGAAAGTTTTACAAGACCATGACTGCATTAAACTGTTTCACCTCCCCCTCTCCGTTTAACCAAGGGTTCAACACACACCTTCCACGGATAGTTCTAAAAAAATCATCAATTATCAGATTGTAAACAACACCCACAGTCGAAAACTTTGCAATCGTAAGCCCAATTAAAATGCAGACAAAAGGAAACATTTGAACAAAATTCGTCTCTTCATCCACGGGGTCAATTATCAAGGTGGGTGCATCAGTTACATGAAATGTAAAAGTTTCTTCACCAATGAACATATGTTCTGGAAATTTTTCCTTCAGGAACTAGAACACAAGCTCCTCATAGGCCTTATCAGTCTTTGTTACTAAATTGACCTTTCCTTTATACTAAACAAGGATCAAAATTTTCCAATAATAGCTCACGCATAGATTTAGGAGCTTCATGGGTTGCTGGTGTCAAAGCTTACAATTATCCTTCACATTACCAACAACAAGAGATGCATAACAAGATAATTTTTATACATCTCAATAAAACATTAGCAATGAAATGATTGTCATTTACAACAGACCTGTATAGATTACCTATTCATGAATAAGACAAATTCCATTTCATCATTTTACTAGTCATATTGTAGGCAACCTTAAGTGCTGACTGAACCGTTTACTAATCTCAATGGCTTGAGATTGATATATACTCGAGATAGTTATGTCCTTTGAAGTGTAGCCACATTTTTACATTAAATACATTGCAAATTCAACAAACAAATCAGCCTCCCAAATTTTAATTTACTTCCTGAGTTACCTATGCATTATTTCCATATTCACGTGATCCAAGAAGAAGAAATTTTGTCGAACTCCTTTCACGGATTCTAAGGTTTAGAGAGACTTGTGATCTATGAGAGTAGAATAAATCCCATTATAAAGTAGGCAATTGTAGGTCTCATTCTCATTTGCATTTCTAGTGTTTTGTATTCAATTCCATTCCTTACTAGCCATAACTGATAAATATCATCATCTTGATAATAATTGAAAAAATAAAGGCTGCCCAAATGATATATATGATTTTCCTCTTGGATGGGAAACTCTTTTATCGTTAACAATGCCACCCACATAACTATCACCAACATTTGGTAACCCACTTCCAGGGAAAATTCTATGATTATTATCAATCTTCTTTGGTTTCTGAAATTGGACCATGATCTATTTCAAAATTTTCAGTGGCCCCAGATACATTTTCTATGATAAATGGTAGATTAAAATATGTCTGTGAAGAGGATGACATTTCCACCTTCGCCTTCTCTGTAGCCTCTCTCAACCTTTCACAACATCAACCTTGTTAATTGCAATTCTCTATAATATTAGGCACTCAAGTTGTAGGCATAATAATTGGAGAAACATTATTTTCCAACACATGTGTTCACATAGATGACTTCTTTGCATTCTCTATAATTTTCTCGTACACATCTGTGTGATTAGTTCACATGACCACAATCCCTGATGTTGAAGAAATTTCACTGTCCAAATTTGCATTCTTTACAAGCTTCACAATCCATCTCTCTACTTCATCATACCTCATACTGAGTTTTTCAGCAGGCCTTTGCATGCCAATACATTGATGAATGCGACAACATGTCTCTAAAATGAAAAGGCAGGCATTTCCAAGGAACTCATCCCTCAGAGGCACTCTAACAAAATTTCCCTACTGAACTTTATTACCAAGGAAGGGATCATTTAGTATTACTTTTTCACACTCAACAAGTTTCTACTGCACCACTTCAAAATCATATTTTACATACGAACATTAAAAAAAAATTGTGATAGGATCTTTATAAGTATATTGCTCTTGCTGGATAAATTTAAACAACTCCTTTAGCATATTTATCCTCCTCTTATTAGCAACCACTGAAGTAGAAATATAATGAAGAAGATGGTGTGCATTTGTCTATATTGCATTCAAATACCTCTTGGATGGTGCTATCTCTATCAAGATCATTTTTACGGTATTTTCCATCTTTAATGACAGAAATAACAGTTTTCTCTAATTGATTTGCAAAAGAAGGGAACTTCAAGTGCTAAAACATCATCTCATAATATAATAACACTGCCACATGATTAGCCTTCTTCTGTAAACCCATAGTTTCATTTCCTACATTCCCAACAGAAGCTTCTTGCTAAAAAATAGCATGTTCCACACCAACATTTCCTCCTGGAATAACTCCAGTACCACCTGCGATACTAGATGCAGTGTTTTCAACCAAGCTACCATAAAAATTTGGAGTAACCATCACATCAAATTTCTCAGGTTTTGAAACAAGCTACATACATCAGTTATCAAAAATGATCTCATTATACTTGATTCCTTGATATTTCTTTGCAACTTTACGATAGGATTCTAGGAATAATCCATCTGCAAGATTCATGATATTGGCCTTGTGCACTGCTATCATTGTCTTTTGATTTTGGGCCATTAGCATCATCTCTGCTAGAAACATTAATCTCATCATCAGATTGTGTCGGAGAATCCACAACCAATAGATCCTTCTTAGCCTTGTAGTATTTCAATAGTTCCTCATAATAGGAGTTTTGGGCCTGTACTAGAGCAACATGTGCACATTTCTTAGGGTTTGATGTTTTAAAGGTCATACATGACATTTTGTAATCCATTGAGGAAAATTGATGAGGTATTGCTGAATCAAATGCATCAGAAACCAAAGAAAACTCCAGATTTCTTTCTTTTATTGTCTTTACATCATGCATTGTATATCCCTTTCAGAAATATCTTGGAAATAGGGAATGAAAATTTTTACACCACTCTCTCCTATAGGATTATCATTCGGGTCTAGATTTTGCAACTGATAGGGATGCAAATCCATGTGCTAACATCAGCTCCAACTAGGGAGTGTAGCTCCTTTAGGAGGTGTCAAGAACCGTAAACCTCTGGAAAATCGTAGATCATTGCCTTCTTATTGGGTTTGGAGTCACAAACAACTGGAAATTGATCTTTATTTCCAAAACTAAACCACTTATACAAACTGAAAATGCACATACTACAAACTGTAAACTAGATGATGAATGAGATGCTTTTCCAACAAGCTTATTTATGTACATATAACCTATTCTAATACTAGATGCTTGATTTCAATCAATATAAAGTATCCAATATAGCCAATCAAAAATCTGATACAATACTTGGGCCCCTTCACTTCTTTTAACAAAAATCAGAACCGAAGCTTGCAAGGGAATTAGAAACTGATTGTAAGTTTGATATCCACAACAACGAGCCATTAGATCATGAAAAACATGCCAGGCACTGGAAATTAATTGGGACTCTGTAGGGAATAACCCTTTCATATAGAAAGCAATAGGATCATAAAATTCATGACCTATCTCTTGGTCTTGAAAGTATTTTGTAAATTGGCTTTCTATATCTTCATACAGTTTCAGATATGAGTCATTAGAATCATTGTCAAAACATCCTCGATTTCAACATCAAAATGCAACACTACTGTTTCTTATTCGGGAGGAGGGAGGTTTTCCAAGAACTTTTTAGGATCTTGGAAATTATATGATTGGATTTGAAAATTTAAAAGCTCAATCTCATTCTCAAACCTTTCAACAACTAATTCAAAAAAGCCAATTTTACCTTCAGGAGAAATATTCATAGATCTCAGACAATGAAACACAACTATTGACAAGACCTCATATATTTGAATATCCACCAAGTTATCCCTGACTTCTTTCAAAACTTCACGAAATAGAGGGTTTACCACATACCCAATCATCTTGTTTTGGTATGTGACCCTATCAATGAGCAATGGAGGTGCAATGAATTTCTTGATTTCTAGATTCTTCTGCCAGTGGAGTCTTTAGATAAACCTGAACTATGTGGAGTCTCCAGGTGGATGATTTCATCCTTCATATGCATCTGACTGTTGTCCACCATCAACAATGAGATTTAAACTTTGATGATATTTCATAGGCAAAATCTGTCACGTTGCTCCCCAATAACAACACCAAAATGCTAGCCCAAAAAATCTTCAAGGGTCAGGAGGAAATCGAAGGAGGTAACCTCAAACCTCTTTTGGCTTGGTATCTGTACCTACCAAGCTCGGAGAGGTCTCTCTCCACTAAAAACTCTCAATCAAAGGAGATGATTGGAGTATGAAATGTATCTTAGGCTAGGTATGCTACGCTATATGGTTTTGATTTAGGGTTTCTAGGTCGGAAAAACAAGAGAGAAATTACCATTGGGAAATGGAGTCAAGGCTAGTTTCTTTCTATGGATTTGAGGCAAAGAAGGCGCTATGTTCAGCTGGATAAATTATATGAAATGAGAGATGGAAAGAAGAAGAGAGCCCACTACACTATAGGAATCTATCAATCGATGAATCTCCAGTGCATCTTTAGATGAAATAATACAAAGATAGGTTACAAAACAGAGCATTAAACATGGATGAATTCTGTAAATATAACCATTAACACATAAAAGTCATCATCAGTTTGAAAGGAGCATCTAACATGGATGAATTACTCACTTACTGTCAGGCAATACTAGTAGAAAAATATAATCGTGGAAATGATATACAGGAAAACATACTGAACATAAACACCATGATGAATCTCAAAACAAAGAAGAGAGAAAATCTTGCATTAATTACACAAAAATATTCAAGAAAAACACACATTCAAACAACCTCTCACTCTCCTGAAATCGAACCTTTATGACTTACAAAGTATTGCTAAAATACCAATTATAGGTTGTTACTAGCTTCTAGGAACTAAAAATTAATTTATGATAATTTGAAACTAATTAACATAAAATAAAACAAATCATATTTAAAATGTCTCGAGTTGTGAAACTACTGATCAAATCTCTTTTGATGTGGAATCCTCAAAACTTCCATTTGTCATAGATCACCACCTGGTGCTAGCTTTATTTCTCGAACTAACTGGAAACTGTATTCCTAAAAATTTAGAATCTAATTCCTATATCTACCTCAAAATATGAAATTGATTTTTTGTTGATGAATTTGTGCTTGAAACTCTGCCACTTGTGCTCTTCCATGCTAAGACTACTCCTCAATATCATATAGCTATTGATTTTTTGCTTTAAAGCTCTGCCACCTCATCCTTTTACCATCGATCCTGTGCCTAAGAATTTGGAATTGCCTACAAAAATATTCCACTGAAATCGTCCTCCACTCTCACAGCTTACCTCAGCTGATGCTTGGCCAATGCTAACTATCTCTATATTACTATTAAACAAGTCGGTGAATTGTTGAAAAGGTATAAATTTACAAACTATGGTAAAATGATATGTCTATATGGGAAGGGAAAACAATTTCTTTATCCCACTTTGTACTAATCTCAGCTGCAAGAAGTGCATTCCCCAACTCAGTCTAAGAAGATGCACTTAGAGGGCTTCAATTAAAAAAACCACACTTTCCATAGATAGATATAAACAACTCACCAATTATCGGATTGTAAACAACATCCACAGTTGGAACATTTCCAATTTTAAGCCCAATTGAAATGCAGAAAAAATGAAAATTGTCAACAAAATTCGTCATTCCATCCACATGAACTGCAGAAGTTTCTTCATCAATGAACATATGTTCTTGATATTTTTCCTTTAGGAACTAGAATGCAAGCTCCTCATAGGACTTATCAGTCTTTGTTACTAGATCTCCCTTTCCTTTATACTAAATGTTGGTGTCCAAGTGTGAATGAATATTCAAACCCTTTCCCACATTAATTATCAATTCAGGTAAATTTTGTTATTGCAAGGCTAACACACACAGTATGTGCAGATACAATAGCACAATTCTAATATCAATCGTGGATTTGATAATCTAAATAAAGAAACAATCATTGTAACAACAAATAAAGAAATGGTAGAAATAAATAATAAAACTTACAATGCATTCACAACAATAAGAGTATCATCAAATACATCTACTGTCATAGCAATTGCAAATTATACAAAACATGAAATAGAAATAACAACACACATGAAATAAGCAACAGTTGATCGGAGAGTGGACCCAACTTTCTGATCAGGGCTGCAAAAAACTCATAGCTTACAAATAGAACAACAAAACATTATGCATTCAATTAATCGAACATGCTTCTATTAAAAATCGGTCTCTTCTTTCTTAACCCTCTATGCCTTCTCCTATGTGTTCTATCCTCTCCTTCTCTCTGATTTTTCCCCTTTTAAATATACAAACAGCAAAGGGGAAATATAGTGATTACAAAATATCAATAAGCAAGATGAGATATGAAATATCTTTCCATCATGATTCAGCTGGCACAAGTCAAATCTGGAAATTACAATTGGGGCAATTTTGGAAAACGGCCACAACAGAAAATCTGCAAATATGTCCTTCCAAGAACCCTGCGTTTCTCTCCATCAAGACTGAATTTTACAAAACTGATCATAATAAAACTAATTTGGTCCATTCTTCATAAAACCCATGTTTTGGATTTTCAGTATTATTCTTAGTTTGCCTGAAACATTCAACACAAAACTATCTCTTGTTATTCCAATGAATTTTTGAGTTGGAATATTTAATTAAAAGTTGAAGATCAAATCTGCAATCTGGAAGAGATATTGGAGGCTAAAATAGTGAGTTATGTTATAAAAAATTCATTAATAAGCCATTATTGGAAAAATCATGCATAATAATCATTAATTTATTAAAATAAAGGAGAACAAGTATTATTTATCCAAAAGAGCATAAATAATTATGAAATGGAATTATATAATAAATTATGATAAATAATGCGATAAAAGAATATTATAAATGGATGTGAAGAAGTAATAATAATAATAATACAAATTAGTGGCCCAACACTAAACAAGGATCAACGTTCTCCAATAATAGCTCACATTGATATTTAAGAGCTTCATGGCTTGCTAGTGTCAAATCTTACAATTCTCCTTCACATTACCAATAGCAGGAGGTGCATAAAAATATAATTTTTATACAACTCAATCAAACATTAGCAATGAACTTATTTTCCTTTAAAAAATACCTCTATAGATTACATATTCATGAATAAGAAAAATGCCATTTCAGCATTTTACTAGTCATACTATAGGCCACCTTAAGTGTTGACTAAACCGTTCACTAATCTCACTGGCTTGAGATTGATATATACTCAAGATAGTTATTTCTTTTGAATTTCAGACACATTTGTTCATTAAATACATTGCAAATTCAATAACCAAATCAGCCTCCCCTATTTTAATTTACTTCTCGAGTTACCTTTGTTTCCATATTCATGTGATCCAAGAAGAAGAAATTTTCTCGGACTCATTTCACAGATTCTAAGGTTTGGGCAGACCCGTGATCTCTGAGAGTAGAATAAATCCTAGTATAAAATAGGAAATTGTAGGAGTCATTCTGCTTTTCATTTCTAATGTTTTGTATTCAATTCCATTCCTTACCGGCCATGACTAATAAATATCATCATCTTGATAATAATTGAAAAGTAAAGGTTTCCAAAATGGCATATATGAATTTCCTCTTGCACGAGCAACTCTTTTACTATTAACAACGCCACCCACATAACTATCACCAACATTTGGTAACACACTTCCAAGGAAAATTCTCCGATTGTTATAAATCTTCTTTGGTTTCTGAAATTGGACCATGCTCTGTTTCAAATTTTTCAGTGGCCCCAGATGCATTTGCTATGATAAATGGCATACTAACATCTGTCTATGAAGAACGTGACATTTCCACCTTTTCCTTCTTTGTAGCTTCTCTCAACCTTTCACAGCATCAACCTTGTTAACTAAAATTCTCTATAATAGTAGGCACTCGAGTTGTAGTGAAATTATTTTCCAGCACATATGTTTGCATAGAAAATTGCTTTGTTTTCTCTATAATTTTCTCATACATATCTTTGTCATTAGTTCCCATGACTACAATCCCTAATGTTGAATTAATTTTAGTGTCCAAATTTGCATTCTTTACAAGGTTCAGAATCCATTGCTCTACTTCATCATACGTCATACTGAGTTTTTCAGCAAGCATTTGTATGCCAATTCATTGATGAATGTGACAATATCTCTCTAAAATGGAAAGGTGGGAATTTCCAAGGAACTCATCCCTCATAGGCACTATAACAAAATTGCCCTCCTGAACTTTCTTACCAAGGAAGGGATCATTCAATATTACTTTTTCACACTCAACAATTTTTTTTTGCGCCCCTTCAAAATCATAGTTTACATACGGAAATTCCAAAAATTCTGTGATAGGATCTGTATAATTATATTTCTCTTGCTTGATAACTTTAATCAGCTCCTTCAGCATATTTCTCCTCCTCTTATTAACAACCACTACAGTAGAAAGATAAGAAAGAAGATGGTGTGCATTTATCTATATTTCATTTAAATACCTCTTGGGTGGTGCTATATCCACCAAGATATTTTGTACGGTATTTTCCATATTTGATGACAGAAATAACAACTTTATCTAATCGATTTGCAAAATAAGGGAACTGCAAGTGACGCAACATCATCGGAGAAGATAATAACACTGCCACATGATTATCCTTCTTCTGTAAAACCATATTTTCATTTCCTACATTCCTAGCTGAAGCTCCTTGCTAAAAAATAACATGTTCTGCACCACCATTTCCTCCTAGCATAACTTCAGTACCACCCGTGATACCAGCCGCACTGTTTGAAACCAAGATACCATACAAATTTGGAGTAACCATTACCTCAAATTGCTCAGGTTTTGAAACATGTTACATATTGTTATCACTTAGTAATTTCTCAAGGTTAAAGAAAGAAATAGTCTGAGGTAACCACAAACCTACTTTTAAACTCTAGGATCTAGCCTTCCTAGGGTTCAGAGAGGGCTCTCTCTGTAAGATTTAACTTTGTTTTTATTATAAGATATTATGCTAGTTCTGATTGTGCAAATTTGGTTTTGATTTGTTTGGTTTGGTGGGAAGAATTACATAATGAGATGGATAGTGGGAAATATGATTCTCCATTGGGCTAAAGAGTCAAAAGTCAAGCAAATAGAACTAGGATCAAGGTCAAAAAGTCAAATGTTTTCAGGGCAAGATAGATAAGTCTTTGAAGAACTTGGAAGGCTATTTGGTTAAGTAGTATGATCGAGATAAAGAGCAATGAAGGGTTCTTTGATCAGGAAAAGGGAAGTAGTAGGCAGAGGTCAAATGAAATATGGAGCAATTAAGGGTTCCCTACTCTGGAAATCAGTAGAAAACATAGAAATGATAAACAGTAAAGACAAGGTGCTTTTAACAAATCTTGAAGTAATACTCCTATTTATTCATTCAAATTTGGAACACATATATGGATGCATGAAACAAATAAGATAAACAATGACAAGTAGAAAATACTTCACTTCAATAGCTCATCACATGAATCCTGAAATATGATGCTAATTGATTTGATCCAGTCTGCTACTCGAAATTTGCAACAAAAAAGCCTTCAAGTCCAAAAAAAATGACTATAGAAATCTTCAACAATTTATTCCACAATAATACTTCAACTGATGATGCATTTATACAAATTCTAAACTAGAATATCTTGAAAAAATATCAATATTGGTTTACAAATATCTCAAACTATTTTACATAAATATAACTTAAATAAAGGAGACTCAAAACTAATGAATATTTTTGGCACTGTACTTCTAGATTTATGGTGACAAAGAAGAGAATTCAAATCTGATATCAACTTTTAGTTGATGATGAGGCATCCAATTCACTAACTCTCTCCTTCCTTTGTGCATTTTGCTCCAGAAATTCTGCAAAATTGGTGTCCAATGATACCTTTGTATATCTCAATCCAAAATATATATGTAAAACGTGAAATATTTTTTGTATATAAATATGTTACTAAGATAAACCTCTCTTAGTTTCCCAAAATTCAATTCTAGTTGTTCACAATAAGCTCTGTAAATTTTCACAGTCTGAAAAATATGGTGTAAATATGTGCATTTATCTCTCGTTATGTAATACCTTTGCATAAAGTGAGATAGGTTTTTGTAGATTGACATCTTAGGAACATAAACCTCCTCCATTTTTCCTAAATTCATCTTGGAGTGTCCACAATATGCTCTGTAAAATTATGAATTAAATAAGAAATTTCCACAAAAATGTTCCTTCTTGCTCTGTTTTCATCTTTTAACCTTTTTGTTCTTTTAACTATTTTTCTTTATTTTGGATAAATTTCATTGTTGGTGAAATTATTTTCATCTTTGTTTAACCATTACTTCCTCTATATTTACTTTTACTTTTTACCTTGACTGCTCTGTAACTTTGTTTAAACCTTTACTATGACTTTTATCTGATACATTTTAACTCTGATGATCTATGACTGTTCTGTTTTCATTGTCACTGTGAATTATTATTTCACTTTTACCATTCAATATGTAATTTAATAATTCTAATCTCTCTTTGAATTTGATTTAATCCTTTCTTTGTATACAAATTTTTTGTTCAATGAAGTTATTTGAATTAAAATCCAAGAATTTGGAGCAACAAGTTTGTCAACTAGTATTGAAACTGTTGGCCCAATTTGATATCCTGGGAATAATTTGCAAAAAATCAATGTTAATAAAACCTTTTTCTGAAGGGAAACCAGTAATGACTTTAGGGAACATGGAATATAGTGAAGGGAGTTCTGGCCATAACAAGGGTTTTTCTAGTCAATCAAAGGGTCTTTAAAGTCTATAAAAGGTTAAAATTACTTCAATTTTGATTAAAATACAAATTACAGTATCAAAATTGTAATTTTATCAGGGTTTAGCAGTGAATCTGTTCTTTTGGGGGCAGATACAGGTCTTTTTGTGGGAAAAATAGGCTTTACAAGTTTCAATTTCTCAAAAAATTGGTTCCTTCAAATGAAGGGAAGGTTAATTTTCTTCGAAGAATACCTGTTTGTGGAGGTATTTGGTCTTTTAATGTTTTATTAAGCGTAAAACAAGATTCTGATGGCTTTGAATGTTTCTGGAAGTCAAATTGTAGCTTCCAGCAATCTTTGACAACAACTATGGTGGCATTTGCAGGTTCTCTGGGCGCAAACTAGTATATTAGCTTCATTTTCTTTATTTGGGAGGATAAATGCACTGAAAATGCAAAAAAAGGCTTTACTAATGCATATGGGCTTTTATGGTTTAAACAGAATTGGCATTAAATGGCGGTCATATCAGAGTGGAGGGTGGTTTTGGCATCGAAGGTGGAAAACCAGAGTGGTTTATTGCACGGTCTTTGGGCAGTAAGTTGTTTTGTGGGATCGAATGTGATCCAGTGAAATGTTGTCACGTGGAGGAAAGAGAAGGGTGCAAAACAACCTATTTCACATAGTTTGGAATGGGTTATGATCGTGCAATTAAAAATGTGATACATCTTTATGATTGTTGGATCTGAGGGGGTTAATGCGAATGGTGGAGAATAAGTTTTAGAGTTTCTCGGCGATAGGAGGTGGGGTCCAAGGTTTGTATTTATGCAGCGGGGTAATGTTATAATGTGGCACATAAAACATTCACAAATGTTTTAAATAATCAATGGCACAAGATTATAATACATGGCATATAAAACATTTAACCAATGTTTTATGTCTATTGGGAACAAGATTTTAATCATATTTTTCTTTTTAACCTATGGGGAGAAAGACGGGGATTTATATTAACACATGGGAATATAAAACCATAAGTTAAGAATAAAAAATGGATTTTTTCAGGATATTAATATATAAAGAAATTAATATATACGGGTAAGGCTTCTTATAAGGATTTAATACTTAGGTCAGAGATTAATGTGAAATGGAGAATGTAATGAAATGGTTTAAAATACATAATTTAAAACTAAGTAAAGTGTAAATAGGTCATTTAAGTATAATTTGTCACATTTTTATTTTTTACACATAGACTTAGGATAAAATGCATTTTATGGGTTTTTGAGTGTTTTTTGAATGAAAATGAAATTAGTCAAGTGGGCGGGGGGGTTTACTTTTCTAAGTAAGAAAAGATGTTTTACTTAGTAAAAGGGATTGTATTTCTTGGAAAAGGGTGAATATGCTGATGAAATGGGTTTTCATGTAGGGAATCCGATATTTTTAACCAATCAGTTACCAAGCCTTGGGTTTGGTTCCAATAGAATTCAGAGAAATGATCTGAGCCTCTTTAACTGAAGGTTTTGAATATTGGATCATTGTGGGGGAGGGGAGCTTAGTAATTTTTCCCAATGATGCTGTATTACATGCCCTTCACAACTGCTTTCTACCTACCCATCATTATTCTAACATTTTTTACTTCATTTGCATGGGTGCATTTAATCTTGCAACCCTAAATCCATTTTTCTTTAAAGTCTAACCTTATTTCATCTGAGGGTTCAGATTAAACTATTGAGCTCCTCATTTATTCTCTAACTATCTACTGATTTGTCAAGTTTAAACTGTTTGACATATCTTTATTCTCTATCTAAAACATGAAATTCAAAGCATGAAAAGTTAAGATTAAACTAATTAACTGATCATGGATTATGGCATTTTGAACAATCTGCACATAATCATTATTATTGCAGTAAAAGTAAATAGTAGTGGCATTTTGACTTGCTCACTTTCAGGTCTTATTTTTATCTCTTTTTTCTTTTGGGGTCTATCTTTTCTAAGTCCTTTGATCTTTATTTTATGACTTTTACCCTCTTTTCAATTTTTTATTATTTTCAAATATGGGAAAACAACTTGCAGAAAGCAAGGTATGCAGATATTTACAAGACTATCAAAGTCAATTCAAAAATTATGAATCCTATTATTATAGGACCCTAACACATACAACAGTTATAAACAATTATCTCATTATAATTGATTCTTGGATATTTATTTGCAACTTTACGACAGGATTCCGGGAATAATCCATCTACAAGCTTCATGATATTGGCCTTGTGCACTGTTGTCACTGTCTTACGATTTTGGGCCATTAACCTCATCTTCACTTGCAACATTAATCTCATCATCATATTGTACTAGAGAATCCAAAACCAATAAACCCTTCTTGGCCTTGTAGTCTTTCGATAGTTCCTCAAAATAGGAGTTTGGGGCCTATAGAGCAGCAACGGCTGCCCATTGCATAGGGTTTGATGTTTTAAAGGTCAGACATGACAGTGCCATTGAGGAAAATTGATGAGGTATTTTTGTATCAAATGCATCGAAAACTAGATCAAACTCCATATTACTTTCTTTTATTGTCTTGAAATCACCCATTGCATATCCCTTTCAGAAATCTCTTGGAAATAGGGAAAGAGAGTTTTTACACCACTGTCTCCTATAGGATTATCACTTAGGTCCATATTTTGCAGCTGGGAGGGATGCAAATCCATGTGCTAACACTCCCCACTAGAAGCATTTTGGACCCCAAAATCTCTCTTGATTACTGATTATTTGGATGATGGGACTATTCCCTCACCCTTCCATTCTCTATCCATTGAAATTTTCCCAATTTCATCATTTGGAGATTTTCATAAAAAATCAATTTTTCCTCAATTCTTGCGACCTTCTTTTGCTGTCATTGACACCATCATGCTGCAATATTTCTAAATTTGCAGAACAACAATCTATTTTTGTATAAACCATCTTGTTCCTACCTTGGTCAACAATCAAAGGAAACTTAGAAACTTTATCACCTTGTGCACTGTCACCATGGCGATTTTTAGCTGCTTTTTCTTTGCACTTGCGTCAACTCTTGACCAAGTATCTTCGCCATTTCCATGTAACTTTTGGAAACCAAAAATAAGAATTTTTTGAACCCATGCCTTCTTTGCTAAGTTGCTTTGTCACTTTCGCTTTGGCCTTTGCACCCTCTTGCACTGACATCTTGTTTCCAACACCGCTCAACACTAATGTTGACTGCTGCAAATGTTTCTCACCTTATTTCAAAGGAAACCTATTAACATCCTTAAACAACTTATTACAAGCATAAGAATCCCTTTGAAAAGTGTGATTCAATACATCTCTTTGTTTGATACTCAACAATGTGAAGTTCCGACTTGCATTCACTATCCTCTTCATTTCATTTGCATCTACAAGAGATAAACCTGTCTTCTTCTTATGTGCTCTAATTATGTAATTAGTACCATCCTTAAACAAGTGATACTTGTTCTCATGGCGATGAAATACAACTCTCCTATCATAAAAATATTCAATTCCCAATATATTACCTGATAGCGACACCACATAAAGCTCAAATTCATCAAGAAAGTTTGAGTTAATGGCGAATATTAGTAAGCACTTCCTTGTAACCTGCAAGTTTGCATTCTTGCAAATCCAACCCAAAGGATATGGTCTTCGATGTATAATTTTTTCAAGGCCTAGTTTCTTAACCAAATCTTCGGAAATCAAGTTAGCTTGTGACCCAGTATCAAAAAGTGTATCAATCTTGGTATGTTTATAGACAACTCTAATGTGAAAAGTTCTATTCTTGTATCTTCATCATGAGTATCATTTTAACAATTTGAAGAACTAGTGCTTGCAACATGTTTACCTTTCAAACACATGGTTGTAATTTTTTTCTCATCTCCTAAATCTGACCCTAAGTCATGTTAAGCTATAGCAACAATTTTTCCCTTCTCTTTGGCTTTTAGCCTATTTGGTTTCAATTCTGGATGAAGTTGCTAACAATGGTCTTCATCATGGCCAGTCTTTGAACAGTTCTTGCATTTGATTTTTTCCTTCTCTCTTTTTACAGAGCTATTTCTTTTTCCTCTTCCATAAAACTTTCCTTTCCCTTTACCCACACTTTCACTTTTCTCCTGTATGCCTTGTTTTCCACTTGCCTCTAAATGTGTGGCTTGTACCAAAAAATCATCTAAATTCTTTTGGTTAAACATAAGAATAATATGTTGTAAATAGGAATTTAAACCCCCAATGTATTTCAAGAGTGTATCTTGGGAATTCAAATTTATTCCTAACAACAAAGCTCTCTTTCTAAACTCGTAGGTATACTCTTGAACTGTTTGACCCTTGAGTTACTTAAAATTTTTCCAACTCATAATAGATTTTTGCATGTAGGATAATGGATAAAACTGTTGTTTAATGGAAGAAATAAACTCAACCCATGAAATGGATATCTTACCATGGATTCGCATTTTCTTTTGAGTCTTTTCTTCCCACCAAACTAGTGCAACTCCTTCTAGCCTTAATGAAGCTAACTAGATCTTTATGTTGTCTTCATGAGGGTTCTAAATTTTGAAATACACCTCCAATTGACGTATCCAATTGTCAAGCCTCTCTGCATTTACCTCTCCATTTTACATGGGAAATTCAAACTTAATGTCCAATTTAAGTAATGGGGTTTTTCATTTTATGGCTTTTGTGTGAGTGTGAGTGGTCTTTGCAGTGGAAGTGGAAGATGATGCAGATGGTGATGATGAGGATGATTAAGATGGTTGAGATGGAGGTGGCTTTCCTCTTCTCCCCTTTGAACTCTTCTCTTCATCCTTCTTACCCTCTCAAGATCCTTCTCCATATGGAGGCTTAGAAACTCCTCCTCCTCTTTCTATGATCCAGGTGGATTAAACAGGTACAAGTACAAGTGGCTCAGCATAGAAGGCTTAAAAATCAAAGTGTTCGGATTGTTCTCGAACCAGCTTCATGTTGAAGATCTCATCGTCTTGAGTATGGTGGTGCGAACGGTTCATCAAAATGAGATCATATGTGAACGTTAGGAGCAGTCAAAGTTTCGAGTTGACTTGGTGACTCGAGAGCCTTGAGGAGGATGCAAATTGGACCAAACCAAGCCACTGGATTCTGACCGACCTAGGCCAGATTTTGAGCGAAATTTTCGCCTGGTTAAAAGCTACTTCTACCCAAAACCAAAATTTTCAAAATGCATAATTTGTTTTTGAAACAAAAAAATTGTATAAAAAAAGGGGGTGGAGCCATGATCCCTGCCACCCCCATAACCAAACCACATTAATTTTTATTTATTTATTTATTTTTTTTTTTTGGGGAGGGGGGGGGGGGTGGGGGGCGCCTGTCAACCCCACCACCCCCGCCAACGGAGCCATACCATATATGGCCTAGTGGGAATCAAACCCGCCCAGCCTCAAAGGTCAGCCCGCTTCATGGGCAGCCCAATGTATAAAAAAAAAAAATCCACAGTTCCCGACCACAACATATGGATACTTGCATATAAGGGTGGGTGGGGGTGTAACCACACTACCCGACCCGTGGTATATATTCCCACCATCGACATATTCTGGCAGAGATCATAGGTAGGTTTCCCAATGCGGGTCAGCCCCCCATAAAAAAATCATCTCAAAATAAATACAAAATCCATCCATAACAGTTGCGGGGTTTAATAAAGTTACAATGCAGGTTTTTAAAACAAAGTTCGATCTTTAATTGGAGGCGTCGGGGCTTGATGATGTACAAAATACAATTTCCACTTTACAATTAGTTATAACAAAATATTCAATTCTTCTAAGGCCCAGGTTTACTCTTCTTCATGATTGAATTGATGTATCCTCATCACTTAGTATGAAATTCCAACTTCCGGTTTAATTAATACAATGATGATGAATATTTTAGCTTTATGTAAATTTCACTTCCCCAATAATTAATGGGTCCTTAAAGGACCATTTTTATATCTGTATTAATAACAAAATTGAAGTTGCATTTTTTAAGCATGTAATCCAAATAAAAAAACACAACCAACTCAATCTTTAAGATTGGAACCCACGGTTCATACGAATCCCATTGTTATCAACCCAAACGATGCCATGGTGTCCACAAGCCAGCTCATAACAATGATTTCTGCCTTCCAATTAGCTATGGCTAAGCCATAAGGTTCATTCATCGTATGGTATGTTGTACACAGTCACATGTTATATGACTTAATCCATGCGGTGATGTTGTTGCAGTGATTCCATGCCGTGGCATTTCGTTATACAATTCTCAACTGAATTTATTATCTGCGTTAAGCCGTGGTGTCAATGCTCACCATCAGTTAACAACATCTTCCACACGAGCTCACAATTCACAACCCGTCTCCTATGATGTTACCTCTGCCAGCATCGTTAAGGTCTCACACCGACTCCATAGCGCATACGTGTTTGTGGTGTTTCCCACACCAAATGCGTTAATGCCTAACACAACCACCACAACGCGTATGTGCCTATGATGTTGCCTCCACACACATTCCAGAGACCCAAGCCTATGCTCTTTCTTCACCCATTCACCTTCCTGCATTCACGCGCTCCGACAGGTAGCATAGACATAAATTTGCAGACTCAAATAATAAAAAACAAAATATAACATCAACCATAATATGAATAATCTGAATTACTAACGCATGGACTGAATATTTCATTAATGGCCCTTTGCATTTGAAATCTACATAATGTCCATCTTGGTGTTTCTCTCCTACCTCCCTATTATTTATACTTGAAATATGAAATTGTTCCTCTTAGAATAGGTTTCTTCTAGAATTTTCTGAACAAACCACTACCTCCCTATTTTTAAGTGCTTATCCCTATGTTGGATCTATATCCATGCAGGGAAAGAAACGAGTTCCTAATTTTATTCTTAATTGATTAAAAATACAAAACAAATTAACTATTCTCATAAATAAATAACAATAATAATAAAATAAAATAAAATAAAATACTACTGCTAATGTTTTTATTTCTTTGGATTAGCCACAACATGCGAACAAAACATCACATTGCTGGCTAAGTCTCGATGCTCCTGCATCAGACTCCCAGGGAAGAAAACTCACCTTGTAATGCTTCGAGATCTACTCCCAACTTCTGTAGCTTTGCTGAAATAATCCAACTGGCGTCTTCCACTGTCTGTCCTTTCCACTTGACTAAATACTGATAATAGGTTTGGCTCCTGGTTTTCTTTGACACTCTCTTCTCCAAAATGGCTTCGACTTCCCTCTTTCTTGCTTTAGGCATCTACTCTTCCCAATTTACCGTTGGGTTTTCTTTTGTTGTGGTGTCCCCTTATGGTCCTTCATCTGGTTCTCGGTATAGGTACAAATATGCAACATTGAATATTGACGATATTCCAATTCCCGTTGGCAATTTAACTTCGTATGCATTTGAAGAAAAATTCCTTACAATTTTACATGGCCTTATCTTCTTTATTTTTAATTATAAGTTTTAACACGAAATATTTCTTTTCTTAAATATACCATGACTAAGTCACCCACTTGGAATTCCTTTTCTCGCCTCCTCATATCTGCTCTTTGCTTGTATTTGCTACTGCTTTCCTGCAACTTACTTTTGACATCTTCTTGTAGTTCCTGCATTTGTTCTACAAATTCTTCAGCCTTTGCGCTCCTTACCTCCTGTATTCCTAGATCTCTGAGTTCATACACACCCCTTGGATGCATTCCAAAAACAATTTGGAATGGACTCATGCCAATACTTCGATTTGGAGTGTCATTATAAGCAAGTTCAGCCTGAGCAAGGGCTAAATCCCAATGTTTAGGACTTTTATACACCAAACTTCTCAATATGTTTCCCAATATTCTATTCACTATCTCGGTCTGTCCATCCGTTTTAGGATGATATGCTGAATTGAAACTAAGGTTGGTACCTATTTTCTTCCACAAAGTCCTCCAGAAATGTCCCACAAACTTGGTATCCCTATCAGACACAATGCTTATAGGCAGTCCATGTAATCTGACAACCTCTGAAAAAAACAGATTAGCAATATGTGTTGCATCACTTGTTTTCTTGCATGCAATAAAATGAGCCATTTTAGAAAATATATCCCCTTTGAGTTTTTGGCAAACCCAAAACAAAATCAATACTGACTACATCCCACAGTTGGTCGGGTATTGGTAATGGCTGATACAATCCTGTATTCTGACTTTTTCCCTTAGCATGCTAACAAATCCTACATTTTTCCACAAACTGTTTAACATCAGTTTGCATCTTCGGCCAGTAATAAAAAAATATTTACCTGAGAAAAAGTTTTTTCTTGTCCAAAATGTCCGTATAGACCTCCACTATGCTTCTCCTTGATTATGTTTTCCCTCATAGAACATTTAGGAATACATAACTTATTACTTTTGAATAGTAATCCCCCTTGGATTAGCTAATCCAACCACTGGCTTCTATTATGGACTGTTGGATTTTCTACAGCTGCATAAATTTCTTTAAATTCTGCATCATCTTTATACATGTCAACCATCTGCTCGAACCCTACAACACCAACGTGTAACTCCTGCATAATTAAGTTCACCCTACTCAAAGCATCAACAACTTTGTTCAATTTACCACTTGTATGTTTGATTACAAAAGTGAAACTTTGCAAATATTCTACCCATCTGACATGTTTCTAATTTAACTTTGGTTGGTTTTTTATAAACTATAATTCATGATTATAAGAATATAACACAAACTCTTTTGGCAACAATTAAGGTATCCATTTTTTTAAAGCCTGTACAACAGCATAAAATTCCTTGTCGTAAGATGAATATTTCTTCTTTTCTTCATTTAGTTTTTCACTGAAGTATGCTATTGGTTTCTGATCTTGGCTCAGAACTGCTCCAATCACAATTCCACTAGCATCAGTTTCAACCTGGAAAACTTTCTCAAAATTTGGTAAAGCCAAGACTGGTTTTTTAGTAATATTTTTCTTTAGCAATTTAAAGTTTCAATCTACTGTTTTTGTCCATTTGAATGGTTGATTAGTTTCTCTGATTGTTTCAATAATGGATCCACAAATATGACTAAAACTTCAAATAAATTTTCGGTAGAAACTTGCAAGACCATGGAAGCTTCTTACCTCAAATATGCTTCTAGGAGTTGGCCATTTCACAATTGCTTGGATTTTCTCCAGATCCATTTTCAACCCCTCCTTAGAGACTACAAACCCCCAATAAATTAGTTCTTCCTTCATAAAGATGTAGTTCTTCAAATTTATTAGCAGTTTTTCTTTTTGCAAAGTATTTAGAACTAATTTAAGGTGTTATATGTGCTCCTCTTTACTTTGACTAAAAATGAGAATATCATCAAGATAAAAAATTACAACTTTCCCCGTATATTCCTTCAAAACTTCATTCATCAACCTCATGAAGCTACTAGGTGCATTAGTAAGTCTGAAAGGCATTACTAACCATTCATACAAACCATTATTTCTTTTGAATGCGGTTTTCCATTCATCCCCTTCTTTTATTCCTATCTGATGATACCCACTTTTCAAATCTATCTTAGAAAAATAATTCGACCCACTCAAACAATCCATTAAATCATCCATTCGTGGTAAAGGAAAATTATACCTGATGGTGATTTTATTTATTGCTCTAGAATCTATGCACATGCACCATTCACCTCCTTTCTTTGGACTAAGTATGTTAATACAGCACATGGACTGAGGCTTTCTATGATTAACCCTTTATCCATCAACTCTTGCACTTGTCTTCCAACTTCGGCATTTTCCTGTGGTGTTAACCTATAGGTTTCTTTATTCGGAAAACTGGCTCCAGGGATTATATCAATGTGGTGACTAATACTCCTGATGGGTGGTAACTCATTTGGAAACTCATCCACAATAATATCAGCAAAATCATTCAACAGATTTTGAATTTCTTCAGGTAAATATTCTAAATTTGTAGAAGTTAAAATTACCTTGGGTCTCCCAACAATAGAAAAATGCATCTCCTCGTCCTTCTCGACTTCTTGCAACAGGATTTTTCCACTCATCAACATAACGTTGTTTCCAGGTGCTTCCTCATTATCTTCATCTTTCAATGGTAGCAGTGTATGCTTGTTCCCATCTTTCTCAAGAGTATAAGTGTTTCTTCTGCCATCATGTATGGCTTTTCGGTCGACCTACCAGGGCTTTCCTAGCAATATGTGACATACTTCCATCAGCATTACATCACATAAAATAACATCCTTATAAGTACCAATCTGGATTTCAACTTTACATTGTTCGGTTACAATAATTTGATGGCATTTTTGGAGCCACGATAATTTATAAGGAGTGGGGTGTACTATTCTCTCCGACTTCAATTTGTCCACCATTTTTGTAGAAACAATATTATCAGTACTACCGCTATCAATTACCAATTTACAACACCTACCCTTTGACTTACATACATTTCTGAACAGATTCTTTCTTTGAGCTGGTTCTCTGGCTTCCTTAATTCTTTAAGCAATATCCTTTTCAACAACAAGGATTCTCTGGCTTTAGGTGGTTCCTCTTTGGCCGCAGTCTAAGGAATTTCTTCCTTTGTTTCAGCAACGTTCACATTTTGTTGGGTTGCTGGTCTGTTGTGAGGGAAATCCCATTGCACATGTCCCCACTCACCACATGCAAAGCACCGAACATCTCTTTCTCAGCCTCTACCTCTGGGTACAAAACTTCTGCAACCAGAATCTCCTCTTTGTGGTGATCTATTACTCGAACTCCCTGCCTCATTTTGGGAATGTTGAAATCTAGATTTAAATGTTCCCCTTCCTTTTGCCGGACTCTTGCCTCTATTTCTCTGATTTTGTTTGCGCAACATCTTTTCTTCTATCCTCAAAGCTACTTGATAGGCATCTTCAATCGTCTTCAGATTTAATAATCTGATCTCATCCTGTATCTCATATCTCAAACCATTTATATATCTAGCTACCTTTTCTATGTCATCTTCAGTATGACCCGCTCTAATACTCAGCTTATAAAATTCTTCAGTATATTCTTTGATACTCATGCCCTTTTGCTTTAAGTTTGGAAATTGTCTAAAAATATTTAATTGATAATATTTCGTCATAAACTTACCTTTTATTTTACTCACCATATTATCCCATTGCTTGATTTTGGGTTTCCCTTTTTGTTCCACAGACAACTACAATTCATCCCACCATAGGGCTGCATGACCTTTCAATCTCGTGGCTGCAAACTTCACTTTCTTCTTGTCATCGACTTCTTCATAGTCGAAATATTTGTTTAATGAACTGATCCAGTTCATTAGTGCTTCCACACTAATATTTCCATTGTGTAAAGGTACTTCTACCTTTGGTCTACTACTAGCCTTTGCTAGCATATTCATAACTTTAGCTGTTTCTCTTTCTTACTCTATTTCTTCTTCGGTGGTCTCTTCTTCATCGACAATGGAAACGCCATCATCTATCACCCTCCTTTGAGTAGTTTCCATTATGGCCATCCTTGTATGCAAGTGCCAGATTTCTTCTAGCAAAAATGTGTTTTCTATAGGTCTCCCTGACCTATCCCAGCTCCTCTTCTAGGCAACATTTTTTGCAATACTCAAGAACAACTCAAAAGCTCTAATACCAAAATAATGATGTAGAAAACACAATTTCCACTTTACAATTAGTTATAACAAAATATTCAATTCTACTGAGGCCCAGGTTTACTCAGCTTCATGATTGAATTGATGTATCCTCATCACTTAGTATGCAATTCCAAATTCCAGTTTAATTAATACAATGATGATGAATATTTTAGCTTTATGTAAATTTCACTTCCCCAATTCAATGGGTCCTTAAAGGACCATTTTTATATCTGTATTAATAACAAAACCAAAGTTGCATTTTTAAGCATGTAATCCAAATAAAAAAAAAACACAACCAACTCAATATTTAAGATTGGAACCCACGGTTCATACGAATCCCATTGTTATCAACCCAAACGATACCACAGAGTCCACAAGCTAGCTCATAACAATGATTTCCCCCTCCCAATCAACTATGGCTAAGCCATAAGGTTCATTCATCGTATGGTCTATTGTACACAATCACATGTTATATGACTTAATCCATGCACTGATGTTTTTCTAGTGATTCCATGCCGTGGAATTTAGTTACAAAATTCACAACTGAATTTATTATTTGCGTTCAGCCATGGTGTCAATGCTCACCATCAGTTAACAACCTCTACCGCACGAGCTCACAATTCACAACCCGTCGCCTGTGTTGTTGCCTCCGCCAGCATACGTGTTTGTGGTGTTGCCCACACCAAATGCATTAAGGCCTAACACAACCACCACAATGTGTACGTGCCTGTGATGTTGCCTCCACATGCATTCCAAACACCCAAGCCTGCGCTCTTGCTTCATCCATTCACCTTCCTGCATTCACACGCTCCGACAGGCAGCATATACATAAATTTGTAGACTCAAATAATAAAAAAAATATAACATCAACCTAATCTGAATAATCTGAATTACTAACACATGGACTGAATATTTCATTAATGGCCCTTTGCGTTGAAATCTGCATACTATCCATCTTGGTGTTTCTCTCCTACCTCCCTATTATTTATACTTGAAATATGACACTGTTCCTCTTAGAATAGGTTTCTTCTCAAAATTTCTCAACAAATCACTACCTCCCTATTTTCAAGTGCTTATCCCTATGTTGGCTCTATATCTATGTAGGGAAAGAAACCAATTCCTAATTTTATTCTTAATTGATTAAAAATACAAAACAAACTAACTATTGTCATAAATAAATAACAATAATAATAAAATAAAATAAAATACTACTACTAATGTTTTTATTTCTTTGGATTAGCCACAACATGTGAACAAAACATCATATTGTTGGCTAAGTCCCGATGCTCCTGCATCACTTGACCACTTGACCTCCTTCCATGAAATTCGAATCTCAACCACTCTACCAACGAAATTCTTTGGGTTATCCTCCCAACTTTTTAATATTTAAACCCCTCATTTCACCAGTGCGCCAAGACCATGGAGGAGCAGAGTGCGTACAAATTTCGAGGTTTATTATTTTTTTATTGCAGGTCATGTGGAACTATGAGCTAGAAAAGAGGCAGGTGGAACCTTGATTGAGGCCAACTTTCAAGAGGGAGAAATTTTAACTTTGTCCAAATCGGACAAATTTTATTTCGTTTTTGCACTACTCGATGCCACGAGTTTCATGGCATGCTCAGTTTCTTCATCTGATTTTTCGATTTTCCAGCCAATTTTGGAGGTGGGGTATGCAGGTGTCAAATTTCCACGAGCAGTTGCTTTCACATTTTTCGACGCCACAAGATTGATGCTGTATTCAGTTTCAACCATAGAGCAGCTCAGCCTTCAGCAAATGTCAGCATGAGGTATATAATGCGGATTTCATGTAATTCTTCATTTATTTCTTTTTGAGATGCATTATGTCTTGCAGATCCCAGTTGATACATGAGTCGTGGGACCTTGCTTTTGTTGTTATTGATGTATTTTCAGCTATGGTTTTGTGTCATGTATGAGATCCCTTTTATGCCACATTGGCGGGATGCCCATTTTCATATGTGTATTGTTGAGATCCCTTGTTTTCCAAGATTGGCGAGATACTCTTATTTATTACATGTAAGCTATGGTCATACTGATAGGAGTCTTTCTTTATGTATGAGAGTTCCGCAGTGGAAAATCTCTTAAAAGAAGTCAAGCCACTCCTGCATGAGGGAATTTTTCCTTGTATGTCATAGGAAAACACATCCATGTACATATTCCTCTTACAACACATAATGCAGTGGCCTACACCATCTTGAAACTGAGGCCCAGAGGTGTATTCCCTCCTGGACGAACTCCATTATCAAATGGTGTGTTCTTGTGATTGCTGATCTTGACATTTATGTTCCTCTTCTTACAACATGCAATTCTTAATTTCATGTTCATTAACTCTTTACTTAAATGCAATTCTAATTTATCAGCCGAAGTAATAGGTTTTGGTTAAGGGTATCAATAATTTACCCTGGATCATTCTCCAATGAATTCATCAAACATGATTTCAACCATTCTTTGAATGTCAATGAAGTATCTCTTGACATCCTCCTCTTCTGAATGTCCATGAGTCTCTCAAACACCTGAAATAATGGCTAAGGATTCAAGCTCAACTTCTGATGCTTGTACCTATTAAATCAACTCTGCTTCTTGTAGAAATTGCACCTCTTCAATCTTAGCTTCTTGAGACAAAACTTGAGGTTCTTTAAGTGCGGCTATGAGTGGAATTTTGGGTAAGTATTATGCTCTTTTAGCTCTCCTTCTTCTAGTCCTAATCTTGGGACTTGCAACCAAAAAATTCCCTTCACCTTTCTACAAATTTGACCTTGTCAGCATCACAAAATTGGAACCATTAACTTGCACAAAACTTCAAGCAACTATCAAGAATATAACCTTTCCTTTCAACTAGGCTCAACTTGATCTGAATTTTAATGTTAGTTATTGTTGTGCTAATTTCATTTTCAGATATAAAACTTATTTATTGGTCTTGTGCTTGATGTGCAGTTTCTCTTGTTGCTTATGTGTGTCAAAAGAGGAATTAAAATTGAATTTTATGAGTGTTTTTTGAAATAAAAAAAGCATGAATTTAAAGTGTTGAACAACATAAAAATAAATGACAGAAAATCACACAAACTAATACAATAAAATAGAGTTTTGATGAAGGAATTCACCCCTCCTGGGCTACATCTCCTTGGTCCGGATCCATAGCTTAGGGCTCTGTATTAGCTCAATTTTTCTCAAAATTATGTTTAAATGCATCAAATTATTTTGGAACCTATTCCAATGAGTTTAGAACATCAAAATATATCATAAAAAACTATTTTTTTACTCAATTTGGTTACCAGATGCTCTAGGCATGACCTTCCCTCCTGGTGGCCCTAGGATTAAAAAATCTTCAAGTCCCAAAAACCTATGTAGATGACCTATTCTCCCACTAAAACCTATTCCAATGGCTCCAAAACATCAAAATATAATAAGAATGACTCTTCCTGCACCCAATTTGGTCGAATATTGCCTCCACTATGCCAAAACCAAGGTTTCTTAGTTTTTCTCCACTAAATTTGGAAGTTTGTTGAGTCTGGCGGGTCCCCCAAAGGCACCTCCAAGATAAGTATGCGATTAATGTTAAGATTAGTGGTTTTTAAGTGGGGTTAAGCACTAACCCGCACTTTTCCGTTAATGTCGGATTAACATAACATAACCACAAGTTATTGTATTAATACACAACTTAACACATTTAAATCTCTGTAAAGTGCATCGTGGTCACTTATTGCAGATTACAGATCGCAGCGTAGTCACTTATCGCAGATTACAGATCATAGTGCAGTCAATTGTCGTAGATCACAGGACATAGCGCAACCCCGCTATAAATCATTCTACGTTTCTTGCACTGTCTTGCGATTGCGATACCCCGATGTGATATATCGCATTGCAATTATGCCACCTTGTTAACGCTTTATGTTTCCTACTCCTAAAAACCCCTGATGCGATTTCTAGGACCCACCTTATCTCCATGTCACTTACTGCGCAATCACAAATCACAAATAATTTTGTTGTTTCCTTATCATGTCCTCCACTCCTAAACTACCAATGTGAGATGGTTGAATGCAGTGACTGATTGGATTATTTATTAAAGTTTCGAAGTATAGGATTACATGGTTATGCATATACATGCCACCAACTGAACATTATCTGCCAGATTTCTTTGGCTCTCGCCTTCCCCACGTGGCCCTTCCCCACTGGCTTATGAATTCCACTAGTAAAATAATCCACCATAGTAATAATTCCAAACTTAGGAAATAGGAGAAAAATTCAGCTTTCCCAAGGAACATTATCGAATATGGAGATGACACTTGTCACAGTGTCACTAGCTGAAAATATAGAGAATATTCCCTGAAGATTCTAAACTTAGGAAATAGGAGAAAAATTGAACATCGCCAAGCAACATTAGAGAATCTGGAGATGACACTTGTCATAGTGTCACTGGCTGAAAAAATAGAGAATATTCCCTAAAGATTCCCTGAATGATGATTGGGCTACTGTGTCATCAGCCTATACCTGTTCCACAATTTTTTTAATAAAAATTTTCCTGTTCTAAACGACAATCAGCAGAGCATAACTTCCTCATCCGAAATTGGCTTGCAACAAAACAAGTTGCGTTGGATTCCTTACGATTGGTTAAATGTTGTCGTTCTAGTTTCATTCAATTCTGAGAACTTCAATTTTTGAGCTAAAATATTGAGCCTTTGATCAGATCATCCCAAGCATACAAAGTGATGGTGGATGGGACTAAGTCAGGTGATCCAAGTTTATTCCAAATAGAGGCAGACATGACGCAGGTGGATGTGCCCTCTTCAATGATACATCACAAGACATGGGAATTACGAATATTGATTGGTATTTAGAAGGAAATGGATGAAGGTAATGGGTATGTTCTGACTTTTTAACATAAAAGATGATCAAACGATCATCTAAAGGATCCACAGTGCATAGAGAAGATAATAGAGCCTTACGTTCTGAAGGGCATGACTGGAGGACTTCTAGCGTTGACATAGCAACAAGAGATTGCGCCAAGTCATCTATTATGTTGTAATTGTGGGTGGCTTTGGTAGAAGAAAAAATTTGGCATAATGGCCCTTTGGGGATCTTGGGAATGACCTCTGCCCACGGTTGAGGGATCTATAGAGGGTAAGTTGGTGTCAAACTGGAATTTGTGGAAACTTTGGTTTAAGACTCGGTTGTAGATGAAGTAGGTGGCTTCCCATATTGGCATGACCAAGTTTTAAGGTTGACATCGGTGGTATTAACCACTTCAGCATTCATCATGAGAATTTGGTATTCAGGGGTACTAGACTGTGGGGGTTGAGGGTTGACTTGACCTTGAGGGATTGGGCAGCCACATATCCTTGCTGAGGGAAAGGATCAGTAAAAACAGTTGGTTGAATTGTCATAGTATTTGAAGGAGTCAAAGTCATGGCTAACTATCCTCTAGATGTTTCTTTTGCTTCCCAAAACTAGCACATTTGGGGTAAAAGGGGACAATCGTGACTATAATGGCCATGGACACCACAATAAGAACAAGGATTATTAATAGGAAGAGGCATGTCCTGCTTGGGCTAGTTGCCCTATTGTTGGTTGTTAGTGTTAGGCTAGTTCCCTTGGCACCCTTGATTACCTTGAACAAGTTGGTTTTGGTTTCCTTTCATCTTTCTCTTGGAATTTGGAGGGTCATTCACACTCTATTTCACATACACCTAACTCGAAGGGGGAGGTGGCTGCTACAGTGGAGGGTAAGAAGGCATAGGAGGATGGGGTGCAAGTTTTGGAGGGGCTAGAGCACTGACCTGTTGATACAAATATAAAGGAGGTTGAGCAACATTGGGGTAAACAGGTTGAATGACCGTAGGCCCTAGCATTGGTTTATGCAATGGGTAAAATGTTCTTTTTCATGGATACATGTTACCGAGAAGGGGATAAGTGCTAGAGGAGCTGGCCCCTCCATGAGGGAAACAATAACCCATGTAAGGATGAGTATATGGATGTGAAAGAGATCCAATGATACTATCGTTGGCGTGAGATGCCCTAGGTGCGTTGGCACCTCTAGGTCTAGGAAGATTTGGTAAAATAGTATAAAAATAACCAGATTGGGCGTAGATCAAGTCATATTTCAACGTGATTTGGAGACCTTCTTCCTCTTTCTAAGGAAAGTGAGAAGAGACATCTTTACTAATCGAGGGAAAAAGCATTCTGAGAAAACAATCCATGTAGACATGGTCGTCGAATTTGGGACCTCGACATAAGCTCCTCCTTCTACACCATTCTTGGACATGGTCAGAAAGGAGGGTGGTAGAAGTTTGACAAAATGTGGTAAAAAACTCAGTACCGATATCATATTAGAGAGGTAGATGGAATTAGGACAACAATGCCTTAGCAAGATTCACAAAAGTGGAATGTGAGGTAGAGGCCTCCTCGACATACCACTTTGCAGCACTTTAGTGAGTGCACGTGGGAATAACGGAAGACAGATAGAGTCATCAGTGATAGAATTGGATTAAAACCACATATTAAAGGAGCGGAAATGATTATTAGGGTCCTCTCTAGTCTTTAATTCAAACTTAGGGATGTCAGAAGGAAGCTTAGTTGGCATAACAAGCCAACCTGGATCATGGTGTATAGGGTCGTTAATTAACTGGATCGAATCAGGGAGGATCAAACCTACCATAAAAGGTAGGAAAGGAGTCGCTGGAATGGTTCTAGTAGTGGATACACTACTAGTAGCTCCAGATTTAGGGTTGGGGATACCACCAGCTTGAGGATGAGTACCTACATTGGGGCTTGACATGGTGACGGAATGAGGTGGAGGAGAATCGTGTTTGGAATCAGAGTGAGGGCCCGATGGACCAGAATTAGAGTCGGTATGGGGACTCGGTGGAGGAATAACTCAGACTTAATGCTTTGGAGTAAGTATTCCCAATGGCAACTAAGGATGAATGCCTAGGAGTCTCCGAGATAAGCGCCTTGGGGGCACAATGATGGAAAGACACAAATACCCAAATAAGATGGAAGATATATAAACAAAGGCTCATAAGGGAAGATAAATTAATTACGATGTTTATGTCTTGGCTTGGAAGTGTAAAACAAGAGCACTTCACTTTAGGTGTGTGTGTGTGCAAGCTGTGTGTTAATTTTAATTAAGTTCAGATGGTTGTGTATAAATAAAAATTAAAATTTTGTATAATTGTAAATAAAACTGAAACGACAGTAAAATAAACGGTTAAAGATGCATAAATTCAACCTATAAAGAAGGCCTCCCAAAAAAATTGTTCTAAGAGGCGGGTATCATTGACTCAAAACATACAAGATGGCCAAAATATCTAAGGTCTAAGGGACAGGGATCTAATGACTCAGATCTATTGGAAAGAGGTGAAAAAAACAACAAGAAACCAAAGGGAAAATTGCTACAAAATGGGAGGCGACAGGTTAAAACCCTAAGGGAAACAAGGGGGACCATAAGGAAAATATCAAACAAGACTCAAGAGGGAGTTTTGGATGAGATAAAAATCGATCTAAAGGGATCTAAAAGTAAGATAGATCAGAACCTAAACAATGGCTGAAAGCGCTGCAAAATCTTAGACTACCTACTTAGCTAAATCACTCCTAAAAAGGTGGAAGCATACTGAAACCCTAAGGGGATCATTACTACTTCACATATAAAAACTTAGCATATCTAGAACTAATATGGGTGGAGACAAAGGTTAGAAAACCTTGAACAGCGCTGGTGAAAAACCCTGAAAGTTACAGAAAAAATCCCGAAAAATGTTGCAACTCACAGGTACTGACTTGTAGGCTGCTAAAATCACAGTTTTTGGCCCAAAAAGTGTGACCTAAGCTTGAACTCATAGGTTTTGGGTTGAAAATTGGGAGCTGTAGTTCTAGGAGTCTCGGGTGGCAGGTTGTGGAAAATTTTTCGTCTCTAGCGTGACTAATACTTGTTACCTGCGGAAAACACTCATAATCACTCCGAAGTTAGAATTTTGATGTTTTATGGCATAAAAGGTAAAGAAAAATTAAGAGACTAAAAATAGATGAAGAAAAAACCCTAGTTACTGAAGCAGTTGGTCACGCAGGAATCTGAATAAAACCCATTGGAGTCACCAATTGTTAAAATGAATTCTTACCACAAATGTACGAAAAGAGATCAATTTAGCTGCACATTAAAAACAACCATAACAACAAATATGTATGTCTAACTTCTTTATATCGATAATAGACAGTCGAGACAAATGCAAAACAAGCCCAGATCTATGCAGTAAAAGCAGCTAAACAGTAAAATGAAATAAGAGTTTCTCCAAATATCTAATGGACACGACAATATTTATAAAGAATTTTATATTATGTTAACACGTGGGAAGGGAACAAATAATGATGTCACTATTCCCCCTCAATGGGATGGAATATTGGCTATACTCAATGCTTCAACTTCAAATTTTCTCTCTCTCAATGGTGTAGGAAACCCAACACGTGTTGAACTCAATGGGAGCTCAATAAGAAAAAAGAAAATAAAAGTAATCAAAGTATGAGATGACAAGAGTACCAAAGTCCGACCATGATAAAGGGATCAAAGTTAAATCATGAATGGAAAACCCTCCTATTTATAACAAAATATTGAGTTTTCTTTGATAATGGTGCATAATAAAATATTATTAACCAGGATCTAGATCTAACTACTTGGAATATTTTATTATATTTTTTTGGAGGGAAAATGAATTTAAATTGGTTAAATCACTTTATTTAGAAATAATAAATAGATAAATTATTTATTTATCATTTCAAGGATGGGGTTAAGGAATAAGTTAACAAATAATGATTTATTTTATTATTACTAAATGATTTAGTTAAATTTAACAAGAAATATTAATTAAATAATGATTTAATTAATTATTCCTAGACAATAATAAGATAAATACTGATTTAACTAATTATTTCTCATTAATTGGGTTAAATATGACTAGCAATATTATTAAACAATGGTTTAATTAATTTTCCTAGAGGAAATTCAAATAAATAAGGATTTATTTAATTATTCCTCATGGGGTTTCCTATTTGGACCATAAATAACTTAATAAACTATGGGTTATTAAATTATTTCTTATAGTGGAAGCAATTTTACTATGGTAAAATTGGTTTTACATGGTGTATTTCGATCCATCTAATTGTAAATGGTTAGATGACCAAAAATTGGTTTAACACATAACTATAGCGATACCCCTAACTAACCCAATGAAAGATATCAGTCCATAATGACAGTCACTTTATAAAATACTAGGCTTTAAGAGTGAATTACTTTTGACAGATCTTACCACAAGAGTGCATAATGATATAAATTTCAATAGTTGTGTCTTAGGAATTGAAGTTTCAAGAGTGCTTCTATACAATTTTTTTTAGGATGCCATTTTTATTCATTTCTCTTATACTACTCTACCTTAATTTGGAGAGAGGAATCTCTCCTTAGAGTGTATGAGTACTTCCAAAGTAGCCATGTGCATAAAATAATTCTAAATACACGCACGCTCATTTTTAAATAATAAACTTCAACACATATTAGAGTATGAGAAACGAGCTGATTTATTGGATATGGTATCAAGATTTGTCAAACAGTGAGGGAATAAGGTGTGCTGATAATCATTTAAAACCAAGATTCAATGGGATCCACATATTTATGATTCTCCAAATCATACAAATCTTCCACAAATTCATAATCACTCTCTTGTAGGAAAAGGGCTCAGGTGGAAGATAAAATAAAAACCCCTCGAGTTTAGACTGAAATATTTTCTTTTCAGATTGAAAAGAATGGTTAAGGGAAATTCTAGGTCTTTGAGCTTCAACAACAGTTTAAGAATATATTACAATTAAGGATTGTTCCTCTAATGGCATTTGAATCAAACATTCTTCCCTGGGTAAATTCTCTGTAGTGATAGGGAATTTTTTTAAATTTACTCCTTCCCCCAATTCAACAGATGGTGCATTACATTCATTAGGGAAATCAACAGGAGGAATAGTTGTTTTAAATTGCTATGAAACCTCTTTGTTTGAATTAGGGTTAGGTATATGGTTTGGATTATGGCGTGGACTAGGGTTAGGTCTAGTGTTCAAATTAGGGTGCTGAATACGGTTAGGTATAGGGTATGGTTCATGGTGTGGACTAGGGTTAGGGTTCATATTAGAGTCTAGATTGGGGTTAGGTCTAGGTTTTGAATTATGATGCAGACTAGGGATATGTATAGGGTTCGAATTATAGTATGGATTAGAGTTTGGATTAGGACTAGGGCATGGATTAAGATAAGAGCTAGTATATGGATTGAGGTAAGGGCTTGGATATGGATTAGGATAAGGTTGCATAGGTAGTTGGGAACATATAATATGATAAATTATGGTGCATTAAGTGGAAATTGTGGTTGTTCTTGATGCTCATGTAATTGAATTTTCATGGGAGACTTCCCTAGAGAGAAGGCTCCAAACCATTATTGAGGCAATCAGGATATCTGACTCAAGGATGATTTCCAACGAGAGGGCCACTACGGCCATGAAATAGGGTATTTAATTGGAGGAGGACTAAAATTTTTCCATGCAACTATAGGATTATAGATCTGATGAGGAACCTATTCAAGATAATAAGAATTAGTCCAATTATTACATGATGTTAGGTTTTGAGCTATGTCTAGCGATAGATTTGATTCCTTACATGATTTCTTGAGTACCTTTAGTAATCCTAGCAGTGATGGGAAATTTTCTATTCAATGACCTTTCTCACAAATTTTGTAAACTTTCATACCGCTAAGTGGGCCTTTTCTGAGGAAGTGCTTTTTTCTATAATTGGCACAAAAGACCAAAAATGGTTCTTCAATTTTTTCTTGCTTCCTCTCTTCTTGAAAACCATCCAATTTTGAATTAAGAGAATGAATAACATCATTTTTTTTAAAATTCAAGAAAAATATTAATTTTTTCACTCGTAATTTCCTCATTGGGTTATTTTTCTATCTCAACAATAGTATCAAATATTATCCTCGAACTGAGTCATTGAAATATTTCTCGAAAACCATTTTTGTATTCTCAACAAGTCAGCTGGTATATTTTCTCATCACATGGATTAGTATATATAGGGGGGTTCTTAGAGCACCCACGAAATTAAAAACCTTAAATGAAACAAGATATGCACAAAATAAATAAATTGAAAGAACAAAAACTTGCAAGAGAAATAAGGTGAAAATCAAACCAAGTTGCAATAGATCACCAAGGTCAGTCCCCTAAGCGCCTCCCCAAAAACGATGCCAAAATGTTGGGTGTAGTATAATATGGATTAATTAACAAACATTTAATGTCAATCTGAGAGTTCTTAAGCTTGGAGATGAAACACTAGAAATGCCATAGAGAGCTCTTAGCAACCCAAAAATCAAATTATGATCTAATTTTTGCATCAATATCTTTATAACATCATGTAAGTATCAATTAGTTTGTATTTGGCACTCAAGGGAAAGTTTAGAAAACATAAACAGTAATCCTGGAATTTTTGAAAATAACCCTAATTATTGATCAATTGAAATTAAAACTAAACTTATGATGATTTAAATGAAAAAACATTCTATTAAATCAATCTAAAAACCAATGCATAAAGACGAAATTTGATTCCTGCACTCTGGTCTATTTTCTTCTCTGTCATATAAATCAATACAAGTTCACTCTGTGATGCAAATTAATCAAAGTTCTAAAATAAAATGGAATAAAACTCCTCACACATGTCTATATCAAAGAAAGTTAAATAGAGTGTTGAAAATTACATCACTGTGTGCGATAAAGAAATGAAATAAACACATTGATGTAAAATTATGTTACCTCTCATAAATAACTCAAAACCATTATACCAGTATTATACTGTCTAGAATAGTGACCGGTATTAAAAGTAAAAAAAAAAAGGACTAAATTCACAGAATAAATCTTAGACTCAAACTCAAATATTTATACTTCTTTCCTTCTCATAGTCTACATGCACTCGGTAGGATTCTTGAACTCTTCGACATTAAGCATTGTCTCTCTAGTATTAAAAGAAATGTGAATTAATGCAATCCAAACACCATGTGAAGCAAATGAGCTCTCTTTATAAATTATGGAAATGCTATGAATTGAACACATACGAAATATATGTACCAAGAAGAAGAGAATTGTAACATTCATTATTATAAATCAATAATGTATTAGAAATGATGAAATAGTTAACAAGTGTATGACTGTAATGATCAAAACTATTTTATAGACCAATTCTTTTAAGGTTTTTTTCATGAAGTGAATGAAAGGGATGAAAAACAATGTGGTAAGTTGAAATATCACAGTTGGAATTCCTTGAAGTTCATAAGAAAATCAATAATATATATACATTCTGTTTTGGCATGTGAAAGTTAAAAATTACTGAGTGAATATATTGATATTGTCAAAAAGTTTAAATTCAAACCATACTCCAAATTAAAATGAAATCTGAGTCTAACCTTTGTTATTCATTAACAAAATGTTAGATTTAAATAAATTTAAGCATAACCGAGATTTAATTTAACATAGCGTTTTTATAGTCATAAATTGAATCCCTGAAAGTAAAAACATAAGACTATGGATTTGTTCCATTGTCAAAATATGCATAGCGAAATTGTATTATAGCTTATGGATGATGTCCACAATAGTGATAAAAAAACTATTCAGGAACATGACATAACACTTCAATATTTGAGAACATAAAATTGGTATGAAATGAGGAATACTGTATTAAAAAAAGAGCACGTATCTTTGCTGCAAAATAAATCTTTTAGATCTGAAACCAAACACTACAATTAGCACACCTGCAATGTAAATAACAATGCCAAGCACCATATCTGCAATATATTCAACAAATAACAAGGAAGAAGGGTGATGAGATAATTCCTTGGGCTCAAACCAACCAGCTCATCCTCTATATAAGAAATCTAAATTACAGAGACAATATCAAGTACAAAAAATGCACAAGAAATAAAAAGAAGAACTTGGCATAATAGATTTTGTTGAAATTAAATTAGTCTTTTACATCCCAGGTCATAAGCTCCCAATCTAAACCAACAATATAAGGATATAATAACATTCTCCCCTCCGAAAAAACATGGCTAGGATTTTTATTAAGGTTACAAGGAGAATATTAGCTATGATGACCCAATTTCTCAATCTTGGAAAATTCTGCATCTTTAACAAATTGGCCTCAAAGAATTCTGCATAACTCTCAAATGCTCATGTATTTTTAATTTTTTTTCCAAGGAATCATAATTTGGCATGTTTTCAACAAATATCTCCGTTATAATTTTCTAATTCAACTCCATTGCCTCGTAAATCACGTCCCAAGTTGACTGTTTAGATACCTTTACAATTTTGGTTTTAACATGACTTTTTACAATTCTTCCTCAAAGACCCTATCGGATCTCCCAAACCATGACGAATTTTTGAAGACCATTTGAGGCTCAGTTAATTTTCTATACTGGGAACAAAAAATTGGTTGCATAATTTTGCGATTCACTTTCATATGCATATAAATTGAGGAGTAACTTGGTAGTTTGAAAACTGTGCAAATTTAGGGCTAAATTATTAATTGTTTTCTAAAAATTCATCTGTACAATCCAGGTGCATTTTAAATTATGTGGAGGTGTTAAAACATCATTTAGGACAAAAATCATGTTCATTTTTCCCCGAAAGTGTGTCTAGATGTTGAAGCCCCAAATTTTGCAAACGCTGAAGACTAATGCAAGAATGGATCCACGAATGATAAGCATGCATTTGAATGTCAACTTACTCCAAGATATTCTCAAATATATGCTTATATTGACAACTAATTTTTTCCCTCATGGAAATATTGGATGATGAAGTGGTCCACATACTTGGTGCAGGAATGTGAGTGTGGGATAAAGGCCAACTACCATACACTTAACAATCATTGTTGCCACATACATTTCTAGACCTGCATGCACCCAAATAATCATCAATAACGATTTTAATGTTAAATATTTTTGAAACAAGTTAAATGTGCCAAATTGTAAGGTCCCACCTTACCTACCATAATTATTATAGAGAAATATTAAATCAAAATGCGATATTTTTTTATTTATTTATTATTTTATTTATTTATTTATTATTTATTTATTTATTTTTATATATAGAAGTTATTGGTGTCCTTTACACTACACCCTAACTTCTTCCAACTTATCTTCAAAGCTACAAAGTTCAAGGTTTATCAAGATCCAAAAAAATACAACCATAATACTTGCTTCTCAAGACTAAAATCACCCTTAAAATATAAATGATTTAGTGGGATGAATAAATGTCAATCTTTATGAACCACAATTTACAATAAGCTAATTGTTAATTCTATTGTAATTAAATGTGTTCAAGAGTGACTAATATCATGCTTATGAATTATTTTCTTAAAAGGATAATTTAAATTATATAGAGTTGGCATCCCATAATTAGGAATTCATATGTGAGCTGATATTTCAACAAATTACTTACTGCAATTTTTAATTTTCAGCAAGACCCTTTAACTCAATGAGTTATTATACTAGAAATACCTTGATTGCAAATCTTAAATTAGCTTAAGCCTATTGTTTTATGGACGGTTTATAAACGTAATTAGATGCAGCCATTGAACATTATGAAAACTAATTTACAAGTATGAAATGTACAACCATTGAGGCATTTTTTCAAACACTTACAACCATTATCTCTTTAAGGTGTTTTCACAATAATTAGCTAACATGAATCCAAAGTTAGATGACTTCTTTTTTTGTAAGTTGTATCAATGATTGAACTTAAGATATTAATAGGCTATCAGCCATATTCATTGTTGAATCTACATCAATGAATATAATTATTTAAAAATTTCAAACATAGCTCACAATGTTTTAAGTTACAGCCATTGAAGACTTTTGACAAATAGTTGGCAGTCATAAAACAAGTTGCCATAAGGTTATTTGAATTTTTAAATTATTAACCAATTATACTTTTAAAAGCAATTTCCAAGTGGTTAGCCTATATCAGATTCATCACTACAAATTATCAGGCAGTTCCAATATAGAAAAAAAAAACCAAATAGCAAAACAAAACAGGCGTTTCTACATGCAACAGCAAATCTGCAAAACAGAGCAGATGTGAGAATTGATGTCCGAAACCTTGATTTTTGGAATCAAACTTGGGGTGAAATGGTCAATTGGTACGGATACCCCCTGAAGTGGAGCTGAATCGCAACAGGGAGGCCCAGAAATAAGATTCTTGAAAACAACAACTACCCAAGAATCCTAAAATCTCTTTTATGACTTCTGTCAAACACATGGTGTGAAAAATTATCTAGAGATGTAGAAAGAGAAGGAGAATAGAATTTAAGTCATTAAAACATTTTTATCCAATTCATAATAGCCTACTGGATTCATCCATTATGACTTTCTTTCAATCGACTCAACATTATACAAGCAAATACTTCAACAATCGTTACTAAATTTCCTCACATTTGGTGCAACACTTCATATACATGTAAGTTTCAGAAAACAACCCAAACAAGCAAAAGCTTATAAACTAAAAAAAAATGCATAATATAATTTGACCCACATACCTGATAGTGAATTTGTACACTCGAAGAGGCTGGATGTATGCTCCAGCTCCAAGAAGAGTATGCTCCAATGCCAATACCCTTACCAAATCATCATGAACCATCCGGTTTTCCTCCCAACCATATCCAAGAAGAACTTCTCCCCTTGGAACCCCCGAGCTGCAAAGCTCACAACCAGTATCACAATACAACAGTAGAGAGAGAGAGATGCAAGGCAACTCAAGAAGGTAGTTTTCACTTCCTCTAAATACCACTCATGTTCAACCTCAATAGACACTTACTAGATTAGTAAGGAATCAAGATTTGCTTTGGAAGAAATTGGATACTCTCCATATCTCTCACAGCCTTCCTCAAGTCTCTTCCACTCTTGGCATCATCCTCCCCCCAAGTGAGAATACATGAGACTCATATATAGGAGGAGAAACCAATTCTTGTCATAAAAGAGGAGTAATATGCATGCATTGTATTCCATTTAGAGGAGTGTAACTTATGCCATTAAGGAGAGGTATGCATGCCTTATTTAAGGAGAGTGTAACATATGCATTGAAGAGAGTGTAAGAGGAATATTTTATGACATATCTTTAATGAGTGTAAGAGGAATATTTTATGACATATCATTAATGAGTGTAAGAGAAATATTTTATGACATATCATTAATGAGTGTAAGAGGAATATGCCATTCCTAGATGAGTGCATAAAAGAGAGTGCAATGTAATATTTAAAATAGAGAGAGTTACTTAGAGCCATGATAGTCATGAAAGAGATAGATGTGAATTGATTGAATGGATGAAATTAATTTGTAATTCCTTTTAAATAAAATATCATAGTCTAATAAAAGATAATGATAATACTAATAATATTGAGGATTAATTCAATATTGAACTATTAGGATTGATTAAAGATAAGTTAAGTTAATTTCCTTCAACTGAGCTTGATTACTAATTTATGCAAGGAGATTTACTATTTTTGGAAAGTCATGCTTGAGATGCTAGACATGACTTTCTATTTTTAGAAAGTCATTCCAAAATTTCCAGATTGAGATTTATCCATGAGTGGTATTTTTCTTTTGGAGAATAGGGATTCCGCACCCCTATTTCATGCATCTCCGTGCCTTAGTAGATTGAGGACTCCACGCCCTGATCTACTCCAAAGATCTAAGATTCCATAACTTGATCTTTTTAAATATTTAGGACTCCGCGCCCTAAATATACAAGACTCCACGTCTTTATATTTCTTGGATTTAGGACTCCACGCCCTAATTTCCATGCTTTCTCATCTACTGGGCTTTGAAACTCCACGTTTCTCCTTATGATACTGATTGTGAGCTTTTACCCATTTGATGGTTCGTTGGTAAGGCCTTGTTTGAAGACCTACATACATCACAACCTCATATATCAAATGAATCATATGAATTTAAAAATGAAATTAACTTAACCACATTTTACCATGAATGGTGCATGACTTCCACAGTCATTTATCCTTGAAGATGATATGGTCCCCTACCACATCCTGCTCGTTACAATGTTAGACATATATATAATCATGCAAGTCATGTATCATCCATAAAACATAATTTAACCATTTTTTTCTTTTTTTTTTTTCTTTTTTTTTTCCACATAACCATGAGCATCCATGGGTTTATGTGTCTCAATCCAGGTTCTGCATCCATGTCATACACCTGATACACAAGTCAGATGCAAAAAGAGAGACATATGCATACCATCATATAAAACACATAATCAAATATACCACACATAAGGGAAAATACAACTACATAAAACATTTTTCCCAAACCAAGGGTCAATCTTCCATACATAAACCATGGATATAAAACATTGTTACCCAATATAGTGATCACTATGACTTACATAAGGATAAAGAGGAAATACAATCATATATTTATAAAATGTTATTCCTCAATCTAGTGATCAGTATTCCATATATATATATAACTCATCAGAAATAACCCTAAATAGGAGTGACAAAATATACTAGGAAAAAAATAGGACACTACATACTCCCCCTCTTGGGCTAAACTTGGCCCGAAGTTTTTCCTACGGTCATAAGATACTTAGTTCTTTTAGATTCTCTTATCAATAAGTTGTTAACCTTATGTATTTGATATATATATATATATATATATATATATATATATATAGATATATATATATATATATATTTTTTTTATGCCAATCCATAGTTTGGAAGCAACTCCATGAAAACTAAACATACCATTCTTAATCAAGTAGAAAATATATCCACGCCATATTAGAAATGTGGTTATATAGAATACCAATTATTTCTATATCAAAACCAGCCATACAATTTAAAAATACCATTGTATGTAATTGATATGATATCTACTTAACTTATCTATAATAATTTGATATTCTACATGTTCTTCTTTCTCATAGTCTATAGAATCCCACATGTGTCATATTCTTGGTTCTGTAGGATGTTGAGCTTCCCAAGCTATAAATAGAACACACATTGGTTGTACACACAACGATGATGGTCCATACCATATCACAATCAAATTGGCATAAAATAATCCACATACAATTGTGAGTGAAATTATGCAACAAAACATGATGTTATATATAAAACACACTCTTACATCCTACTTGCTTTATGTCTTTTCAATCCAATTTTCCTCTTTTAATTCCATAAGACATCCTTGTAATCAAATATCTAGGATTTATATTTACCAAACGTTTACTCTTTAGGCAAAAATACAATATGAGGTTCAAGGCACCAAATATATATATATATATATATATATATATATATAAACAAAAAACCTAAGGTTAAATACATTCCTCATTGACCCACTTATGTATTATAGATCATACATTTAGTTTGCATAATATTCATTATTATTCACTTCTCTAACTTGAGAATCAATTATGAAGTGAATCTATTAGAAGATCTTCATCTAAAAGCAGATGAATGATATATTTTTGAAAATGACTTTTAATCAAGAACAAATCTCATAATTATGCAAATATGGTATCTATATTACTGAATCTACCTTGATAACTCTAAGTCAATTTGTTTTCCAACTATGAAGTCGCTCATGATTTCTATTCAGTAATTAATCAATTCATTTGCTTTCATGTCTTATCCCTTACTATTAATACGTACGCAACAACAAACTATGAAAACCATAAATTTCTCAAAATGTGATGAATCTTGTCAAATTTAAATAAGATTTAGACTATCACAAGGGGATTTCTAGCCTAAAGTTAAACCCTTTTGCTTTAAGGAGAATTACCACCCTCTCAAATTATTACAACATTCTGTAGGACTAATAAATACTCATACAACTATACATTTCAACACAAAATTTCTAAATCAAACAATCTCCCCCATTCCACATACAATACAATCATCATCCAATAATCCGAATCAATCAAAATGTGATCTCACTCTCCTTCAATTTTCCCCTCAAAAAATATCACAAGCACATATTCTTTTAAAACAAGAACTCAACTAAGCTTTTCATTAATCACATGCTTTTTTTTTTTTTTTTTTTTTCAAATTAAACAAGTTCTCACCACATAAAATATTTACCTTCTAAACATGTTATTCTCTTCAAAATTTATAAATAATTTTAATTTTGATGCGATCGCCTAACTAACAATAGTTTAGAGAAATACATGAGTTCAATCCTCATAATTTCTCTAATTAATTTGGTTAAATAGAATGCAACCAATATTCAACTTATAAGATCATTAAAGAGACTATTATGGCTTTCCTAGACCTAATTTGTCTTAAGCCAATAGAAAAGTTATTTCATCAACTTATCACAATAATTTTTTTCTACATTTCAATAATTTGAAAGACATTTTAGTTCTACCTAAATTCAATATATACAAAAGGATTACAATACTAGAGGATAGATATCTAGTTCACACTTCCATATATCAAGTCAATTATTCCAAACATTCTAAACCACCTAATGGTGTTTAGTATACCAATCTTAGTACCTTCATCTGTAATAATAAAAATAATGGATTTAAAGCTCAAACAAATTTGTGTTACAAATCTCTATCCATTTAACTTTAATTACACATAATCCTTCCTTAATCATGAATATCAGATTCCATCAAAATATTCTAACTAGAAGAATTACTTAGCTCATAGATATATTTTACTTTGGATTCCACACCCATACCTTACCTCATTACTTATCTCATAGATATATACTAGTATGGATTCCACACCCATACATTTTCTCATAGATATATACTAGTATGGATTCCACACCCATACCTTTTCTCATAGATATATGCTAGTATGGTTTCCACACCCATACATTAGATCATAGATATATGTTACTATGGATTCCACACCCATACATTTTCTCAAAGATATATGCTAGTATGGATTCCACACCCATACATTAGCTTAAGGAAAACATAACATTCAAGTGTTCCTTAAAATGGCTTCCACAGCCCTTCATGCACCAATCATTTAAGCCTCTTGTTTATTAGGAAGGTTATACCTCAACCTAGTAATTGAGTAATTTAAAGTTATTTGATGCCTAATGTCAACCCAAAATACACAAAATCATGTCAAAGAAATCAGAGAAATTTCATTCTTACTCATTAAGAATGTATTCCCAAATCATATTTTAACACATCTAATTAATACACATTCATTACTCTTGAATCTACATTCACAGTTAAAAGTGACATCCTTCAAGGTAGATTTTAGTTAAGTTTCTTTTAGTGTAGATATGAAAAGATTCAAGATTATCATGATGAACTCAATCATCAAGTTAATGGAATCTCAACCTTACACTTGTTACTCATTGCCAAAACATACACACCAAGGTCATCATACTATAGTCCAAATTAAGCCAATATGCTTCTTGGTAGATATGATTTCAGCTAGTAAAGATGGCTACTAAGCCCATATCACATTGAAAATGATGCATTAAAAATATATGAAACCATGCATGCACTCCACCTATCTCACTCATTGATTGAAAATCAATTCATTCACATACTTGGGTTTAACCCAAACTTTCTCAAGCACATCCTTTCCCAACATGTATTTAAGCATTTTAACATATTGTTGATAATATATCTTAACAAAAATATAAATGAATATCAGAAATATATATATATATATATATATATTTCATGAGTTTCTAAATGACATAATGATAATAATATCCTCTATGCAATCAATATGCTTCCAAGTCAAGATATACAAGAACTCAACTCGCATGCAAAATCAACATTCATACATCATCAAACTACAAATAAGCATGTTGGCCCATTAGGCCTAGTGTTGTAACTTGGCTCCGATACCATATGTAAGGTCCCACCTTACCTACCATAATTATTATAGAGAAATATTATATTAAATCAAAATGTGATATATTTATTTTATTTATTTTTTATTTTTTTATTTTATTATTATATAGAAGTTATTGGTGTCCTTTACACTACACCCTAAATTCTACCAACTTATCTTCAAAGCTACAAAGTTCAAGGTTTATCAAGATCCAAAAACAAATACAACCATAATACTTGCTTCTCAAGACTAAAATCACCTTTAAAATATAAATTATTTAGTGGGATGAACAAATGTCAACCTTTATGAACCACAATTTACAATAAACTAATTGTTAATTCCGTTGTAATTAAATGTGTTCAAGAGTGACTAATAACATGCTTATGAATTATTTTCTTAAAAGGATAATTTAAATTATATAGAGTTGGCATCTCATGATTTAGGAATTCATATGTGAGCTGATATTGCAACAAATTACTTACTGCAATTTTGAATTTTCAGCAAGACCCTTTAACTCAATGAGTTATTATACTAGAAATACCTTGATTGCAAATCTTAAATTAGCTTAAGCCTTTTGTTTTATGGACGGTTTATAAACGTAATTAGATGCAGCCATTGAACATTATGAAAACTAATTTACAAGTATGAAATGTACATCCATTGAGGCATTTTGTCAAACACTTACAACCATTATCTCTTTAAGGTGTTTTCACAATAATTAGCTAACATGAATCCAAAGTTAGATGACTTCTTTTTTTGTAAGTTGTATCAATGATTGAACTTAAGATATTAATAGGCTATCAGCCATATTCATTGTTGAATCTACATCAATGAATATAATTATTTAAAAATTTCAAACATAGCTCACAATGTTTTAAGGTACAGCCATTGAAGACTTTTGACAAATAGTTGGCAGTCATAAAACAAGTTGCCATAAGGTTATTTAAATTTTTAAATTATTAACCAATTATACTTTTAAAAACAATTTCCAAGTGGTTATCCTATATCAGATTCATCACTATAAATTATCAGGCAGTTCTAATATAATAAAAAAAACCAAACAGCAAAACAAAACAGGCGTTTCTACATGCAACAGCAAATCTGCAAAACAGAGCAGATTTGAGAATCGATGTCCGAAACCTTGAGTTTTGGAATCAAACTTGGGGTGAAATGGCCTATTGGTACGGATACCCCCTGAAGTGGAGCTGAATCGCAACAGGGAGGCCCAGAAATGCGATTCTTGAAAGCAACAACTACCCAAGAATCCTAAAATCTCTTTTATGACTTCTGTCAAACACATGGTATGAAAAATTATCTAGAGCTGTAGAAAGAGGAGGAGAATAGAAATTAATTCATTAAAACATTTTTATCCAATTCATAACAGCCTACTGGATTCATCCATTATGACTTTCTTTCAATCGACTCAACATTATACAAGAAAATACTTCAACAATCGTTACTAAATTTCCTCACATTTGGTGCAACACTTCATAAACATGTAAGTTTCAGAAAACAACCAAACAAGCAAAAGCTTATGAAATAAACTAAAAAAATGCATAATATAATTTGACCCACATACCTGATAGTGAATTTGTACACTCGAAGAGGATGGATGTATGCTCCCACTCCAAGAAGAGTATTCTCCAATGCCAATACCCTTACCAACTGATCATGAACCACCCGGTTTTCCTCCCAACCATATCCAAGAAGAACTTCTCCCCTTGGAACCCCCGAGCTGCAAAAGCTCACAACCAGTATCACAATACAACAGTAGAGAGAGAGAGATGCAAGGCAACTCGGGAAGGTAGTTTTCACTTCCTCTAAATACCACTCATGTTAAACCTCAATAGACACTTAGTAGATTAGTAAGGAATCAAGATTTGCTTTGGAAGAAATTGGATACTCTCCATATCTCTCACAACCTTCCTCAAGTCTCTTCCACTCTTGGCATCCTCTTCCCCGAGTGAGAATACATGAGACTCATATATAGGAGGAGAAAACCAATTCTTGTCATAAAGGAGGAGTAATATGCATGCATTGTATTCCATTTAGAGGAGTGTAACTTATGCCATTAAGGAGAGGTATGCATGCCTTATTTAAGGAGAGTGTAACATATGCATTGAAGAGAGTGTAAGAGGAATATTTTATGACATATCATTAATGAGTGTAAGAGGAATATTTTATGACATATCATTAATGAGTGTAAGAGGAATATGCCATTCCTAGATGAGTGCATAAAAGAGAGTGAAATGTAATATTTAAAATAGAGAGAGTTACTTAGAGCCATGATAGTCATGAAAGAGATAGATGTGAATTGATTGAATGGATAAAATTAATTTGTAATTCCTTTTAAATAAAATATCATAGTCTCATAAAAGATAATGATAATACTAATAATATTGAGGATTAAGTCAATATTGAACTATTAGGATTGATTAAACATAAGTTAAGTTAATTTTCTTCAACTGAGCTTGATTACTAATTTATGCAAGGAGATTTACTATTTTTGGAAAGTCATGCTTGAGATGCTAGACATGACTTTCTATTTTTAGAAAGTCATTCCAAAATTGCCAGATTGAGATTTATCCATGAGTGGTATTTTTCTTTCGGAGAATAGGGATTCCGCACCCCTATTTCATGCATCTCCGTGCCTTAGTAGATTGAGGACTCCATGCCCTGATCTACTCCAAAGATCTAAGATTCCATAACTTGATCTTTTTAAATATTTAGGACTCCACGCCCTAAATATACAAGACTCCACGTCTTTATATTTCTTGGATTTAGGACTCCACGCCCTAAATATAAAAGACTCCACGTCTTTATATTTCTTGAATTTAGGACTCCACGCCCTAATTTCCATGCTTTCTCATCTACTCTGCTTTGAAACTCCACGTTTCTCCTTATGATACTGATTTTGATCTTTTACCCATTTGATGGTTCGTTGGTAAGGCCTTGTTTGAAGACCTACATACATCACAACCTCATAGATCAAATGAATCATATGAATTTAAAAATGAAATTAACTTAACCACATTTTACCATGAATGGTGCATGACTTCCACAGTCATTTATACTTGAAGATGATATGGTCCCCTACCACATCCTGCTCATTACAATGTTAGACATATATATAATCATGCAAGTCATGTATCATCCATAAAACATAATTTAACCATTTTTTTTTTTTTTTTCCACATAACCATGAGCATCCATGGGTTTATGTGTCTCAATCCAAGTTCTCCATCCATGTCATACACCTGATACACAAGTCAGATGCAAAAAGAGAGACATATGCATACCATCATATAAAACACATAATCAAATATACCACACATAAGGGAAAATACAACTACATAAAACATTTTTCCCAAACCAAGGGTCAATCTTCCATACATAAACCATGGATACAAAACATTGTTACCCAATATAGTGATCACTATGACATACATAAAGATAAAGAGGAAATAGAATCATATATTTATAAAATGTTATTCCTCAATCTACTGATCAATATTCCATATATATATAACTCATCATAAATAACCCTAAATAGGAGTGACAAAATATACTAGGAAAAAAAATAGGACACTACATACTCCCCCTCTTGGGCTAAACTTGGCCCGAAGTTTTTCCTACGGTCATAAGATACTTAGTTCTTTTAGATTCTCTTATCAATAAGTTGTTAACCTTATGTATTTGATATATATATATATATATATATATATTTTTTTTTTTTTTTTCATGCCAATCCATAGTTTGGAAGCAACTCCATGAAAACTAAACATACCATTCTTAATCAAGTAGAAAATATATCCACGCCATATTAGAAATGTGTTGATATAGAATACCAAATATTTCTATATCAAAACCAGCCATACAATTTAAAAATACCATTGTATGTAATTGATATGATATCTACTTAACTTATCTATAATAATTTGATATTCTACATGTTCTTCTTTCTCATAGTCTATAGAATCCCACATGTGTCATCTTCTTGGTTCTGTAGGATGTTGAGCTTCCCAAGCTATAAATAGAACACACATTGGTTTTACACACAACAATGATGGTCCATACCATATCACAATCAAATTGGCATAAAATAATCCACATACAATTGTGAGTGAAATTATGCAACAAATCATGATGTTATATATAAAACACACTCTTACATCCTACTTGATTTATGTCTTTTCAATCCAATTTTCCTCTTTTAATTCCATAAGACATCCTTGTAATCGAATATCTAGGATTTATATTTACCAAACGTTTACTCTTTAGGCAAAAATACAATATGAGGTTCAAGGCACCAAATATATATATATATATATATATATATTAACAAAAAACCTAAGGTTAAATACATTCCTCATTGACCCACTTATGTATTATAGATCATACATTTAGTTTGCATAATCTTCATTATTATTCACTTCTCTAACTTGAGAATCAATTATGAAATGAATCTATTAGAAAATCTTCATCTAAAACCAGATTAATGATATCTTTTTGAAAATGACTTTTAATCAAGAACAAATCTCACAATTATGCAAATATGGTATCTATATTACTGAATCCACCTTGATAACTCTAAGTCAATTTGTTTTCCAACTATGAAATCGCTCATGATTTCTATTCAGTAATTAATCAATTCGTTTGCTTTCATGTTTTATCCCTTACTATTAATACGTATGCAACAACAAACCATGAAAACCATAAATTTCTCAAAATGTGATGAATCTTGTCAAATTTAAATAAGATTTAGACTATCACAAGGGAATTTCTAGCCTAAAGTTAAACCCTTTTTCTTTAAAGAGAATTACCACCCTCTCAAATTATTACAACATTCTGTAGGACTAATAAATACTCATACAACTATACATCCCAACACAAAATTCCTAAATTAAACAATCTCCCCCATTCCATATACAATACAATCATCATGCAATAATTCAAACCAATCAAAATTTGATCTCACTCTCCTTCAATTTCTCCCTCAAAAAATATCACAAGCACATATTCTTGTAAAACAAGAACTCAACCAAGCTTTTCATTAATCACATGCTTTTTTTTTTTCTTTTTTTTTCTTTAATTTCAAATAAAACAAGTTCTCACCACATAAAATATTTACCTTCTAAACATGTTATTCTCTTCACAGTTTATAAACAATTTGAATTTTGATGCGATCGCCTAACTCAAAATAGTTTAGAGCAATACATGAGTTCAATCCTCATAATTTCTCTAATTAATTTGGTTAAATAGAATGCAACCAATATTCAACTGATAAAATCATTAAAGAGACTATTATGGCTTTCCTAGATCTAATTTTTCTTAAGCCAATAAAAAAGTTATTTCATAAACTTATCACAATAATCGTTTTCTACATTTCAAGAATTTGAAAGTCATTTTAGTTCTACCTAAATTCAATACATACAAAAGGATTACAATACTAGAGGATAGATATCTAGTTCACACTTCCATATATCAAAGTCAATTATTCCAAACATTCTAAACCACCCAATGGTGTTTAGTATACCAATCTTAGTATCTTCATCTATAATAAAAATAAAATAATGGATTTAAAGCTCAAGCAAATTTGTGTTACAAATCCCTATCCATTTAACTTTAATTACACATAATCATTCCTTAATCATGAATATCAGATTCCATCAAAATATTCTAACTAGAAGAATTACTTAGCTCATAGATATATTTTACTTTGGATTCCACACCCATACCTTACCTCATTACTTATATCATAGATATATACTAGTATGGATTCCACACCCATACATTTTCTCATAGATATATACTAGTATGGATTCCACACCCATACATTTTCTCATAGATATATGCTAGTATGGTTTCCACACCCATACATTAGATCATAGATATATGTTACTATGGATTCCACACCCATAAATTTTCTCAAAGATATATGCTAGTATGGATTCCACACCCATACATTAGCTTAAGGAAAACATAACATTCAAGTGTTCCTTAAAATGGCTTCCACAGCCCTTCATGCACCAATCATTTAAGCCTCTTGTTTATTAGGAAGGTTATACCTCAATCTAGTAATTGAGTAATTTAAAGTTATTTGATGCCTAACGTCAACCCAAAATACACAAAATCATGTCAAAGAAATCAGAGAAATTTCATTCTTACTCATTAAGAATGTATTCCCAAATCATATTTTAACACATCTAATTAATACACATACATTACTCTTGAATCTACATTCACAGTTAAAAGTGACATCCTTCAAGGTAGATTTTAGTTAAGTTTCTTTTAGTGTAGGTACAAAAAGATTCAAGATTATCATGATGAAATCAATCATCAAGTTAATGGAATCTCAACCTTACACTTGTTACTCATTCCCAAAGCATACAAACCAAGGTCATCACACTATAGTCCAGATTAAGCCAATATTCTTCTTGGTAGATACGATTTCAGCGAGTAAAGATGGCTACTAAGCCCATATCACATTGAAAATGATGCACTAAAAATATATGAAACCATGCATTCACTCCACCTATCTCACTCATTGATTGAAAATCAATTCATTCACATACTTGGGTTTAACCCCAACTTTCTCAAGCACATCCTTTCCCAGCATGTCTTTAAGCATTTTAACATATTGTTGATAATGTGTCTTAACAAAAATATAAAGGAATATAAGGGAATTTTTTTATTTTATTTCATGAGTCACTAAATGACATAATGATAATAATATCCTCTATGCAACCAATATGATTCCAAGTCAAGATATACAAGAACTCAACTTGCATGCAAAATCAACATTCATATATCATCAAACTACAAATAAGCATGTTGGCCCATTAGGCCTAGTATTGTAACTTGGCTCTGATACCATATGTAAGGTCCCACCTTACCTACCATAATTATTAAATCAAAATGTGATATTTTTTGTTTTTATTTTTTTTATTTTTTTTATTTATTTATTATTATTATTCTTTATTTTATTTTATTTTATTATTATTATTATTGGTGTCCTTTACACTACACCCTAAATTCTATCAACTTATCTTCAAAGCTACCAAGTTCAAGGATTATCAAGATCCAAAAAAATACAACCATAATACTTTCTTCTCAAGACTAAAATCACCTTTAAAATATATAAATTATTTAGTGGGATGAATAAATGTCAACCTTTATGAACCACAATTTACAATAAGCTAATTGTTAATTCCGTTGTAATTAAATGTGTTCAAGAGTGACTAATAACATGCTTATGAATTATTTTCTTAAAAGGATCATTTAAATTATATAGAGTTGGCATCCCATAATTATGAATTCATATGTGAGCTGATATTGCAACAAATTACATACTGCAATTTTGACTTTTCAGCAAGACCCTTTAACTCAATGAGTTATTACACTAGAAATACCTTGATTGCAAATCTTAAATTAACTTAAGCCTTTTGTTTTATGGACGGTTCATAAACGTAATTAGATGCAACCATTGAACATTATGAAAACCAATTTACAAGTATGAAATGTACATCCATTGAGGCATTTTGTCAAACACTTACAACCATTATCTCTTTAAGGTGTTTTCACAATAATTAGCTAACATGAATCCAAAGTTACATGACTTCTTTTTTTGTAAGTTGTATCAATGATTGAACTTAAGATATTAATAGGCTATCAGCCATATTCATTGTTGAATCTACATCAATGAATATAATTATTTAAAAATTTCAAACATAGCTCACAATGTTTTAAGGTACAACCATTGAAGACTTTTGACAAATAGTTGGCAGTCATAAAACAAGTTGCCATAAGGTTATTTGAATTTTTAAATTATTAACCAATTATACTTTTAAAAGCAATTTCCAAGTGGTTAGCCTATATCAGATTCATCACTACAAATTATCAGGCAGTTCCAATATAGAAAAAAAAAACCAAACAGCAAAACAAAACAGGCGTTTCTACATGCAACAGCAAATCTGCAAAACAGAGCAGATTTGAGAATCGATGTCCGAAACCTTGATTTTTGGAATCAAACTTGGGGTGAAATGGCCTATTGGTACGGATACCCCCCGAAGTGGAGCTGAAGCGCAACAGGGAGGCCCATAAATGCGATTCTTGAAAACAACAACTACCCAAGAATCCTAAAATCTCTTTTATGACTTCTGTCAAACACATGGTATGAAAAATTATCTAGAGCTGTAGAAAGAGAAGGAGAATAGAATTTAAGTCATTAAAACATTTTTATCCAATTCATAACAGCCTATTGGATTCATCCATTATGACTTTCTTTCAATCGACTCAACATTATACAAGCAAATACTTCAACAATCGTTACTAAATTTCCTCACATTTGGTGCAACACTTCATATACATGTAAGTTTCAGAAAACAACCAAACAAGCAAAAGCTTATAAACTAAAAAAAAATGCATAATATAATTTGACCCACATACCTGATAGTGAATTTGTACACTCGAAGAGGCTGGATGTATGCTCCAGCTCCAAGAAGAGCATGCTCCAATGCCAATACCCTTACCAAATCATCATGAACCACCCGGTTTTCCTCCCAACCATATCCAAGAAGAAATTCTCCCCTTGGAACCCCCGAGCTGCAAAAGCTCACAACCAGTATCACAATACAACAGTAGAGAGAGAGAGATGCAAGGAAACTCAGGAAGGTAGTTTTCACTTCCTCTAAATACCACTCATGTTCAACCTCAATAGACAATTAGTAGATTAGTAAGGAATCCAGATTTGTTTTGGAATAAATTGGATACTTTCCATATCTCTCACAACCTTCCTCAATTCTCTTCCACTCTTAGCATCACCCTCCTCCCCCAAGTGAGAATACATGAGACTCATATATAGGAGGAGAAACCAATTCTTGTCATAAATGAGGAGTAATATGCATGCATTTTATTCCATTTAGAGGAGTGTAACTTATGCCATTAAGGAGAGGTATGCATGCCTTATTTAAGGAGAGTGTAAAATATGCATTAAAGACAGTGTAAGAGGAATATTTTATGACATATCTTTAATGAGTGTAAGAGGAATATTTCATTCCTCGATGAGTGCATAAAAGAGAGTGCAATTTAATATTTAAAATAGAGAGAGTTACATAGAGCCATGATAGTCATGAAAGAGATAGGTGTGAATTGATTGAATGGATAAAGTTAGTTTGTAATTCCCTTTTAATAAAATATCATAGTCTCATAAAAGATAATGATAATACTAATAATATTGAGGATTAAGTCAATATTGAACTATTAGGATTGATTAAAGATAAGTTAAGTTAATTTCCTTCAACTGAGCTTGATTACTAATTTATGCAAGGAGATTTACTATTTTTGGACAGTCATGCTTGAGATGCTAGACATGACTTTCTATTTTTAGAAAGTCATTCCAAAATTGCCAGATTGAGATTTATCCATGAGTGGTATTTTTCTTTCGGAGAATAGGGATTCCGCACCCCTATTTCATGCATCTCCGTGCCTTAGTAGATTGAGGAATCCACGCCCTGATCTACTCCAAAGATCTAAGATTCCATAACTTGATCTTTTTAAATATTTAGGACTCCACGCCCTAAATATACAAGACTCCACGTCTTTATATTTCTTGGATTTAGGACTCCACGCCCTAAATATACAAGACTCCACGTCTTTATATTTCTTGGATTTAGGACTCCACGCCCTAATTTCCATGCTTTCTTATCTACTGTGCTTTGAAACTCCACGTTTCTCCTTATGATACTGATTGTGAGCTTTTACCCATTTGATGGTTCGTTGGTAAGGCCTTGTTTGAAGACCTACATACATCACAACCTCATAGATCAAATGAATCATATGAATTTAAAAATGAAATTAACTTAACCACATTTTACCATGAATGGTGCATGACTTCCACAGTCATTTATCCTTGAAGATGATATGGTCCCCTACCACATCCTGCTCATTACAATGTTAGACATATATATAATCATGCAAGTCATGTATCATCCATAAAACATAATTTAACCATTTTTTTTTTCTTTTTTTCTTTTTTTTTCCACATAACCATGAGCATCCATGGGTTTATGTGTCTCAATCCAGGTTCTCCATCCATGTCATACACCTGATACACAAGTCAGATGCAAAAAGAGAGACATATGCATACCATCATATAAAACACATAATCAAATATACCACACATATGGTGCATGACATATGGTGCATAACTACATAAAACATTTTTCCCAAACCAAGGGTCAATCTTCCATACATAAACCATGGATATAAAACATTGTTACCCAATATAGTGATCACTATGACATACATAAAGATAAAGAGGAAATACAATTATATTTATAAAATGTTATTCCTCAATCTAGTGATCAGTATTCCATATATATATAACTCATCAGAAATAACCCTAAATAGGAGTGACAAAATATACTAGGAAAAAAAATAGGACACTACAACAGTAGATGGTTACTGCCTTAGAGTTGTTGATAATTTCTACTCCTTCTTCAACACTGTCTAACTCAGACTAATCCGCAAATTCTGCTGTGGTGTACTCATTTTGTCTAACACAATCTCTGAGGTATCTACAATCTGTTGTGGTATACACATTTAGACTAACGCAACCTCTGTGGTATTCGCAATCTGCTATGGTGATGTAAGTATTTAATCCACATTCGATTGTGGGTTATCTGCATTGTATGTCTGCATTTCCTTTTAGTGATATCCGCATTTCTTGCTCAGAGATATTCACATTCTTATTAGACTTGTCTGTCTGTTGTATTTGCATACAATTCTGTCTTTAGATCACACTATCGCCCACACTATTATTTCTTCAGGGATCCGCAATTGCCCTTGCAATATTCGCATTTATTCGGTGTTCATAATTACATAACTCGGTCTCTACTGTGTTGTCCGCAATTCACTTACAGTTTGCGGATACAGTTTGGTGTTCATATATTCTTTGTCTCAGACTTATCCGAAATTTGTATTCAATTGTATGCTATCTTCTTAGCTTGTTTCTCCAACTGATCCGCAAACTGGACATATATAAAGTGGTACCTATTTCTTCATTTAGGCTGACCACATAACATATATTTTGGGCCGACATGTAAAACCAACTTCTTGTTGATTATTAACCACATTTATCATATATATTTTCCAACAATTAATGATGGCAATTCTCTTCATATTCATGACTCTAATTACATCGTCAAATATGAAGACCAACCAGTTACACTTTTCAACACTCCCTCTTAACTAGGGAGGTATTCATACAGGTACATGGTTACTTTCAAACTGAAGAATCTCATAAGAAAAATCAGATTGGTAATCACATCTGTATAGCATCATTCCAACCAGCATTGTACTAGTGCAAGGCCTTGACTAACAACCCCATCTCTTCAACGAGACAATGGGCTTCAATGCTGGTGAGACACATGACTTATAGACACCTTCGTCATTATCTCTCTAAGGTACATACTCCACCCGGGTGTTCCCAAAGTATGACCTTCCTGGACTATTCTTCTCTTGGGTAGCTAGCCCTCAAAGAATATTGGTCCCCGACTACTCTTATCTTGAATGCCCGATCACATTCTCAAAGAGTATCGAATGCTAGATGATTACCCAATCCTCCATTCTGTCTTCCCAAGACCAGAATGATGTGTTTATCTCTCCCTCCCAGGGAGGACCTATTCCGCAAGGGAATGTACTCAATCTTATACAAAGAATGTACCTAAGCTCATCCTTAGGAATTACCAAGTTTCTTCCAAGTAAGAAACTTACCATCAAGCTCCCTCTTAATCAGGGACCTCCAACAGCAATGGTGATACACTCAGTTGCTCATGAATAATTCTTGTCCTCAATGTCATGGATTTCGATATTGAGGAATCTCCATCTTTTAGCTTCATAGGGCATATATCATTCATCACTTCCATCCTGAGTCTTGTCAGCTATCAGAGTGATTCACCGGAATTCCTTATCTGGTCCACTATTCTGCCATGCTTCTTTCCTTCGAATCATCTTCCAGGATCATACATCCTTTCTCATGATTAGCAGCCATGCACAAATTCATCCAGATAAACACTTACATATGAACCTTTTAAAACAAAAGTTACCTCAGTGATGATCTTTCACCATGACATCTTCCTATAAGCATTGGCATCCTTCATACAAATTGACACATCTCCTAATGATATGTTTTTCCAAGGGTCTTCTTCTCTACCAGACTTCCGTCAGAGTCTACATATCTCTCTAGGAGATCTCCTAGTCACATCTTCTTGGCTTCCATATGATAACTACCTCTTGACATGGTTTCATTTCATGATCTCTTCTTCTCTGCACATTCTTGATTCCCAGAAACATACAAGTTTCCTATTTTCTCGTTCATATACAACCACCTCATATTCCATGAGGGCATATTATGTTTATTTCATATGTCTGTGCGTTGAGAGATACTCCTTCACAGATCATATTTCTAAGTCTAGGAGTCCATTACCTGCAACCACATGACATGAATTCAAAACATCCAATGTCAGCATATAAATATATACATACCTCATACCTTTTTCCCTTGAGTCATCCTATAGAAATTTCTCAAGAATGAATAGCTTCATTCCCTTGGCCTGCTTCATTAATATGTCATCACATCCCAGAAATATGTTTCCATGATGACTCTTGCTCTTGATGATTGCTTTACATTAGTAATGTTTTTCAGAGAGGTTTTCCCAGAGCTGATTCACTGGGAGCTCCTGCCATGCTTAGATCAGGATGCTTTAAGTCTCTCACTTCAAATTTCCTTTTTCTTCTGTGAATGTTTGAGTCTTTTATCCTCCAACATTTTTTCCCTTGATTGTCTTTTTCCATCTTGCATGGAAACCACAAGTTGAGTGAGGTAATTTTTCTTCTCTATTTGTTATGTTTTTCATCTTATCATCTTTTCCATATCTCATAGTTGAGATCTTATGAGAATATCCCTTCATTCTTTTGATAATTTGATTTAGTATAAATCTGGTCTAAGTGACATAACCTTTCTTTCTGCAAGGACTGTTATTATTCTTCTCATACAAGGAATCTTGGTAACCCAACCAGCTTATAGATCTCCCTACAAAGACAAAGTCATGTTACCAAAATTGATTATAGAATAAAAGATACTTACTTGACAAGTGAAGAGTCTTCAACTTGATTACTTCAATGGTGACATCATCTTTAGATCTAGCTTCCTCTTGTTGATGGAGATTATTGCTTCTTTGGATGACCTTCTTCAGGCATAAAGAAGTGGTTCTTGTTTCAATGAGAGGAAACTTGTCTTCTAACCTTTGAATATGATGAAAATGCCTTTAGCCTCTTAGTCTTCAAGTCTTCAAGATACTTTGACTTTCCTCTGGAGGTAGCCTTTCTTCTCCAATGTAGATCCACCTAGACCTTATGGTACCGAGTCACCACTTATGAATTGCATACCTCTGTCTTTAATATAATTGTTGTATGTGCATCTTGTTGGAGTACTTACCATTGTGGTAGCACCGAACTCCTTTTCTGTTGGAAGCACCAAAACTGTGTTATTGTAGTAACACCGACACCTTCTCATCGAAACTTACTCACTGTTGGGAGCACCGAATCCTTCACTGTAATATATTATATTCATGTTGCTGCTTTTGCTCCTTTTATTTGCTTCAGCACTTAGTGCCTTCAATTTTTTCTGAACTTCATCAATTCTATTCCACAAACAAACAAACAAACAAAAAAATCAAACTTATTCACAGTGATATCTCTGAAGTATATTGACCATGTCATAGTGGTAACACTAAATTTTGGTCACTGTGTTGCACCAAGACTTCATGTGATGGCATCAAGACTTTCTCCTGAGATAGTACTGAGACCTTCTCCTTGAGATGGCATTGAAATCATCTACTGAGATTTCACCGAGACTGTGGTACTGTGGTGAGACTTCATCACTATGTCTGCACTAAAAACCTTTGCTGCAGTAGCACTGAAATAGTCCCATCGAAATAGCACCGAACCATACATGCGATAGCACCGAAATGTAACATCAAAACTGTGGTTACTTTGGTCACAGCGGTAACACCGAGCCTCTACAATTTTCATCCGAATTTCAGAGGTGATCCGAAATGCTTATCTGATTATTGCGAGGTTCACTGTAATTAGTCCGAGTTTCTATGATGTCCGAGCTACCATTCAGGGATAGAATGCAAAGATTCTAGGCTTCTTCAAGGTGTTTTTAAGACGGAACTAGTTCATTTTATTCTAAGATTAGAGATGACCTTCGTAAGATATGGACCTTTTACTGATCTTTCTTGAAACTGCCTTTTTATCATGACCTTAGCTCCGAAACCATGTTGATAATTTCTGCTCCTTCTTCAACGCTGTCTAACTCAGACTAATCCGCAAATTCTACTGTGGTGTACTCATTTTTTCTAACGCAATCTCTGAGGTATCTACAATCTGTTGTGGTATACACATTTAGACTAACGCAACCTCTGTGGTATCCGCAATTTGCTATGGTGATGTAAGTCTTTAATCCGCATTCGATTATGGGTTATCTGCATTGTATGTCCGCATTTCCTTTTAGTGATATCCACATTTCTTACTCAGAGATATTCACATTCTTATTAGACATGTCTATCTGTTGTATTCGCATACAATTTTGTCTTTAGATCACACTATCAACCACACTGTTATTTCTTTAGGGATCTGCAATTGCCCTTGCAATATCCGCATTTATTCGATGTTCATAATTACATAACTCGGTCTCTACTGTGTTGTTCGCAATTCACTTACAGTTTGTGGATACAGTTGGTGTTCATATATTCTCTGTCTCAGACTTATCCGGAATCTGTATTCAATTGTATGATATCCGCTTAGCTTGTTCCTCCAACTGATCTGCAAATTGGACATATATATAGTGGTACCTATTTCTTCATTTAGGTCGACCACATAACATATATTTTGGGCCGACATAGAAAACCGGTAAAACCGACTTCTTGTTGATTATTAACCACATTTATCATATATATTTTCCAACAATTAATGATGGCAATTCTCTTCATATTCATGACTCTAATTACATCGTCAAATATGAAGACCAACCTAGTTACACTTTTCAACAAGAGTACTCATTCTGGAGTATTTATTGAAACCTTTTTTAGATATTTATTTTTTTCCCATATCTCTCGCTCATCGCGAGTTTTTTCAGTGACAGTCACGCTGACAGCGCGTTTTTTTTCGATTAATAGACACACTGGAATCTTTGTTTTCCACTATCTACTCACGTTGATGATCAACATAGGTTTTGTTCTAAAAAGGGTGTTGATCGACGTGGGTTTTGGTGTAAAAATAGTGTTGATAGCCTATAAGCACGGGTTTTGGTATATAAAGTAGTGCTAATCCTTGAATGTGAGGATTTTTAAGGTTTCTACTAAAAAATATTATGTGTACTAGTCTCTGAGGTCATTTCCCTGCCCTATGTGTATCAAATCTTATATGTTTGCTTTCAATTTCTTTGTGGTGTGCAAAAGTTAATCCCATCCTTTAAGTGGTAAGAGTGAAATTTTGATTGAATTTTGGATGTTTTGATTTGATTAAAGTCATTGTTTGTTGCTTTTATGATGGGGAAAATATTGATATGTTGTTGATTGGGCATTATTAGTTCTTTTGTGGTCGTAAAAGAAATTGATCTTGCATTCATTTAGTTTTCATCTCAAAGTTTACTTTTCGTTAAAGTGCATTAGATCACATTGCATTGAAAAATTCGTTTTTGGGATTCGTCATTGAACTTATATTACATTGTTTAATGATTAAAAGCTAAAATATGCATTAAGTATATTCTCATTTCATTGAAAAGGGCATTGAGTGCATTCTCTTTCATTAAAAAGGAAAAAAGGAAATTGTGCATAGATTACAATTGCATATCTTTCAATTTTTTTTTTTTGCATATATTACATTGCATAATTTGGATCTTTGAATGTTTTGATTTGAATTGGGATAGGGAAAGTCATCCGGTTAGGAAAATATTCGTTTGCTACGTTATTGTTTGTTGCATCATTGTTTGAAACTCTTCCCTAAACTAAATAACATTCATTGAATTGAAATAATCCTTTTCTCATGTTAGTTGCATTATAGGTATTCAGGTGACATCGTTTTGAGCCTTGAAATTGAAACTTTAATCAAGATCAACTTAAAATGAACCTCAATTAACCTAAGGATCTTTTGGAACTTAACGCAAAACATTTATAGGTCTAGTCTAGAGACGTGTTCCGACATTTATAAACCTGGTAGCTATCGTTAACAGCCTGTGTTGCATTCTGGGAGTGAAACCCCGTCCCACGTACAAAAGTATATAGCACTTGTGGCACATATGAGAAGTATATCAGGACACTCTCACTGAACGGTTACACATTATAGCGCCAACACGAACTTGTGCTCCCTGTACTATCGAGTATATAACGGGAGACCCCACTAGGTTGTTATCCTTTAGCCATAGGTAATCGATTTTTCTGCCTCATAAATGTGATACACTGAACACAACATTCGGGAGATTGCCTGCCTGTACTTCTTGGCTTGCCGAGAGGTATTATGCAGTTCACAGATACTTGGTAAACCCTCTTGCCTAGCTTACCCCTTTTTTTGATTTATTTTGTGTTTAATTCTAAAATTTATTGTCAATGATAACTTTTTACCCATGCTCATCTCCTTAGTAGATCTTAGGTGATAATGGAAACAGTTCCTGAGTTTACCAATCAGGGAATCCCCTCGGATGGGAATCTTGGTCCTTTTCCTTCTTTTGGAAATGTTGGTGCTCCCTATATGACAACTTTGTCCCTCCCGGGATTGACCATTGGTCTGCTAGTTTGGTTATTTTCGACCCTCATGGTTTCGAATGTCCAAGTTTCTTCTCACCCAAGTTCTCCTCCACCTGAGCAATGTCAACCCCATGTTGATCCTAAGGTTGACCCCTCACCTTCTTTGCCTATTTCTTCATTCTATTCTTCCTCTTCGCCTGGTGAAAGTCTAAATTCTAGTAACCAGGTGGCTAAGAAGAAGAAGAAGAGGTCAAAGAAGGAGAAGGACAATAAGCAAGGTTGAAACCCAACGACCATCGCTACCCATGCGATTGATGTTGAAAAAACTTCCACTTTATCTTGCAAAGTCAAATTACTTTTCAAGCTATGTGAGGGTGACCACCTTCTTAGAGATTGTGTTGGCATTCCTAGGATATTAGAAGTATGGTCGGCCAACTCGAGTCGACCCTTTTCATCAACCTCCGGAGATCATGTTGGTGAAAAGCCCTAAATTAGTGATAATAAGACTCACTAGAAAAAGGGTAATTAGGTCAAATTTCCTTGTAGGTTATGTGAAGGGAATCATACCATTCACCTTTATCCTTATATGGATGAATCCTCAAAAGTGTTTGATACTCTTACAGATTTTGGGCCCTGCTTTCCGTTTGGTTACCAGAAATTTTCCCCTAAGCCTCTGCTAGTTGATCTAGTGATTGATCAAAGTTCATGTCTGGTCAATTCCACCCTCTCCAAAATTCAATCTCATGAGTGCATTCCCGACCAACCATTGGTTGAGAAAACGATCGACCTGATTCCACCTATAGTTCATCAGGCCTTTGCCGTAGAGACTGAATCTCATACCACTTTCAGATTCCCAGGGAAATTCTTCCATTCCCTCAATCCAGGAGGGTGATCCTCTCTCTCCCGTAACACAAGGGGATAGTCCTCCCATTCTTATGGCACCCCCTCCAAGTAGTTTTATTACTTATTTTGTTTGGAGTCGACTGACGGGATATCATCTTCCTTCTTGCGTGCCCTTTGAGATCACGGTACAAGCCTATAATGTGGCCATACCTAGCACAATAATAGATGAAGGAAAATATGTTAGTATTTTGTCCTCAAGTACTTGGAAAGCTTTTGGTTCCCCACAACTTGTGTCTGTTACCCAGAATCTGTTGGCTTTTAACAGAGGAATCAGTTAACCCTTAGGAATCCTTCCCAGGTTTCCTATCACCTTGGTAAGAAATATTGTCTATATAGATGTGATGGTTGTCCAAGGCCCCTTGGATTTTAACTTACTCCTTGGGTGTGACTATACTTATGTCATGGGAGCTCATATCTCCTCTTTCTTTCGTGTGATGTGTTTTCCACATGAAGGAACCATTGTGACCGTTGATCATATGTCTTTCATTGGTCATAATGTGGTGCCTAGTCTACCCTCATCGCTAAATGGTCCTTACACTCTAGTGGTATATTCCCCACCCCAGGTTAATTACATAGCAACATGTTCCATGCCCACATCCATTGATGGTTCAGTCAGTGATGTAGTGTACCCGCATTGGACCCCGATTTCCAGAGTGTTGTTCTCCCATAAAATGAGAACCTCTTGGAAGCCATGACTTCTTATGAGTCATGATCTAGGTTTACAGAGCAGAGTTCTTTTCTTATTTCAAGCTTCTTAAAAAATGAAGAAAGGTCTTCTAAGAAGAGTTCCTTTTCTTGTATCAAGCTCCTTAAAAAATGAATCAAGCTCTTTGGAGCATAGTTTCTTTTCTTGTGTCAAGCTCCTTAAAAAATTAATAAATCTCTTTGGAGCAGAGTTCATTTTCTTGTGTCAAGCTCTTTAAAAAATGAATCAAGCTCTTCGGAGCATAGTTCATTTTCTTGTGTCAAGCTCCTTAAAAAATAAAACAAGCTCTTCATAGCAGAGTTACTTTTCTTGTGTCAAGCTCTTTAAAACATAAAACAAGGTGTCATGAGGATAGTTATTTTAGTGTGCCAACCTCATTAATAAATGAAATAGGCCCATGTGAGCATAGTTATTTCACTATATCAAGCTCATTAAAAAATTAAACAAGTTCCCCTTCAAACCAAGTCTTTGATTAGATCTCGTAAAATCCAAGTCAAGTCTTTCACTTGATCTCGTAAACGAACCTTCATTCCATCCACCTGTTAGTAACCAACAGTCTACTTTGGTGAATGAAATGAATTTTGGGGGCCATGTACCTTGAATTGAGTCACCATGTTGGGGGCATGCAAACCAGTTTCAAGCATAGTTTATCCTTGTTTTAAGCTTGTGTAAAAATGAAACCAATTCCAAGAATAGTTTCCCATGTTTTCAAGCTTGTGTAAAAATGAAACCATTCTCATTGCACTTCTTGTGATTGCCATTTTATCAGCCTGTTTTTCTAGATGAGCCTTGGTTTTCTCATTCCATCATCACCATCTGTGTGGCTGACCATACACCTTCACTTGGTTGTTTTACCCGTTCCTGAGGAACCGCTACAATGAGTGGTCTTGTTAGCCAGCCTCCTGACCTTTACTTGTTCTGAGCAGTTCCACCATAACCAGAACTAGTTTCTATCCTTTATACCACTCATTCCTTTAGGTGGAGTCACCTTTAAGCTCTCTTTTTACTCTTGAAACATGAAAATATTGTAGAGTATTTGTCATTTTGAACTCGTTAAAGAAAGCAAAACATCGTTTACCTAGTATACATTTACCCCTTTTTCGGGTCGGGATAAACTATTTACGATAAATGAATACCTTAGTTAATCATGACTAAGAGGTTCTCTCGAACATTGTTTTCTACCTTTTCTGGTTCGAGGGACTATCTACGAAAAGGGAAATTTGGATTTTTCTTTTCCACTTCATTTTCAAACTCCCTAAACATGAAAAAGATGTCGAGTTTCACCTTTGTCAGACTCGTTAAACTTTCACAACACGGAACTTTTCATCATGATGAGAATGAGTTTCTCCTTCCTAGGGCTCGTAAAACTTACTAGGATGGATTCATCTGAAGTATGGACTTATATAACAGGCATATTTTATCCTCTTCAAGCTTGTGTAAACATAAAGAGGTACTCGGCAAAAATGGTGGGCAAAAAATGGAAGAGTCCGTCAGTTATACTTTAGTAAAGGCAGCATGTCGCTCTTGAACATGACACATCCTTTGTTTTGTGTCGGGTTTGGGTCATCCTCACTTCGTCACTTTCTTTCCTGGGTTTGGATTATTCATCTTTTCCTCTCATCTAATCTTTAACTTGTCACCATGACCTTTGATCCTATGTTATGTCAAATGTTTCCAAACTTCGGAGTCTTGTCACCGATATGTTCAAGATAAGTCCTATCTATAGTTCTTTAACCTTTATACATTGTATGTTTCTCTGCTGCACTACACTCATACTAAATTCTTTGTTTCGTGTCGATGATGTGGGATTCATTATGGCCCTCCTTCGACGGATCACTTCCTGTCGACTTCAGCTCATTATCCAAGAAGCTGATCTAGGGACTCCCTTCTGGTACCTTAGATCTTGCATGCCCTAATGGCAATTTCTTCACATTCGATGACTGGTTCTCACCATTGGCCTTCGATCGAGTGATTTCACAGATGTTCGAATTCAGTTCCTTATTCAAATATCGTGATTTTTTTTGCTAGTACCTTGAGGACCATTGTCATTATTGGTGGTTTATCTTGCGCATGTTAACAATTTACATCATTGACAGGTAATCAGGTGAATTTCTTGCATGTTCGACTTCAGCTCATTTATTCGCATGTTGGAATTTGTACATTGATCAGAACATGACGGAGAGAAATACCCTGGATTCCATCTGATGAATCTAGGCTACGAGGAGTCATTGAGTATTCATGATTTTATACACGATTATTTTTAGTCGGATGGTTGCGTCCATGCCATGGATCTTTATACACAATCCTTTTTAGTCAGATGGTTGCATCCATGTCGTGGATCTTTACACATAATCCTTTTTAGTCGGATGGCTATGTCCATGTCGTGGATCCATGTTTTGACATATATTATTCAGAGAAGTCAGATATGTATGTTCTTGATTTGCATACTTTTCTTGATGATGATCAAAGTCCTTGCCTTAACTAGTAAAGCATTTCATCCATCACTCTCGTTCTGCCTTCATGCATTAGGGTGCATCTGTTACACAACATTTTGTCACCTCTCCTGATTGCTTCACTTTCCTTGATCCCAAAGAACCCTGGTAGTGACCATGGTGCCATGTTTCCATCATGAAACATGTGTCAAGACATCCCTTCAAAACTTAAGAAAAACCCCATTTGATTAATTCTGGAAAAGCTAGTTGAAAACCCTAATTTTGTGGATAAGCGCTCCCTAGTGTACTTATTCCCAGCGGTGATGACATGTTTTCTATATTACACTAGCACTGATCAGCGCGGGCATGATTGTAAAACTTGCGTTGATCCTCTTTTGGCAGTATTTTTAATATAGAAGCGAAGCTTTGGCTCCTAGAGGCTTCGAGAATCGACGAGTTGGTGTTTGTTTTTTACTGATAAGCTTGACCTCTCACTTTTGGGTTCTTGTTCTTATAGTTATGGGATTTTTCCCTTAAGATGAGGGGCTCATCCCTTCATTAATGGATCCTCAAATCCTTCTTTTTTCCTATAATTCCATCCTCCTCAATCCCAAAAAGGTTGGAAGCAACAGAGAGAGTCATATTTCCTACACTAGTTTGGAGAAGGTTGCTTTGAGGTGTCTTGGCTTGGACTTGGATCAATCAAAAGGGAGGTCTTCAACATCAAGGCTTGGTTGTAACTTCTCCTTTACATCTATTTATATACAACTACATGTTCACTTTCCATAAATGTGTATGATTAAGTTCATTTATTCTAACGTTCCTTGATCTCTAAGATAGATTACCTTTGATATATGTTTGTTGTACCTTTATGTTTGTTGTTGTGCTTTGGTCCTTTGTGTAGGTACTTGAACGCCAATAGTGGTGAGAATCAATCCTTTAAGAGTGAAAGACCAAAGGCTTCAACGATGAGCAACATCATAGCATCAGGTCGAGGTAGGTCATCTCCTTCTCCCTGAGTTTCAATTGTAATCTAGGGAAGGGTCTTTTAGATTGTCATGTTTGTTGCTAGACCTACTCTCTTAGGCTAGAGGGATTGCCTCTGTACACAGAGGGGATTTAACTACTCAAAAATAGGGGATTTTATTTTTCCCTTTGGCCTACAACAACCCCCAAAGTTGTGTCTGAGGCATTAGTACAAATGTGAAAAGGGAGACTCCAATTTGGTCCTCTTATAACTGGAGAAATTGACAGTTTTTGTTTAAGAGTTTCAAAAGCAATTTGACCCTAAGGATCCCACTAAAAATCCACATATTTAGTTAGAAGTTTAAACCTAGGAGAGGTTATTGTGGTAAAATTTTAAATGCATCTTCTATAGTATCTGGAATTCCCTAGAAAACTTCTAACTTCTCTTTGAGAGCTTGGAGTTTTGATTTGAGCAATTATTTAAATTTTAACAGGATCCACTCTTATCCCTATTTTAGAAATATGATGACCTAGCACAATACCCTCAGTAAGAATCATTCTATATTTTTTATTGCTAAGGAAAAGGTTAGTCTCTTGAAATTTGATTAAAAATTTCTCCAGGTTGTCTAAAGCTTGTTGAAAATATTTCCCATATATCGTGAAGTCATCCATATAGACTTCAACATAGTCTTGGGTTAGATATGAGAAAATAGCAAGGACAACCCTTTGAAAGGTGGCAGGGGCATTACACAACCTAGAAGGAAGAGCCCTATAGGCATAAGTACCCCATGGAAAAGTAAAAGTGGTATTTTCTTGGTCTTTAGGTGCAATTTGGATTTGGTTATAGCCACTAAATCCATCGATGAAGGAAAAATATTTCTTCCTGGTCAAGGTATCAATGAAAGGAAATGGGAAATAGTCTCTAAAGGTGGCCTTATTGTTAATTTTTGACAACTAGGTGCAAACTCCATGTTGTGATGCTCAGATGAAGATGCCAATATTTTTATTGGATTCCTCTTACGGAGAGGTGCAAGATTGATCTAAAGATCATCTTGATCCGATGAGCAGAAAATTTATTTTTAATTTATTCAAAATATGTGCAAGTTGGCCTAAAGATTTGAAGCCCCAACAGTTGTGTCACACACCCTCATTGATGGATATATATTGGTCAACGTTGGAGGACATTTTCACTCATCTCATCCTCACACATTTCTCTCTCCTCATCTGATTGGTTCGATCACTTGGAGGCTCTTCTCTTCACACATGGGAAATTGTAGCAAGAAGGAAAATTTGTTTTTGGCCTAGGGTTTACCGTAGCATTGACCAGCGTTGACTTTGGTCAACGCATGGTCAAATTGACTTGAAATTCTCCCAAAATTTTGATTTTCTGAATCCACATTTTTTGGCACAATTCTCGAGGCTAGACGTTGAATTTGACTTGGCTACATTTACCTAGCTGTTGTTGCTATTTGCGTTGACCATTGACTGACATCATTGACTTTTGTTGAATTTTTGAGTTGATTGTTTTGGCTATCCTAGAGGGTTGTGTGACACTTCTAAATGGTTGGCCGTATTGAGACTTTGTTGGTTGATGCATCTTGCTGACCGCCGTAACGCACCAACACACTTATATATTTTGGCTTGTCTTCCGTCGATCTACTGGTATGTTCTATCAGCATTTTACTTTATTGTTTATGTGATTGTTGACTGATATTGGGATAAAAATTAAAGTTTCATCAAGCATATAACATCTACAAAAATTTACATGGTTTCAGAGCTGAGGTGAAGACAAAGACCTAGTTTGTAGCAATCACCAAAGAAGAGGATGTGTTCCTTTAAGATGACATTGGATCTTAATTTGGAAGACCAAGATGTCATGGACTATGTGCAAGGTAAAATCCAAGAGCCTCCATCCACTGCAACTGTCGTTGCCAAAACAAAGTATAAGAAGGGGGAAATCAAAGCAAAGTTGATGATAAGGGACTCAATTCATAAGAGTTTGGTTGCCTACATCCCTGAGCTAGGCACATCCAAGGAGATGTATGATAATTTGGTCAACATGTTCAAGGCCAACAATGCGAATCAAGTCCTATTCTTCAAGAACCAATTGAAGAATCTGAAGGAAGGCAAGGATGAGTCTGTTCAATCATATTTTCTGAAGCTGACCTAAATCAGGAATAATCTGCTGGCTATTAGGGAGACAATAGTTGATCGAGATATGGCTCTCACTGCACTTGGAGGTCTCTCATCTGAATGGCATGTATTCAACAACACCATTCTCAATAACAATGTCATACCTGATTTTGACGAAGTATTATCGAGATGCGTACAAGAAGAGACAAGGATGAAGGAATATGAAAATGAAGGAAATGTTGCCTTCACTGCTCATTCTAAGAAGAAGAACTTTGGTGGTCCAAGGAACAAAGGAAGAGCAGGGGCCCAAGGAAAGAAAGGCAAGTGTTACACTTGTCACAAGCTAGGTCACTATGCTAGAGAATTCCCTTTCAAGAAGGATTCTCTTGATGATGATGACAACAACAAAAACTGAAGGAATGGCAATCAAAGAAACAACAGGTTCAAAGGAAAGAGGAAGGCTTCCTCTGGTGGAAATGGGAAACCTTTAAAAAGGTCGAGAGGTATGAGGAATCAAATTTTGTTGATAAAAGAAATGAATTCATTCTTGTATCTTCCCTCTCTGTTGCATCTCCACCCAACACTATGGATGTCTAGTTGATAGATATTGGTGCTTCAAGGCACATCACTGGGTTCAAGGAAGCACTTTCTGATATGGTTGAGAAGGATACTAATCTGGAAATTATCCTTGGAGATAATGCCACATATCCCGTGAAAGGGACAGGGACTGTGACCCTCCACTTGTCTCAAGGTCAAGTCCTCTGCTTGCGGGATGTACTTTATGTACCTGATTTGAAGAAGAACCTTGTGTCTATATTGGCCATGGAAGAGAAAGGTTTCAATGTGGCATTCATTGATGGGAAGGTGCATATCTGGAAGAAGAGTTTCAAGGAAGCTATCATGATTGGGTTTAGAGTTGATACACTCTACCAGGTTGGAGGAAGTCCACTGGGAGCGATGACAAGTGATACTATCCGACAATCTGAACTATGGCACCAGAGGTTTTGACACCTTCACTACAAGGCCCTTCTCGAAGCAAGGAATGTGGTGACGGGGATGCTTGATTTCTCAAATAATCATGAAGGTGTATGTTAGGGTTGTGCCAAATGAAAGCATACAAGGGGACCTTCCCCCTCAAGTGTCACAAAGACATCTGATGTCTTGCAATTGATACATTTTAATATATCCGGTATGCTTCCTGTGACATCCTTGGGAGGATGTTCTTATTATATGACATTCATCTATGACTTCTCTTGCAAAACCTGGATATAATTCTTGAAGAATAAGGATGAGGCTTTCATGTGGTTCTGTACCTTTAAATCCTTGCTGGAAAATATGACAGGGAAAAAGATCAAGATATTGAGGACCGATAATGGCACTGAATATGAGATGAACGAGTTCAAGAACTTTTGCAGAGAAGTTGGCAACAAGAGGGAGACCACAATTGTCTATACTCCTAAGCAGAATGGTGTTGCTGAACGAAAGAATAGGACCATTGTGGAAGCTACCTGTGCCATGCTATGCAACCAAGGTCTACCGAAGTTTCTGTGGGGAGAAGCTGCGAACACTATTGTGTACATAAAAAATAGATGCCCACATTCCACCTTGGACTCCAAAACTCCCGAAGAGGTTTTCTCTGGTAAGAAACCTGATGTCTCACATTTTAGAGTTTTTGGACGTCCTATATATTTTCATGTGCCGAAGGAGAAGAGGAGCAAGCTAGATGCTTCTACAAAGAAGGGAATGTTTTTGGGCTACAATGAAACTTCGAAGGCATATAGAGTCTATGTTCCTGGTCAAAGGGAAGTGGAGATATGCCATGATGTTACCTTTGACGAAGATGCTTCCCTGAGGAAATTAGTCAATCTTCCGAGATCTAAGGAAGATCATGAAGCAAGGCCTGGAAATCAAGAAGAACCGAAGGATGAGACGATGCCCGATGTTGAAGGACCGATGGACCCGATTGATCCACCTCCTTCAATGAGGAAAATACCATCATGGCTCAGGGACATATGGCCCCAAGGGGGACATTCCGTGAAAGTAAGAAGTTTAATAGATACCAAGGGTATCTAGTAGCCATGAGTACTATCGTACAATCTGAGCCTGGATCTTTTGAGGAAGCCGTAAAGAATCAATTCTGGAAGGATGCTATGCACGAAGAGTATGAGTCCATAATGAAGAATAATGTTTGGGATGTGGTTCCAATAATGGAGGAAAAAGCAGTTGTCACCTCGAAATGACTCTACAATATCAAGCATGGATCTTATGGAAGTGTTGAAAATTTCAAGGCAAGATTCATTGCTCGTGGCTTCTCTGAAAAGGAAGGCATAGACTATGATGACATATTTGCACCTATGGCCCGATATACCACCATACGATCTATCATAGCCCTTGCTGCTATGCAAGGATGGAGTCTTCATCAGATGGAGGTGAAGACTGCATTTCTGCATGGGGCGATAAAGGAAGAGGTGTATGTGGAGCAACCTCTGGGGTTCAAAGTCCAGAATCGGGACACCCATGTCTGCAGGTTGAAGAAAGCCCTATATGGGTTGAAGCAAGCACCCAGAGCTTGGTACGAGAGGATAGATAGCTACTTGATGAAGCTGGGCTTCACTCGTAGTAATGCTTATCTGAACCTTTACTTCATGGTTGATAGAGAAAAGCCTCTCATTTTGGTGCTGTATGTGGACGACCTCTTCCTGACAGGTGCTGACCCTCTCATTCATCATTGCAAGAGGGAGCTCCCTACTGAGTTCGAGATGAAGGACCTAGGACTGATGCATTACTTCTTAGGCCTGGAGGTCTAGCGGAGACCTGGCTAGATTTTCCTTTCTCAAGGAAAATATATTGTGAAGCTTCTGGAAATATTTGGTATGGTGCACTGTAAGTCTGTGTCAACACCGATGGAGCTCAACTTCAAGAAGTTGAGTGGCAGCACTGCTAGGCCCGTGCTAGAAAATCCTACTGAGTATCGTCAACTCGTAGGGGCCCTGATGTTCTTAGTGAACACCTGTCCGGACGTAATTGCAGTGAACACCTTGAGTCAACATATGGTTGAGCCTCATCACTTTCGATGGGTTGGTGCCAAGAATGTGTTGAGATATCTTCGGGGCACGTTAAACCATGGGCTGAGATACATTGTCGGGAGCATGACACTCCATGGATATACTTATGCTGATTGGGTTGGCAGTGTGGTGGATCGTAAGAGCACATCGGGATGTTGCTTCACACTTGTTTTTTCTACGATATCATGGATGAGCAGGAAGTAGAAGTCGGGTGCCTTCAGCACCACGGAGGTCGAATACATTGCAGCGAGTATGGCCTGGTGTGAAGCAGTCTGGTTGTGAAATCTATTTAGTGAGTTGTTTGGTCATGTGCTAGATACCACTATGATACTCTCTGATAACCAGAGTGGAATTTGGTTTTCCGAGAATCCTATGTTCCACGATTGATCCAAGCATATTGATATCAGGTACCACTTTATCTGGGATATGGTACATCGAGGCGTCGTAAGGCTCGATCATATAGGAACTGATGAGCAGGTCGTGGATATTCTCACAAATCCCCTGGGGAAGGTCAAGTTCCTAACCTTCAGTGAGAATCTTGGTATCGTGGAACGACCCTATTTTGAGGGTCTTGTTGGACGATGAGCTCTGGGAGCTCTAAGGGGCTTTGGGGATAGCTTCTTGGAGCTATAAGAAACCACAGGGCTAGGTTTTTCGAACCTTTTTGGCGTGCTTCTGCTCCACCGTTATGATTATTGAGTTGGTTCACCTCTCATAATCTGTTCCCCATATGCATCCTACCCATTGAGTTCAGGGCTCATGGGAAGTACCTCTCATTTGGACAGTGAGGTGAGAAAAGCTAGAGACTAGTAGAAAATACTGATGGGTGCATCATAGTTTGTCGTACTCTATATCTAGGATGGCACAGTCCAACCAATTGATCTGTGATCAAGTACAGTGAGGTTTCAGACCTCCTACTGACTTCGGGTCAGATAAACCAACTTCGGGTTGGTATGAGACTCGTTTTGAGTCATATAGAGGTTCCAGATCTCTTGGCTGAATTTTTCCGCTGGGAATGATGTCTTTGTGACTGACCCACCTTTGTTCTTAAATAAATAAGCCAGCAAAGCAAGTTATGGCAGGAGGACGCACGATGTTTGGATTACACAGGTGGATGGAGTTCTCCCTCATTGAGAGGGAGTGTTAATTTTGGACAACTAGGTCCAAAATCCATGTTGTGATGATCAGATGAAGACGCCAATATTTTTATTGGATTCCTCTTTCGGATAGATGCAATATCGATCTAAAGATCATCTTGATCCGATGAGCAGAACATTTTTTTTCCCGGGGAAAAAATTCGTAACTTTTAATTAATATAGAAAAATTACATGTTACATTTTACTAGTAATATACATTTATAGAGAATGGAATAAACTGTATCCTCACCAAGGAGGCATGTAGTTTCATGTATCGGTGCAAATATGCTGCGAGTAACAAGTGCAGTAATTACAAATTTGTTCCTTAACTATGTACAAAATATAAAGCAAAATACAAAATAATTGTCGATATAATAAAGGCTTATAGGTATCAACAGCCAAAAAGTCTCCCAAAAAACATGTTTGTCAAAATGCAGTCAAGGAGTGACTGCTCCCAAATCCTGGAAGTCATCAATGAAAGGTCTGTGGAAATATCGATACACTTGTTCACCATCGTGTTCAATGATGAACCATATGCCCCATTCTAGCTTCGTGGCTTCTTTGGAAAGTTTGTCTGCCACTTGGTTCCTCTGCCTATAAATATGAGTGACAGATATAGTGTCAAAATAAAATTTCAGATGTAGGACCTCCCGCAATAATGATGTAAGTGTGAGTGTGGCATTGTGCAAGAGAATTGAACCAGTTAATAACAACAAGTGAGTCTCCAAAGATCTGAATTCTGTTGCATTCTTTTTCACATGCAAATAGCAGAAGAAGTCAGAGGCATATAAGTTCAACAAAGTTATTTGTACCCAGGCCCAGCCCCATTTTGAGGTAAAAGTAATGTGTGGCAGAGATGAACAGAACCGCCCCACCCCCACACCCATGTTGATTAGAAGCCCCGTCGAAATAATCCCATGGTTGGGATTGGTCAATGCGTTCAGGTGTGATGATATTTAAACGGGTGGGATGAGGTGCGTCCAGGATGAGATTGTAAGTGGCAATGATGGAAGAACCAATGTGATCCCAGATCACCGGTAAGCCTTCAAAGGTATATCGATTTCGCCTAGTCCATATGCCCCACGCAATCAATAAGGGTAGATTTCGCAATTTGATGCAAGTAACAACATTCCACCACATGAACCAAGCCTTGGATATAGTAGCACCATGCCAAGTGAGCGCACACCCCAGTGCATGAGTGACCGAATTCCAAAGAACTCTCATAGTTGGGAAATCGAGGAATATATGTTGGGCATCTTCGTCATGGGAGAAACAAAAGCTGCATTTGGATGGGCCATAGATAGCACGACTGTAGAGATTGTCCATAGTCAGTATGAAATTATGAAGAATGCACCACAGTAGTAATCTGGTTTTGTGGGGTGCCTGTAGCTTCCAGATAGTGTGCCACCACCAGATTTTATCCTATGGTTCTTTGGGATTGCAAAGAGTGATATATCCAATTTTAGGGGAGTATTTTTCTATGGGCGAGAGAGCCCATATCAGTTCATCATCTTGGTCCGAAAGGCGGATATGAGAAGCTTGAAGTGCTCTGGTATACCGATTCAAATCAAGGTGGTCCGCCGGGCGAATCCCAAGAGCCTACGCAGATATCCAACCCTGGGCATGCCAATTTGTCCGCTCCCGATCAACAACCTGTGCTAGATAGTGATATCTAGCATTAGTTAGGTGATTAATGATATGATTCGGAAATTTGAAATATCTCCCACAGCCCAACCATGAGTCAGTACCCACTCTGACAGATAATCCTAATCCAATATGCCAAATTAGCTCCTGTTGTATAAGGTGCAAAGATTTGTTGATAGCCTTCCATATGATCGAGGATCCTGGACAGAATTGTATAGTGCCACGAATCTAATCAAGAGTGGTTCAGGGAGCAATATATTTGGCGACAGTTACCTCCTTCCACAGGTTGTGTCTAGTAATAAGGTGCCAACCCAATTTTGGAGCTAGAGATGATGCAAAAATGGGGAGATCCTTTATACCCCAACCCCCCAAAATTTTTGGCTAGCTGATTTGGTCCCAAGCCACCCAGGAAAATGCGCGTTCACTAGTCGAGTTCCTCCAGAGAAATTGTTTGCAGACCTGTTGTATACGGTTGGTGACTCCTTTGGGTAGCCATGCAAGAGACATCTAGTAAACAACGATGGATTCCAGGACATATTTAATTAATATCAGTCTTTCGGCCTGCGAGAGCCACCGATGATGCTAGATATTGATTCGGTGCTCCACTTTTGCAATCAGCCAATTCCAATCCTTTATCTGGTAGTCATTTGGCTTGAGGTGGAATCCAAGATATTTCAAACCATCCCCAATGTAGTTGCGCACATAAGGGAAATTTGTAATAGCCATCCCCTGTTCTTGTGCAGAGCATCTAGTCATAATAATTGTGGATTTACTGTGGTTGGGAGCCATACTCGTAACTTTGCATAAGATCAAAAGGATATGCTCAAATTGAAGACAGTCATGACAAGAGCCATCCAAAAAAATAAGCACATCATCCACAAATAATAAGTGAGTCAGTTGCAGGATCTCATTTAGATTAATACCATGGAGGTCACCATCTGCCTTTGCCTTTTTTATCAGAACGAGAGGCCTTCCATAACAAGGAAAAAAAGAAAAGGTGAGAGGGGACATCCTTGCCTAAGACCCCTACCAGCATGAAAGAAATCAAATGCGGCCCCGTTTATGAGTATGTTGAAAGATGCATTGCTGATACAACCCATAATCCAGTTTACAAAAGATGGGGGAAAACCGGTTTGAATGAGGATAAGATGGAGGTAATTCCAATTGACATGATCGAAAGCTTTTGCAAGATCAATTTTGAGGATGGTGCTCTTGAGATTTTTGGTTTTAATGGTATGTAGAACCTCTTGGGCAGTACCAATAGCTTCATGAATCTGCCTATGATGTAGAAAGGCAAATTTTCCTTTGCAATATGAGCAGAGAGAATGGGTTTAATACGATTTGCAATTATTTTGGAAATAATCTTGTAGATGCAATTACAAAGGGACATAGGCCTGTAGTCATGGAATGATTCTGGGTGGTCATGTTTAGGGATAAGGGTAATGAAAGTAGAATTAAAACCATCATAAATCCTACCAGATGTTCTACTCTCTTCGATGACAAGGAGGAGATCGCGTCCAAGGAGATCGAAAAAATGAAGGTAGAATTCAATAGGTCAATCGTCTGGTCCAGGACTTTTATCTTTTTAAAACCATTTTAGTACTCCCTCGATCTCACCCATGGTGATCGGTGCATTGAGATCCTTAGCCTGATCATCATCCACAAAACTGTTAAAAGTTCTAGCAATATGCATAATATCTGGCAGGTTGATGTTAAGTGGTGCTCTGTATTGATTTGTGAAGTGTCGAATGCCCAGATCCTGAAGTTGTGTATGAGTTTTGGCCACAAATCCGGTATGATCAGATAGTTCCCATATGGTATTAATATTACGTCTTCCTTTAGCATACTGCTGGAAGAAATTAATATTTTCATCCCCATTTTTCAACCATATAGCTCTGCTTCTTAATCTCCACTCCTCCTCCTTGTGACGAAGGATGTTTTCCCTGGTGGTTTCAAGCGCAATCAGTTGCTCTTTGGTGGACATCGAGCGAAAACTAAAATAATCTAAATCCTTAAGCTGAGATATTTCTAATTCAACTCTACTTAGCTCCTCCTCCTCAAGCCTTTTTTTTCCCCGGACCCATCTGATAGTGATTTCCTTGATACACTTTAGATTCTCATTAAAAATCCTTGCAGGTTCTCTGTCAGGGTATTGATAGCAATGTTGCCATTCCTGAGATACTAGTTGATGAAATTCAGGATCCTGTAACCATCTAGTAGTCAATTTGAAAGGTGGGTGCAATTTCTGTTCGCCTGCAAGGAATTCCATATATACCGGTGAGTGATCAGAGATACCACCCCTGCCAACCCACTGTCTGGTTTTGACCAAGAGATAATGGAACTGCTACTTGATAAGGAAGTGATCGAGGTAGCGTGCCAATGCAGCCTCCCCGGTATGTCTATTTCTCCACGTAGGTTGTTGCTTTGGCGTGTCAATGTCGATCAGCTCAGCCAGATCCAAATTTGTGATGAAAGAATTAGAGAGTGGATCTAGAATGGCATGAGGTCCCCAGGATTTTGAGATCCCCAAAGAAAATTTTAAATCCCTGCCAAAAATGATATGCAGGTAATGTAGAAGTGAGCAGCTAAGAAGAGATGTCCATAAATTTTCTTTGTTAACGCATGGATCGTAAATGTTAATCAGGGTGAAAGAATGAGAAAATTCTCCATTGGAGACTTCGAAGCTAATGAATCCATCCTGTCCCCAACAATTTGACATCCGAGTGGTCCTGTCGTTGATACCTAATGCACATCCTCCAGATCGGACCCAGGCGTCCAACGTCAGAAAAATCCATTTCGGGAGGAGGGAGTTTAGGACATTGTTAATGGAAATACCATCCCCCAAAGTTTCCTGAAGAAATAGGGCATCAATGGGAGATTTAGACAGAATTTCATTTAGAGCCAGTCTTTTTATGAGGTTGGGAAGCCCCCTGTAATTAAAGTAAAGGTAGATCATGAGGGAACCCCATCCTTGGGTTTCCTTTCTCTAAGAACCCGAAAAAGGGATGATTGTGTTCCTGCCTCCACCTCAATATTGGCTCTTCTGATAGCCTTTGAGATAGCAGAGTGTATACCTCGTGATTTGGTTGTAGGGATACCCAGTCCCGAGCCAATGCCAAGCTCAAACAAAGGGGTCGGGTGAGTGGAAGATCGAAGGAAATAATGGTGCCCAACAAATGAGGAATCTGCGGTCGAAATGGGAGGAAGACTAGTAAACACAGTAGAGGTATGGGGAATGGTGGGTGAGATAGAGGGGGGAGCAGTAGCAATATAGAAACTAATGGAGTGTAATGTATAAACAGATTGATGTGAAGTAAAAGACATTGCAGAAGATAAACAAAATTTACTGGAAGAAGGGGATAGAGTGGTACCCGGAACCGAGGATGAGAGATGTTGAGTGGATAGGACTGGCGAGTAATGTGTCTGAGCCAGAGTAATCGGCCAGGAAGGTAGCACGGGCTCAGACCGATGATCATCCTCTCGCGGATGCTCCTCGGGAGTCGATGACATAGTAACTGGATCTATTTATGTGGCCGCATGAGCAAATGTCCTATGGTGAGGGGTCCCCGTGCCCAAAAGAGGACATTATTTATAGAGATGCCCAACAAAACATTTATTTTTAATTTATTCAAAATATGTGCAGGTTGGCTTGAAGGTTTGAAGCCGTAGCAGTTGTGTCACACACCCTCATTGAGGGATATGTATTGGTCAACGTTGGAGGACATTTTCACTCATCTCATCCTCACACATTTTTCTCTCCTCATCTGGTTGGTTCGATCACTTAGAGGCTCTTCTCTTCACACGTGGGAACTTGCAGCAAGAAGGAAAATATATTTTAGGCCTAGGGTTTACCATAGCATTGACCAGTGTTGACTTTGGTCAACACATGGTCAAATTGACTTGAAACTCTCCCAAAATTTTGATTTTCTGAATCCGCATTTTTTGGCACAATTCCCGAGGATATATGTTGACTTTGACTTGGCTTGGTTGACCTAGCTGCTGTTGTTGTTTGCATTGACTCACAGCGTTGACCTTTATTGACTTTTGGGGTTGACTATTTTGGTTGTCCTAGAGGGTTGTGTGATACTTCTGGTTGGCTGACTGTATTGAGACTTTGTTGGTTGAAGCATCCTGTTGACTGCCATAACGCACCAACACACTTATATATTTTGTCTTGTCTTCTATCGATCTACTGGTATGTTCTATCAGCATTTTACTTTATTGTTTATGTGATTGCTGACTGATATTAGGATAAAAAGTAAAGTTGCATCAAGCATAGAACATCTACACAAATTTACACTTATTCAGTTCCCTAAAATCCACACAAATCCTCCATTTACCATTTTTCTTAGGTACAATAACTAGTGGTGACATCCACCTGCTATCAAAAATAGGGTAAATGAAGTTATCATTTAAGGGTTTTTGAAGCTCTTCTTTTACTATATCTTTTAGGGTTGGGTTAATTCTCCTTTGAGGTTTCCTTATTGGTATAATTTCATCATTTGTATAGATATGGTGCATGCAGGTATATGGGTGAATTCCTTTCATATCAGATTATTCCCATGCAAAATCACAACATCGCCTCGTAATCATTTGGATAAGTTGTTCTTGTTGCTCTAACCTTAAACCAGAATTAATATATAGAGACTTCCCAGGATAAATTTCAACATCATGGATAGATGACTCCTTTACTTCATTTTTTGTTTCTGTTACAAACAATGTAGAGGTAGAAGGATGACATGTTTCCTGAAATTTAGAACTAAAAATATGTTCATATTCTTGGAAGGATTGCGGGAAATCAATACATGTCATTGTGGCTAAGAACAAGTTCAAAACTTGATCTTTAGCTTTTTCTAGAAGACCTTTGGACTATTGAATTTTTAACAATGGTTGAGTACATTCCTACTCTCCCTATTGGATTTCTAACCACAGAGGAACTTAATAGAAGTTTGGGCAGGAGGAAATAAAACAATCTTTTGATTTTGACACCCATTAGAAATTTTCATCTCTCCAGACCTACATCCAATTAAGGCATCAAGAGTAGTGTGCCAAGGTCGACCCAGTACTACTTGATGTCCAGTTTTGGAGGAATTTGGATGGATCACAAAAAAATCTACAGGATATTACGAGGAAGCTAGTACAACTATTATGTCATCTAGACTTCCTGTTGGTTTAAGGATAGATTTGTATGCTAATTCCAATAAATTTTGAGTGGGCCTTAAGCCTTCTAGCTGTAACTTTTGCATAATATCCACAATCATGACATTTATTGCTGCACCTGGATCAACAAGGGTGTTTAGTAAATATGTTAGGTCCCTATATTACTAGTATAGTCCCTTATTGTTGTTAGTGTAACCCCCTTATTGTTATTATTGTACCCATGTAACCCCCATATTTTTATTATTATGCCCTTAAATTATTATTGTTAGGTCGGTTAGGATTAGATTGTGGCCCCACTAGGATTAGATTGTGGCCCCATGGACTCCTATATATAGAAATGAGGTTTCGTAATTTGTATCATCCAAGAATTGTTCATTCATGTAATGTATTGGAGGTTTCTCCATAGAAGTGGCTTATTTCTAAGGCGTTGATATCTCTTTTCTTCTATTTTTGGAGCTGGTTTCATAACATTTGGTATCAGAGCTTTGGATTCTAGGTTTTGTTACTCCAAACGGGTCACCGTGGAATTTTCGCTATAACTTTGTTTCTACGAAGGTTCAGAAGCTGAAATTTTTAGTGTGTGAATCCAAAATTCTAAGGAACATCGTCGCAAAATTTCAAAGCTTGGTTCACATTATTTTTGGAGATATCATCTGTGGAATTTAGATCATTTTGCAGGATCATGAATTTAACCTAAACAGGTCATCGTCATATTTTCACTATAAATTTTTTTCTACGAAGGTTCAAAAGCTAAAATTTTTAAAGTGCGAAGCCAAAATCTGGAGGAACATTGTCGCAAAATTTCAGATCTTGGTTCGCAACATTTTTAGAGATATGATCTGTGGAAGTTAGGTCTTTTTCAGACTTTTGAATTTCATCTCAAAGACGTGACCATGGAAAAATATTCATATATCTCTCTCTGAGCATCGGATTGGAATGCTGTAAAAAGTAGCCACAAGTACACGGACTGTAGTGTTTTATCTACCAATTTCAAAGCCAAAGGATGAAATAGTGACACGTGGAAAGTCGTACAAGTTCTCTCTACTGAACTAGTCCATAATTGGGTCATTGTGGGAGATTAGACATAACTTTGTCTTGAAGAATCCAAATCAGATTAGACCTATGGTATTTGAAAGAAGCTTCAGAGGGATACTAAAAGGCTTAATTTCAGATATTGAGGATTCACAATTATAGAGATAATTCAATTTCAATATCGAGCTCATCAAAAGCAAGTAAAATTTGTGTGTGTGTGTGTGTGTTTTTTTTTTTCCGAATTGCATAAGTCTTGTTTGAAGAATCAAGTTGAATTGATTCCAAGGGCATATTGTAGAATAGATATCAGTTTTGGATTCTAAAATGGCCCCTAAAAAGAATTCAACACCCATTAAGCCTTTATAAGGCTCCACTATGAATCATGAAGACAAAGAATGGCAACATGACATATCAAAATTACAAGAGCAAGTACAACAAATTTCACTCTCGCAAAGAGCAACAAAAAATGAAATGGAAGTTTTGAAGAAATGCGTGGAAACTAAGATGGATGGTTTGAAGAAATATGTGGAAGCTAAGATGAATGGCATAGAAGTGGGCATGGAAGCTAAGATGGATGAGATGGAAGCTAAGATCGATGACAAAATGAAAGACAACATGGAAAACATGAAGAATGATCTAAAAGTCGACATAGAAGGTTTGGAAAAGTTGATACAAGAAATTTTTCCCAATGGTGAAAAGATAGCAGAGGAAACTCATGATGAGAACAAAATAAATGTTAGTTGTGATTTCATAAACTATAATTTTGGAGGGAAGAACCACCATATTCCAAAAATGGATATGAGGAAGTTTGATGGAAAGGATCCTGTAACATGGATTCTACAGATGGAGCAATATTTTGATCTCAATAATGTGCAAAACACACAAAAGGTACGCATTGCAACTTTACATTTCGAACAAAATACATTTGCATGGTATCGATGGCTTTGCTCCCGTAAAAAAATTGTCACTTGGTCAATTTTTACGGAGGAAATGATAGCACATTATGAGGATACAAAGAGCAACACCTTCTTTAGCCAATTAATAAATCTCAGACAAAAGGGTTCAGTGGGGGATCACATTGAGGACTTCCAAAAATTGAATATAAGAGTAATTGATATTTCAGAGGAACACATGATTGATCTCTTCATAGGTACTTTAAAGGATAACATCCAACATGAAGTTCGTGTTTTGGAACCTGATTCATTGGAGAAGGCATTCAGGTTGTCCAGGAAAATTGAATGTAAAATTATGGCAACAAGGAAGCCTAACACTCACTTCTATAAAAAGGGAAGTGTTACTACTCCTAGATTTGCACAACCTACAAGGTTGACACCACAAAAATTGGAATAAAAAAGAGCAAAAGGGATATGCTATAGTTGTGATAGCAAATACACTAAAGTTCATAAGTGTGCTGAGAAGAAATTATTTTACATAGATTGTGAAGAGGAAGAAGAAAATGAACAAGAATCTTCAAAAGAAGAGGGTATACACCACAAACCAATCCTAGAAGAGGAAGAAATGAGTCTGACCATATCGTGTAATGCATTGGCAGGAATTACCACTCCTCAAACTCTCAAGATATAAGGACATATCAAGAAGAAAAAGGTAATAGTGTTGATTGATTCAGGTAGTACCCATAATTTTATTCATCGTAAGGTAGCCAAGGAATTGAATTGTTTCCTATACCCAGCACCAGAATGTCAAGTGATGGTTGCAAATGGAGGAACTATAAATTTCTCTAGAAAATGCCATAATATCAAGCTAACCATGGGGAATATGTATTGACTAGTCCAATGCTTTCCATTCCTATGGGAGGTGCTGATGTTGTACTAGGAGTACAATGGTTACAATCTTTGGGGACGGTAGCTTTTAATTTTCAAGAACTTTTCTTGAAATTTTTTTCAGAAGGAAAGGAAGTCAAATTATGGGGTATTGCAGGGAAGTCAGGAATGATAATAAGCTCTAATGTCATGAAAAAGCTTCTAATGAAAGAACAACGAGGCGTAATTGCACAATTATTCTCACTAGAATTTCCAACATCAAAATCATCTATTTCTTCAGATCTCCAAAAAGTCTTGGACAATCATTCCAAGGTGTTTGAAACTCCCAAAGGACTCCCACCTATTCGTGATCATGATCATGCTATTCATTTTATTCCAGGAATTGTTCCTCCAAACATTAGGCCTTATAGATATCCTTATGTCCAAAAGAGTGAAATTGAACGCATGATTGCAGAAATGTTAAAGGCTGGTATAATTCAACCTAGTCAAAGTTCTTTCTCTGCTCCTGTATTATTGGTACACAAGAAGGATGGATCATGGCTCATGTGTCCGAATTATAGGGAGCTCAATAAGCTCACCATTAAAGATAAATTTCCCATTCCTGTGATTGATGAATTATTGGATGAATTACATGGAGCAATTTATTTTACCAAGTTGGTTCTTTGTTCAAGATATCATCAAATTAGAATGAAGACTAAGGATATTCTGAAAACAACATTTAGAACTTATGAGGGTCATTATGAATTTTTGGTCATGCCTTTTGGCCCTACCAATACACCTTCTACATTTCAAAGGTTGATGAATTCCATTTTCAAACCCTTCCTTAGAAAATTTGTGCTAGTATTTTTTGATGATGTACTAATCTACAACAGGTCTTGGAAGGATCATGTTCAACATGTTGACAGGGTGCTCAAACTATTGCAGGAGAAACAATTATATGCAAAAACATCCAAATGTTTCTTTGGAGTACAAGAGGTTGAATATCTGGGTCATATTGTATCTCACGAGGGTGTTAAGGTAGACCCTAACAAAATTAAAGCCATTAAGGAATGGAAAGTCCCCACAACCATAAAGCAGTTGCAAGGATTTCTTAGGTTAACAGGGTATTATCGCAAGTTTGTTAAGAATTATGGGAGAATAGCAGCACCTCTAACAACATTATTGAAGAAAGATGCATTTTCATGGACTCCTGAAGCAACTAAGGCCTTTGAACGTCTTAAAGAGGCAATGTGCCTAGCACCGGTCTTAGCTACACCAGACTTCACAAAAACCTTTATTGTGAAATGTGATGCCTCAGGAAATGGAATTGGTGCAGTTTTAATGCAGGAAGGAAGACCCATTGCTTTTGAAAGTCGTCCAATCAAAGGAAAGTATTTACAGAAACCTATTTATGAGAAGGAAATGTTAGCAATACTGCATGCACTAAAGAAATGGCGAACTTACCTAATGGGAAGACACTTGAAGGTAAAAACTGATCATGATAGTCTTAAACACTTTTTGGAACAAAGACTATCTTCAGAAGAGCAGCAAAAATGGGTCACAGAGATGTTGGGTTATGACTTTGAAATAATCTACAAAAAAGGAAAGCTTAATGTTGTTGCAGATGCACTCTCAAGAAAGAATGAAGAGGTGGAAACATTGCTTTGTGCCATTTCTATTATCCAACCAGATTGGATAACCGAAGCAAGAGATGAATGGAAGAAGGACAAAGATGTATGGACACTCATTCAAAAGTTGCAGCGAGATCCTAGTACATCTGATACATTTAGTTGGAAAAATGATTCCTTATGGTACAAAGATCGCTTATATCTTTGTAAGAATTCCCAACTTAAACAAAAGATTCTTCTGGAATTGCACACTTCTCCTTTAGGAGGACACTCGGGATTTTTAAAAAATTACCACAGGGTGAAGAAAGAATTTTTTTGGGATGGCCTTAAATCTGATATTCAAAAGTTTGTGGCGGAATGTTTGGTTTGCCAGCAAAATAAAGTTGAGACAATTACGACCTTGGGTCTTCTACAACCTTTACCCATTCCAAGTCAATGTTGGGATGAGATTTCAATGGATTTTATCACAGGTTTACCTAAGTCCGAAGGAAAGAGTGTCATCATGGTGGTAGTTGATAGACTTACCAAGTATGCACACTTTTGTGCATTATCTCATCCATTTAAAGCACGTACAGTTGCTACTACATTTATGGACATAATTCAAAAGCTACATGGAAGCCCAAGGGTTATTGTGAGCGACAGAGATCCCATTTTTACTGGAAATTTTTGGACGGAGTTATTTCTTGTTTGGGTACTCAATTAGCTCATAGCTCATCTTATCATCCTCAATCTGATGGTCAAACTGAGATAGTAAATAAATGTTTGGAAGGATATCTTCGTTGTTTTGTATCTGATAAACAAACACAATGGGTCAAGTGGTTACCTCTCTTTGAATGGTGGTATAACACTTCCTTCCATACTGCAGCAAAAATGACCCCATTTATGGCACTTTATGGATATCATCCACCATCCATCACATCATCTTTAAGGGAAAATTCGAAGGTTCAAGCAGTGGAAGATCACATCGAGAATCAGCAAGAAGTTCTCAAACTCTTAAAGGATAACCTGAATTTGGCACAAAATCGAATGAAACAACAGGCAGATCAACATCGCAGCGAGAGAAGTTTTGATGTAGGAGATTGGGTATTTTTATGGCTACAACCATATAAACAAATGTCCCTCAAGCAAGCTAAGAAGGATAATAAATTATCGCCAAAGTACTATAGTCCTTACAAGGTGTTGCAAAAGATTGGTACTATGGCATACAAATTGGAGCTTCCTGCTTCTTCACGAGTGCATCAAGTTTTCCATGTTTCATGCTTAAAGAAGGTTATAGGTGAAAATCTTCCAGTTCAAACAATATTTCCAGAACTTGATGAGGAAGGAAAAATCATATTGGAACCTGAAGCGGTCATGGAAACAAGAACTAGACAGCTACGGAATCGATCAATTTCAGAGTATCTCATCAAGTGGAAGAACTTACCCACTGAAGATTCTACATGGGAGGATGAGAATTTTATACAGAAGCACCCAGAGCTACTCAAGTGTTGAGGACAACACTTTTTGAAGGAGAGGGGCATGTTAGGTCCCTATATTACTAGTATAGTCCCTTATTGTTGTTAGTGTAACCACCTTATTGTTATTATTGTACCCTTGTAACCCCCATTTTGTTATTATTGTGCCCTTAAATTATTATTGTTAGGTCGGCTAGGATTACATTGTGGCCCACTAGGATTACATTATGGCCACATGGACTCCTATATATAGAAATGAGGTTTTGTAATTTGTATCATCCAAGAATTGTTCATTCATGTAATGTATTGGAGGTTTCCCCTTCGAAGTGGCTTATTTCTAAGGCGTTGATATCTCTTTTCATATATTTTTGGAGCTGGTACCATTGATATGTATGGTCACTACCAGGTTCCGAGGATCAGTGTATTTAGAAGGCACCCCTAACATGGTTTCCGATAATTGGCTAACTAGCTTGATAACAGGGGGATCCTTCGTCTTTCTTCCTTGATTTTTAATGCAAAGGTCCCTTACAATCTTGGCATAAATGAAAATATATTTGATGGCTTGCAATAAGGGTATCCTCACACATACATTTCGTAGTTCAGCATCTAAGTCATATTTTGGTGGGACCTCAGGATTTTTAACAAGCAACCCTTCTGGGTAACATGGTTGAGTAATTTCCTGAGATGGTTTAGGTGTTGTAGTATAATTGATTACTAATTGATTAGGGTTTTATTCCTCACCAATAGGAAAATATTCCTCTTCGTTTCAACAGGTGAATTTGTTGGTTGTTCTTCTTGAATAATGATTGCAGGTCCTTTTTTTTAATATCTTCCCAGATCTTAATCGAATCCCATTGATTGGAACTAAAGTGATGGTATAATTAGGGAAGGTTTGCAGCTCTGCATTCTACACATGTTGAGCTATTTTATTATTAAGGTTTGAAATAGGTTGTGCAGGAAATTGAGTAGGTTGAGGAAGGTTTTGATTCGGTGGTACTTGTTGTTGACTCAGATTCATGGGCAGAGAAAGTTGTTATGGGTTTGGGTTCATAGGAAACGATTGTTGAGGTAGTGGATTCATGGACAATTGTTTTTTGTTGTTGTGGGAACGAAGGTAAGACGGGTGGATTAAAGCTTGGAGATAGCCGAGAAATATTTGAAGGATATTGTGTGTAGTTTGGATAAGAGGGTTCTTGGTAAGGTTATTGAGGTATGTGTCCATACATAGCTCCCCTCTAACCTTGTTTCCAAGAATTTCCTTGTAATGATTGGGGTCTCCATTGAGAATAAGGTATCTGAGGGGCCCATTGTTGTTGAGTGTGTTAGAACTACGACAGATTCCCAAGGCCGAAGAAGGAATGCCAACGGAGGTAACCACAGACCAAACATTTAACTTGGTAGCTAGACCTACCAAGTCGGAGAGGGATCTCTCCACAAGGTCATAGCCAAGAGGGTTGGAGGAATTATGGTTTTTAGGCTAGATATGAGTGCAGGGGTTGTTTTGATTTGATTTGGTTGGGTTTCATTAGATGAAGATATTAGGTCAAGGGAGCTAGGTCAGGGAAAATGGGATAGGGTTACAGGGGTTAATGGGGAAAGGTATGCATAAGGCTTAACACTTTAAGATGATTGTGATGAGATGGTTTTTGGACTGATGAGGAGCTAGGAAGAGCATGGGAGATGTATTCTTCTTAAACAGAGGAAAATGGACAAACTATGATATTTGTCCCTAAATAGAGCATGAGAAAGCATGTGTTCTTCCTATCAACTTGAAAGAAATAATACAATGGAGATGTATTGAACATGATACAATACATTCTAACATATGAAACCAAAGGAAAAACAATGATAAACATCATACCACATGTATCCCAAAAAATAGCTACAACTCTCCTTTATTAACTAGCCAAACTGGGTACAATAGTTCCTTGACCAATAAGCTAACATCGAAACTAATTCCAACCATTGCTTAGTGTGAATAAATGGGCTAAATAGACATAAAATAAGCTTCACTCATCCTCAGGGGTCGAATCCATGAGGTGATGAAAATATCCACTAATTTCTGAACGAAAATGTGAAGTGTAGGATGGTCCAAGTGACTCACTCCTCATTACATTCAAACTAATTCATTTTGACTAAAGGATAACTTTACCTAATGAATCTATCCCTAGGTAACTTATACTTGACATAATTACATTTACCATGATGAATTACATTAATAGAAAGATGATTTTTTGAGATAAAATCAAAATTTACAGTGAAAAACCAAAAAGATCAGCAAACTGTCATATGCGCCATTTTCCTGTCATATGCGCAGTGCCTTAAGGTTGTGCGCCCTCCATGTTCAAGGAAGATTTTGACTAGCCTACATGTGTCCAAATCAGGCCCAAGATGGCTTGTTAGAAAGATTGTCAAGTCATATTTTTGAATATGCCTCCATATCTCAAAATGATGTTGATTTGACCCTTCAAAATTGCAATCTCCTAAGACTACTCTGTGTGTGGCGCCTAGGCAAAAATATGGGCTGAAACATGATTTTTTGGTGGTTTTTTACCCTTTTGACCTCCTGAATCTGAAAATGAAGGATGGAAAAGTGGTTTTCCTGAATTTTTGTGTCATTATGAATCCACTGGTGGTGACCTTTTTCCCAAAAAATGCCCCTATCATTTGCACAACACCTAGGGTGTTGTGCTTATGACAAATTTTATGATATTTCCTTGTTCATAAAAAAATAATCAAACTCAGAATTTGCTAAAATGTTTCAAATTGCCTCAAAAATGGTGGAGAGGGTGCTGATGAGGTGGCTAGGCTTGGAGTGAAGCCTCAACAATTATGACTAATTTCTTCTTCCCCTCCATGGTCAAATCTTCAATATTTTCATTGGCTCTTTTGAGCTTGACCATTGTAATTTTCTCCTTTAGGGCATGGTGTTTGAATTTCCTCCTTAATAGGTCATTGTCTTTATTAGCCTTTGCTAGCAGCTTCTCCAAGTGTTGATTGGCTCTATCAAGCCATGGCTCCCTGTTTTCACTGATCACTATAGCAAGTTGCTCATTTAGGGTTAGTTGATCAGCAAGCTCAACTTCCCTTTGTCTTTCTAGAGCTAGAGCTCTTTTCAGCCCTCTAGTTCTACGTTTCTTTCTTGGTACTTGTTCCTCTTTTTCATCAAGCAAGCCATACTTTTCAAGTGTTTCATCTCGCATGGCTTTGGCCTTTTCTGCCTCCCTTTGAGTAGTGACATACTTAACCTCATCAATGACCTATTTGGTCTATAATTTCTCATTCTCTTGCTCAAGGAAGTATATGACATATTTGGACCTGTCAAGATTATTTTTGAGCTCCTTAATCTTGACATTCTTTCCCTTAATGGCTATACTGATATTTTCATCAACTTCACCAATCTCTACATCATTTCCTTTGATGGATGCATTAGTGATTTTTTCATTTTCATCCTCATCTAGGTCAACAAGCTGAAATTATTGCTCTATTTCATGAGTGTCCTCCTCATCATGAATAACTGCCTCAATGACCTTCTCTTTTCCTTTGTTCACCTGCTTTGTTGATGTAGAAGTCATGGCTTCCACTATGTGTGGAGAAAACACATGCATGTGGCCTCTCTGGTAGGTTTTTGGCACTGGCTCAACCTCAACCATAATAGTCCTCTTAGCTTCATTGACCTCAATCTTGTTGTGTGATCTAATATGAGTATGAAATGGGTGAAATGGGTGAAGGAGTGTGATCTGATGAGGATGAAGGTGATATGGGTTGAGATGGAGGGATGGAAGTGGATGGTTGGGATGATGAAGGCACATTTTGTGGATGCTTAGTAGGAGGGTCTCTGAATATATCATGGGCTATGAAGGTATCCCATGCAATGTTTAGTTGATTGAGATGATATAGGACTATGATTTTAATTAAGGAATGATGAAAAATAATTTTCATTTGATGTTCATATTCCCTTTTCTGGACAATGAATTCCATCTTATCTATGTTTCAGAAAAGGTAGTAGGGTATGTTCAACATATTTACCCTAGTAAAATGCATCAAGAGATGGATGTGATAAGTATAAAGCCTTGAAAATATACCCTCGCATGAAAAGTATTTCATGATTATCTTCATCATCGGTGAATATCTGTCCTGGAGGTGGGAAAAAGGAAAGAACCTCTTTTTCTCATTCTTATACATTTTTTACAAGAAGGGCTCAAAGTAGTTCTCCTCCAAATCACTCGTTTTGAACCACTTCTTCCCAACATTCTGGATCCCCGTGGCAGTTGAAATGATGGAAATTGAGACAATAAAGGTGAATCCAACTAAAGTGACTTGGTTGTTGTGGAGGTTGGATATGAAGAGCCTGGCCAAAATTTCATGGTGTTGAACCCTCTGAATTTGCTCACAAAAATCATAACAACTAACATGTTTGAAACATGTTACTGTCATTGGAGAAGCCAAAAGTTCCCTAGTGCCGGTAGGTTCAAGTCTGATTATCCTGCCCCCTTTATGTGGCCTCCTAGCCTCTGTTTCCTCTTCCTCACTGTATGGTATGTTATACTCTTCTTCTGCTGCCATGGTGTTTTTATGTCCAAAAACCTAGGGAAGTATATGATAATGTGGAAGGTGAATTTTGGGGATAAGAAACGGGGAAAGGGAAATTTGTGGGAGATAGTGTTAAGGATATGAGAAATGGGGGAAGGGAAAAGGAGTGATAGTGTGATGGGAATTAGGATGGGGAATTGGGGATTAAAGGGAATTTTAGGATTGGGAATTGGGAGCCTAGGTAAAAGGATCACCTAGGGCTTAGGGTTTTAGGATTTAAAATCTTAGGGACAGGGATTGTAATAACAGAGGTTTTGGGAAAGAGTATTTGCAATTTGGAAAGGGTATGAGAGTGTAAGGGAAATGGGTTTTAGGAGTTGTGAGTTTTAGGGAGGAAAACTAGGGTTTTGAGTGAGTTTACACCAAATTCTTCAAGCAAATTATACAACACCAACCAATAAACTTTGAAGGAGGAGAGAAATGATGGATTTTGACCTTTACTTACTTGATAGAGGCTGATGAGATCGATGTTGTAGCTCTAGAGGTGATTTGGGAAAATTTTGAAGCGTTTTGGGCTTTTCTGGACATATGTGAAGCACTTTAAGACTGTGAGCAACGCCTTAAGGTTGTGTGCAGTGCCTTCTTTCTATGTGCAGTGCCTTTAGAATATGCACCCTCTGCTCATTTTTTCTCCAATTTTGCCCAGAAAATATAAATTCGCTCTCCTCAAGTGTTTTCTTGATAGAATAGGAGGAAAATGAATTTCAAATTGATGTCTAAGAGTCTTTAATACTAGTGAATTTTGATTTAGATCAAAAACCCACTTTTCCTATGTTTCTTTTCACTTTTTGAAAGGATGTTGAATATCCTTTTTTCTTTGACTTTTCTTCTTTGCAGGATGAAGTTGCTGGAGTTTGGCACTTTTCACTTTGATTTTGTGGTCTTAATTTTGGCATATGAAGTTGGAGTTGGCAGCTTTTGGAGAGTAACTTATTACATATAGGAAGCATAAAATTACATAAAAAATGAAATAAATTAAAACTTTGTTTTTGAATAAAATTACATTTGAGTATGAAAATCATACTTGAAACCATAATTACAACTTTAAAAATACCATATTTACATGTTGATAATCCTCTGCAAATGATAATGAAATGTTTATTAAGTCACTCTCACACCTTTTGCTGACCTTATTGAGATGAAATGGTGCATTTTTGGACCTTGAACAATGAAACCTAATGACCTAACAAGACCTTGAATGACCTGACTTCGTGGTTGACTTTGACTGACATAAGACACAGTGAAATGAGCTTTTCAAAAGTGTTTTTATGCTCAGCAAGACATGAAGGTGGGCTATCAAATGAGAATTTGTGAGGGAAATTGAGACTGTATGACTAGGGCTACCATCAGTGAATCAATTTTTTACATGACCTAATGGCATGATAAAACAAAATTCTGAGTGGGACACCTAAAATGAATATGAAAAGAGTGATTTTGATCACTGATGGAAGAATGCATATTCTGACACTAACAAAGTGAACTACATATAAGGATCTTAGGACATGCAAGGGTTTTGTTGCCTCCAAGGTCTCCTACAGGGATAGGATGAATCTTACAAATTTATACCCTCTTTGTATATAGCTTGCAGTCCTAGTAACAAAGGACATTCTTCGGTTGAGTGCTTATCTATGAAAATTCTACAAACCTCTAGGGTATTGAGGGGACATTCCTTTTTAGGATATTTCTTCCTACAACGAAGGAAAAATATAGCTAAAGCAACATTTTCTTGTTCTTGCTTCCTTTTGATGTTGAGGGTATCTAGTTGGTTACTAATGGTACTAAGGATATTAGTTTTAAAGTTGTTCAACGGATTCCCCAATTCTGTCCTAGTTACCCCACTTGGTTGGTTTGATAGCTCTACTTGTAAGTTCTTTAGGACTTTTTCAAGCTTTGGCTTGAGTGCAGGAGTCATTTTTACAATATTCAACAATATCAGTAAATTATTTTTGATAAACATCACGTGAACTCATAAGGTTAAGTACTTCTGTGCAGTCATCTCATACCCCTTTTAGAAAAATGGTCTTAATTGTGGTTAGGTCAAGAGCAACTTGTTTGGATTTTTGGTAGTTGTAAAGGAACCTTTCTGAATAGTCTTCTAGGCTTTCATCTCCAGCTTGTTGTATTCTAAAGATGTCATTCCATGCATCCCTAGTTCTACAGTAGTCTTGGTATTTTTGCAAAAAGGATGATTTCATATCATTCCAAGATGTAATAATATGCTCCCCTAGACTCATAAACCATCTTAATGCATATTTTTTCAAGGTACCTAGGAAAGGTTTTTGTTTTTGAGCATTATCTGTATAATTATAAATTCTACACAATATATCAAATTCAAATAAAAATGAATCAGGATCTTCAGATGTCATACCATTGAAATGAGGTAATGATGATAAAGGAATGTTCTTGATATTACATTCCTGGTAATGTCAAGGATTTGAAATCCGAATGTTTTTGGTTCATTATTTTCCGGGTTGTCAATCTTCCTCCATCTCCTTCCATTGTTCCTTCCCACACTTTAATATTTGTGGCATCTAGAGATTTCTCGCTCGCAGAATATGATGGTTCATTCTCTAGATTGTCTGCAATATTCCAAGGTACTATCCCCACTGCAATATGAACTTCCTCTCCCACTGTCTTGATTTCTGTTGATGTCTCCTCTGCTATTGTCACCAGACTTTCCTCCTTTAGTGTTTTCCTTGCATAATGAATAGCATAATTAGTTGGGGTTACAAATTTAGGACCATATATATTTTTTGTTATTTTATATGAAATAAATCTACCTTTCCTATCTCTAATTATTTTCATAAAAACAAAATCATCAAACTTTAACTACTTACCAAAAGAGAGGAAAACTTAACTTTGGAGAGACCCCACAAAAGTGGATGCACAAGTTCTTACCTCTCATCTTACTATCTTCTCTCCGCCCTTAGGTCATCCTCAATATTACTTACAATCTGTCAAACAAATATATCACCGTTTATAGCTCCCCGGAAATGATGCCAAAGAGTTTGGGGCAATTATATGAGTATATATATAGGTATAATTGTTTTCCTCAATACTTAATTATTGTCCAAGGAATCTTAATCAGTAGAGTTGATGCACTATATGTGCTAACAATAGATTAGTTTCTTTTTCTATTGTGTATATTCTAGATAGTGAGTACGTCAAATTAACATTTCATTCTACAAACATTAATTCATTTCATCACACAACTAACAAAAAGCCACATGATTTTCAAACATTGTAAGCTGAATATTTTAAATCAGGTAACGAGTTCCTCCATTTATAGGCTCATGAAATAACAAGATAGACTTAACTCTGTTTCCTACAACTATTAATCTTAACCAAATCAATTCAATGCATTCAATTATTGAGCATGGCAATCAAAAATAGTACAAGAAATATTTGATAAGAGTCTTCATTATTGGCGCATGTAGGTGAATGGTGAGATATCAATTCTATCCTTCCTGTGCTTCATACAATCAATCATAAATATGTAACTCAAGTAATACAATTTAAATCAAGAAATTGTCACTCATAAAGAAAAATTGGAAACAATACACTATTTAATAACTTAAAAACAAAAAAATGCCTTGGTCGCTTTAGTGGGCCATTTCGAGCTACCAAGGTAAGCTTGAGAACTTAAGTGTAGAAAATTTAACAATGATATTCAAACTGATCTTATAATTTACTAAAACAAGATACTGAATCCTTCTACAATTTGGGGAAACAAAACACAATCGCATAATCACATAAACAAGAGAAAGAAACAATAACTCGCACAACATAAGATGTATCTGGGGAAAACATGCTTCCTAAAACCCCACTATCTGTATATTGTATAAAGTCAAGTATCATGAAAAAATACAATGATTTATCTCTCAAGAGAACTCCTACACTCTGCCAACTGTCTCACACTGATCAAGGAGAAATCAGAAAAATACTTAGCCAATTCTCTGCCTCTGCACAGCCTGCCTTGCTCACGCATTCCTTGAGGAATTAACCCCTATTAAATAGTAAAATCCATTGCCTTGATTTTGAAATGCTTCCTAGGCCTCCAACTGACTCTATATCTAACCTGTACAATTTTCTAATTATACAACTGATAGTTATCATCCCTTTAACCTCACTCTCAACTAGGTCCTACATAGAACCGACATGCAACGGTTATTTATAGCGAATTATCAGTTAACTAATTGATCATTAATTGTGAATTAAATCAAATTTAATTCACTGAACCTATCTGTAGCTCATCACTGGACCTATCCGTAGCTCCAATTTATTTAAGGGAAAATTAAATCAGAAGCCCCCAATGGGTGCCATTTGAACACTCCCTCTCAACAAGAAATGAATTGTCTGCTACCCCAATCCTGTCTCTGTGGGATCCGAATTTTCTTCTCACCAACGCCTTCATCAAGATGTTTGCATCCTAATCCTCCGTGGGAATGTACTCTAATGACATAATCCTCCTTTGAACACAATCTTTGAGATGGTGATATTGGATATCAATATGCTTGGACCTATCATGGAATATTGGAGTAACCGAGAGTTTTATGCAACTCTGGTTATCACAATATATCACCGTCAGATCCATTTTTTGACCAAACAAACCAACAAGTATCTTCCTCATCTAGATGGCCTCACATGCTGCCTAGTTGGCCACCATGTACTATGCCTCTTCTGAATTGAGTGCAATTGATCTCAGTTTCTTGTTGTATGAAGAAATTGTTGTTGATCCTATGTTGAAGATGACTCCTGATGTGCTTTTCCTGTTGGATGGAATCCCTGCTCAATCTGCATCGGTGAAGCCTTGAAGCTTCACTCCCTCTGTCTGCCTATACCATAATCCATACTATGTAGTGCCTCTGATATATCTAAACACATGCTTCCCTGCATTCCAAAAGAGCTTGATTGGCTTAACCCTATCTTGGCTCAGCTGGTTAGCTGCGTAGCATATGTCGGGTCATGTGTACACCAAATTCATGACTGAACCCACAACCTACTTGTAAACAGTAGCATCCAATGCTTTGCTTGAAGTAGCATCCTCCTTCCTCCAGTTTCCTACAAGAGGATTCTCCATGGGTTTGATGCCCTCCATGTGGAACTTCCTTAGAACCTCCTTGACATACTTGCCCTGAGAGACAAATAGCTCCCCATCTCTTTTCCATATTTCCAATCCAAGGAAATAGTGCAAGGGCCCCATGTCCTTCATATCAAATTCTCTTGCAAGTTCATATTTGAAATATTTTATGAGCCGCTCATCACCTGTCAGTATTAAATCATCAACATAAAGTACAATAATCAAAATCTTGCCATCAACCATAATATGATATAGATTTGTATCCGCTTCACTCTTGGTGAAGCCCAACCCTGTGAAATAGCTATCAATCCTAGTGTACAAGAACTAGGTGCTTGCTTCAGCCCATACAATGCTCTCTTGAGTCTGCACACATGTGACTCCCTATCTAAGGTCTCAAAACCTTCTGGTTGCTCAATGTACACTTATTCCTCAATAACTCCATTGAGAAAGGTTGTGTTTACATCCATCTGATGTATCTGCCATCCCATCTATGCTGAGAGTGCAAGTATGGATCTAATAGATGATTACCTTGCAAATGGTGCAAAATTATCATCATAGTCAATCCTCTCCACCTGGGAGAACCCTCTGGCCACAAATATAGCCTTGTGTTTCTCCACACCCCCATATGTTGCTTTCTTCACCTTATAGACCCATCTGGATCCAACAACTGACTTCACCACTCATCTTGGGACAAATTCCCATGCATTGGTACTGATAATGGAGTCATACTCCTCAACCATGGCATCAACCCACATTGTATGTTGCACTGCTTCCTTAAAAGAGGATGGTTCTATATCAATGCCTTCACTCATAAGAGCCATGTATCTAATGTATGGCTCTAGGGACCTTCTTTGTATGCGCTATGATGTGGGTGCTCCCACATTCTCTCTCGCATCCAACAATAATATGCCAGCCTCTCTAGTGCGATTACTTCCAGCCTCTATGGTGCGCTTACCTTCACTCAAAGCCTAACAGCTTGAAGGTTGATCATTAGAAAATAAATGGCGAAGCCAAGGAAGAAACTCTTCAGTCCTCCTAAATATGTGTCTTCCTCAACCATCGAAATTGAAGTCAATCAATTTGTGAAGGCTCCCTTGTTAAATGAAATTTTTTATATATGGGAGGCAAGAATGAGGAATTTCTTAAAGACTCAAGATGTTGAAGTCTGGAAATCGGTGAGTACTGATAGCATGATGGAAGGAGAATCCAAGGAGTATAATGCAAGAGAAATGAAAGCAATCTTGAATGGGCTACTTGATTCTATGAAGGCCAATTTTGAAAAATGTTTTTCAACAAAATTCATATGGGATAAAATTCATGATCTTCACTCAAAAGGAGCATTAACAATTATCTCTAGTCAAGAGGATGATGGAAAACAAGAAAAAAATCCATAACCCATCAAGGAAACTGAAGATACGAGAGATGACAACAAGGCTAAATAAGACCTAGAAAATGAAGAGAATAGAGAAGACTTTGAAGAATATCTCCTAACTAAACTTATGGCTTCCATGGAAGAGATTAATAGGTTGAAAAAGGAAATGAGGAACTTAAGAAGAAAGCACAAGTTGGTAACCAAGACAAGACAAGGAAGGAAGTTGAATTTGTCAAGCTTCAAGTACAAGAAAGAGATGAGGAGCTCGCTAAATTTAAGGAGGAATTTCATCAAAACAAAATAAAGCATCATGAAAAATTCATATCTATGAAAAATCAATTGGATAAGGAAAAGAAAAGGGAAGAAACTTTGTCAAGCCACCTTGAACAAAGACTTAAGAGCTTGAACAACCTTGAAGCGGAGATTGGTCAATACAAGGAAGAGGTATCCTCTCTTAAATCTCAACTAGAAGAAGCAAGGAAACAAGTGCAAGGAGCTAAGAAGGTGATGGAAACTTTGGAATTCATAGAAGGACAAGTTGATGAAGTAGAAAAGGAGAGAAACACCATGATATGCCAACTAGAAGAAAAGGATGAATAAATCTTCAAACTAAAATCAGACGTCAATATTCTCAAGGCCGAAACATGTGAAGCTACAAGAATCAAAGAATAAATGGAGAGCATTCTAGAAAAGGAGAATGAAGAAATCTTCATAATGAAATCAAATATCATCTCCCTTAAAATCAAAGCACATTAAGCAACAAGGATGATGGAAGAAATGAAGAAGCAACTAGTCATGAAAGATGAAGATTGTGAAAAATTGAAAGGAGAAATTGTCACTCTTAAAAAGGAAGTTGTCTCGCTGAATAAAAATTTGAAAAGCTCTCAAACCCTATATGACATCCTAAGTCATCAAAGATATCCTTTTGATAAATCAAGTCTTGGTTATGCAGGTGAACCCTCAAGCAAGAATGATAATGCTTCAAACAACAAGGATGTGAGGAAGCCAGGAAGAAATGATATTCCCAGTTCTAACAAAGGCAAGAGTGAAGATGACATTAGAATAAACCCTACTCCAAGGAGATTTACAGATGATGTCAAGAATACAAAAGGCAATGAATATCATCAAAGGATCCCAAGGAAAAAAGAATTTAGAAGCACATCAAGGAAATCTTCATCTCCCGGGTACCAAATTACATTTCTTGGTTATTTCTATTCTTGTACAAACTTTGGGCACATGGAAAAATATTGTAGGAAATATCACAAATACAAATATAATGGTCCGCGTCAATCTTCTAGAAACAATTTTTCAATAAGAAGTCATGATTACTCATTCATGAACAAGATGGAGTGCTTCAATTTCCATAACATTGGACATGTGGTACGTGAGTGTAACTTGACTGGGGTCCCTAAAACCATGACAACCAAGATAGAGAAGAAAGTTACACAAGTATGGATAAGGAAGAAAATTGGCTCTGAAAATATCTTGAACACTTTAGCCAACAACACATGTTGTTGACTTGATGAAGTCATCCTTGATATTCCTAGTATTTTATGGTGAGATTCTACCAAAAATAGACCATACAGTTAATGGGAGATTTGTGACTCTTGAGCTTATGATTCTTAAGAATTCTTGAAGAAGCTATCAGTGAATGGGCCCTATGAAATCCTTGATGAGTCACACATGGACAATCATCCTTTGATAGATCATCTCTCAAGAGAAACTCCATTGAATAAATGTAGCCACATCTATCATGAACCACATTTCTAGAAGGAAGAGCACCATGACAAGGGGAGTAACATACCTATGAAGAATTACTATTGATGAAGAAACAAAGGCATCTCAATAGGGGGAGTACTTGAGCACCCCGTTTTCCATTGATGTCAAAGGGGGAGAGAATATTGGAAGGGCAAGAATATTTCCATCAATGAAAAATGGGGAGATTGTTAATCAAGATTTTCATTGATTTCAATATAGCATTATTGGGATGGAAAATATTCTTGTGATGTCATAACCTCATGTATCCTTGCTCTTGATGAAGAATCCTAGAACCCGAATGATGTCCTTACCCTTGATGGATACTACACTATTGAAGGACTATACATGAATGACCACACTTGATGATGTCATACATGATGGAACTTGATGAAGTGATGTGGAGACTAAGTGAAGGCATTGCTGAAGATTGACAAGGCTCGTTGAAGAAAACATTGGGAGCTGTGAAGAATAACCAAACACATTTTGACGAAGTGACGTTGAGGGTTGGAGCCCTAGAGGATAGGAGTCCTCAAGAAACCAGGTCGTAGCCGGTACCAGAGATAGGGTTGGAGCCTTAGAGTTTGGAGCCTTGGAAGATAGGTTTGGTTCGCTAGAGGTTCGAGCCTCGTGAAGTCCAATTCGGTGCTTGGAAAAGTACAAGTTGGTGCCTGGAAGGATTGAATATTAGTGTCTTCATATAGGGTTGGAGCCCTACACTATTATATTGGATTTATTGTAAAAAAGAGATTAATACAATTATTTATTCTTATTGTTCATTTTGTGTTCTAAATATAAGTGATCTAACTAGTAAAAATAACAATTGAAAAGAAATATTGATTCACCACCCCCCTCTCAGTATTTCCAACAATTTGTATAGGTTCTTCACTCAAACCCCAATATTTTCTATGTATCCCATGTCTTTGTTACAAAGGAATGCATTTCCTTCACTGAAAATCACATCATATCCAAGATCTTCCAACATAGCAACAAAAACCAAATTCTTCTTTAAAATAGGTACATGCATGCCATATTTTAGTATGAGGGGTTTACTTGACTCTCTCTAGAAAGTAACTATACCAATTTCAGTAGTGCTTTACCTCTTGTCATCACCCTTCTCGATGTGCATCTAGAAATCCTTCTCCTCCAAGTTGTTGAAGTATTCCTTATTGTCGGTCATGTGGAATGAGGCTCCACTATCCAAGTACCACACAGATCCCATCACCGATGAAACCATGCATGTGATGAGGGTGAATTACAACTCAAACTATGAAGCTATTGCTTCACCTGGTGCTCCTCCTGAGGCCTTCTTGTCGTTCTTCTTTTGTGGATAGTTTATGGCATAGTGTCCATGCTCATGACAGTTGAAACATTTTACCTTTGACAAGTCTCTCTTCTTGCATGCCTTTCCAGTCTCAGATTTGGAATGGGATGCACTCCATTTTCCTTTCTTCACCTTGCCAGCCAAGACACAATTATCCTCATCATCAGTCTTTGATGAGGATCCATCTCTCAGTGCTCCGCCGAATTTATTCTTGTGCGAAATCAGACCATAGTTGCTCCAAATATGGAAGATTTTCCCTTCCATTAACAGAGTCCTAGTAGCTATTTCAGCTCTTGGGAAGGCCTAGAAGATATAGGGTCACAAAATCATCTGAGGCAACATAGATCCCAAAACTTCCAAGCTCATCTCGACATTGAGTGAACTTGTTCAAGTATTTTTGGATCATGTCACCCTTCTCCATTTTTCTCTTCCTAAGCTTGTATTTCAACGCCATCTTCCTGTGGTCGCTACTATTCTGATATATATCTTTCAAGGACTTCCACATATCATATGGATCCACCTTCCCATGGAGGCTCGAGACAATATAGTCTCGAACTCCCTCTAACAAGACCCTTCTCGCCTTTGATACATTCTTGTTCCATGCATCAAGAAGAGGATATCAGTGTCAATTTATTTCTTCAGTCCATTTTCCTCAAGCATTTCCTCTATCTTGTCCTTCCATGAAATATAATTTGAATTTCCCTTGAGTGCACATTCGAGTCTCAAGCCATTGAAATACATCTTGATCTGTTTTTGGGTGTCAAAGAATAAATCTGAAAATTCAAACCTGATCACAACATACGCTATTATTCTCTTCTTATTTTGATTCCTCACACTCTGATACCATGTAGAAAATCTAACAATGGGATTCAAACTAATCTTATAATGTACTAAAACAAGATACTGAATCCTCCTACAATTTGCAGAAACAAAACATGATCGCACAATCACATAAACAAGTAAGAGAAAGAAACAATCAATCGCACAACACAAGATGTATCTGGGGAAAACACACTACCTAAAACCCCACTATCTGTATACTATATAAAGTCAAGGATCATGAAACAATACAATGCTTTCTCTCTCAAGAGAACTCCCACACTCTGCCAATTGTCTCACACTGATCTAGGAAAAATCAGACAATATTTAGTCAATTCTCTGCCTCTGCTCAACAATTCCTTTCTCACGCATTCCTTGAGGAATTAAGCCCCTATCAAATGGGAAAATTCCTTGCCTTGATTACACAATCCTTCCTAGGCCTCCAACTGACTCTATAACCGATTTGTACGATTTTATAATTATACAATTGATAGTTATTATCCCTTTAAACTCACTCTCAATTGGGTCTTCCTTAGAACTAACATGCAAAAACTATTTATAGTGAATTATCAGTTAAACGATTGATCACTTATTGTGAATTAAATCATATCTAATTAGGCTAGACCTATCTCTAGCTCATCACTTAGCTTGAACTAGTTAAACTGATTTTAACTCAATTAATTGAGTTAAATAATTATAGCTCATGCATAACTAGAACTAGACCCTCTAAAAATAGAAAATTCCTTTGCATGCCTCCTATTTGAACCTCAACTAAAATTTCCTAAGCTAACTCATTCATTCTGAATTAGTTAAATAATACAAGTTGTTATGAGATGAAATTACAATTTCTCTTCCAATTTAATTAAGGTAAAATTAAATCAGAAGCCCCCAATGGGTGCCATTTCAACACTAAGAAATAACATTGATCTTAACAATTGATTCTCATATTATTAATCAAAATAAATATTACAACCCTAGATGCGAGTGTATAGACGGGCGTTCAATTTGATGGGACAGGGGTGGGGTGAGGTGGAACGACACCTGCCTATCCAGGACATGGTAGATATTTGGCTTCTGTTCGACGGATCCTTGCATTTGAGTTGCGCAGAGTTCAAAGGCATTGTTTTAAATGGTTCAGGATCTCATATCATGTCCTCTGCTTTGGTTCATGCCTCCGCATGCTCCAGCATGATGAAGACCTCGACTCTCTTTAATGTATCAGTTATGGTGGGTGCTTCTCGATGCGAGAGAGGGAAAGATAAATTGAAGTGTGGCAATGGGCTTTCTGTGGAGCCGCTACAGTCGAACTACGCACATTTCTATCTGGCCTCTAGCCTCAATTCTGGTTTTTGCATGTATGGTGTCGGCTCTATCATATCTGCTGCCTCTCGCTGCTTGAATGGGGAGGCTAATTTGGAGCCTCACTCTGGTCTTTTAGCAGAGCTGCCTCTGTTGTACCTCTGGCATTTCACTCAGGCCTCTGGCTTTTATTCGAATAGTTCTTGCCCTGTCACCGCTGTTGCTTGGCCTCAATTTTTTCCCGCGGCGGTCGTCTCCCCTATGCCTTGTCTGCGCCACAGAATGCGGTGCCGCAGGGGTGGCACCAGAGGCCGTCCATTTCGCGCGCCTTCCAGCCCTTCTTTCGACTTGCCTTCCCTCTCCAGTGATGTCTTTGCCGGCCACTACCCTCACGCCCGCAGTGGGAGAGAGCGTTTTCTTGATACCAGCCACTGTTTGGGCTCCCCTGCTCCCCAACCTCCTGCCACCCGGACTTCTCCCACAACTGGCTCTGCGCTCTTCACCTTCAACTGTTCTCTGAATCGCCCAAGGATAACCGCTCACATTACGGTGGTCTTCCATGAGGAAGCCCAATTGGGGGAGCCAAGCTCTCAACCGGCGGGCCTTGGCTCTGACAATGCACAGAATTCGAACTTCCAGATGGGGATTGGCAGCGCATCAATTCAGGCTCCGGATGCTCATTCTCACAGCGCTCCTGATGTTGTGATGGCGCTGGTTGATCTAGGTCCTTCCGAATCTGAAGCTGCTCTTGCCAGGGATCTGCTCGCAGCAGTTTGGTGCCATATAGTTGAAGAGCCTCCAGATGATTAGTTTGCTCACTGTGGTCTTGTTATCTTACCTTGCGGCCCCTACAACTGGGCATGTTTCTGTTCAAACTGCTATGTGGAATTTTTTGTTTATTTTTGTTCATTTTTGGAACTATGCAACTCTGCAACATCAAGAAGATTATAACTTGCTCCCCTGCATGGGTTTTGGAAAACTGTTCAAGACTGGTTTCCCTGTCACTGGGCAGTCTCCATATGTGTTTATCTTGACAATTATGCCTTTCACCAGGGCAGTAGTTTTGACTACGGTCACGATGTAATTTTACTCCTTTGTTAATAGATCAATTTTATTTAGAAAAAAAAAAATATTACAACTTAATTGTTCATCAGCATCACAAATCTCAGATTGCTAGTCATCTATTTCTAACTCTCTTCTTCGATCTCTCTGAAGACTAAAAATAAAAGACTAAAAAGAATAACTTAATCATTCGACTAACCTTTATTTTATAAAGAAGATGGTCGTTGCAATAAAATTTACAAGAGATAACATCAAATCTGTATAGTTAAACTTGAATTACATTTTTGACTTCCTCCTCATGACACAAAGTGCATGAGGAAGAAGTGAATCTCGACTGACTATGTAAGGGAGATGTCTTCAAAAACTCTCTTGGTTCCATCGAAGACTGTTCATTGAATTAATAAGTCTGTAGATGAACTCTAGCACCAGAATCATACATTATAACGTTGGTACTAGAATAGAACAACATGATATGAGTAATGGAATTAAACAATATAATATGGGTACCAGAATAGATCAAAGGAATATTTGGTACCGGAATCGAACAAAGGAACATTGGTACTGGAACAAAACAATATAACACAGGTACCAAAATTAAATGGTAGAACATCTGGTACCATAATTGAAAAATATTATGAGCGTGGTAGCTAAGATCTCGGGCCATTGGTCAAGTGTTGGATGGGTGCACATGTGTGGTGAGCGTAGTCGTTGAGAACATAGCTATTGGTCAAGTTTCGGATGGGTGAATAAGAATTTGACGAAGATCCAAGTTCCATATTGTTGAAGAAGTGCGATAAATAAGAACATAAGTACCAAATCGTTGAACTGCATGAGTACTAAAATGCTGAAATTCCCGAGCACTGGAATTCTAAACGAGTACTGGATGAGTAGAAGTGGAAATCCAAATATTTATGTTAGCCAATCCGAGGAATTAGAGAGGAAAAGATAAAATAACGTTCTTTTTACCATATGAAAACATATAAATTGTGTTTTGAAATATAGATTACCTCATATAGACATAAGAAGGCTAAAAGGGCATATACTTAAATAAATTAGGCAAATAGTAGATAGATTCAAGGCAAAATAGGTCAAAAATGGAGGTCAATTAGGGAATCATAAGTATAAAAAAGGAAACCCAACACCCACATAGAGGAGGTGATGGAAGAGGAAGGCCTCCCCTCCCACCTTGGCATGAGTAGGGAGATGACCATTTTGATTTCAATATCCCCCATTATTTCCATCAAATGGTTGCAAACATGGAGGTGCAGGAATTTAGGGTGACGAGTGATAGTCTTTAGGCTCTGAGAAACCTCCTTGGTAATCACTTTAGAGACGAGGAGGATGTGAATTTTCTATTGGAAAGAAACACCTTGGACATGGAATTCCACCTGCACCCTACTAAGGAAACTTATCAACACATTGGTGAGATTTTTGGAACGAAACTTCAAGGCTCAATGTCGTCCTCAATGGGCACAATTACAAATTATCCCAAACTTTCTCCAACTCAGAATTTTTTTTTGAATGATCGACAACATATTCATTCACTGAGGCATCGGAATACATGTAGCAATCCTAAGTAAGCTCAAGCTTGAATGGGTCCCTCTAGCAGCATAAGTGGTCACCACATTAGTCTAAGGGTCTCGTCTCTCCATCAACTCTCATCTCGTCCAATGTCTTCTAACCAAGCGGCTCCAAGGGTGCACCCTATTCCTAATAATTTTTATCACTAGAAGCTTGACCCTTTGATGGAGGAAGTCCTTCCCAACTACTAATTGGTCCTTACACGACTTCCACGGTAGGCCTCCTCATGGCCATGATGCTTCTATGCTTCCAAATATTTCTATTTTTTTCCGCATGGTCCTTTTGTAACCTCGCTATGGTTTCCCTCTATAATGTGGTTTTATGATTTTTTAATGTGGTTGTGTATTATTCATGAGCACCTTAGGTTTCCCCTGAATGGGGAAAGTCCTCCTTCTGCTTCTAGCATTTTCTCTAGTTTTCAAACTTTAGATCATAATCATGGTTGGATTTTGCACAACCATAGAGCTAGCGTGAACGTCATTTTTATCCATATTTAGTATAAAATTTTTACTTACAAAAAGGAAAAGGTTAATATGAGGTATTATATCAATACACTCTTCTGTGTGAAACTTTTAATAGACCTCTGCTTATCATGGAAATGGGAGCACTTATAATGGCTTCAATGTCTTTAAAAACAGTTCTTGCTTGTTCTATCTTTGGGTGAGGTGTTTATATATCTAAAATTTATTCTTTTGAATATATTTCTATCATAATAGGTGTCTGTTGTAAAGGATTAATTTTTTCTATAAATTTATTTTCCTTAGCGAATTCCATGGGTGTTTTACTGAAAGCCCTACTTGAAGGCATTTTTTCTAGAATGAGAGTAAACCAAAATCTACATCAATTCATTACAATGTTTTATTATTACAACATTATATTCATTAATGCATTAGATTCATTCCTAAAGATTAAATGCACAACAAAATATTCAAAAGAAATAAACGAGTTGTAGAACTATGTGTTTTCTTTTACATATAGTAGTTACAATTCTCAACTTCTCTAATCCATTACAAAAATATAATTCATTTGAATTCCTGAAACATATGTGAAATGTTGAATTGTTAATAGAAATATGAAAATAAAATGAGAAAAGTTATATGCATCAAAAGAATCCTGATTATCCTATGCAAGATGTATAAAAACATAAAAATAGTGAAAAAGACGCTAAGATAAATACACCCTCACAAAAACCTAGCTAACAACCTAATATTAGCTCAAAAAGTTCAAGTTCAAGTGTAGAGTGATCAAATTCTTTATTCAATCGAAAAAATGGAGGAAGAAATTGAACATTATGTACAATCTTGCATTGTCATTTCCCCATCTCAATCAAACCCAATTCTATTCTACATGGTGAGAAATTAGTGGTGATTGGATTATTCATTGACTAAAACAATGAATTAATGGTTATTGGAAATTGATTTAAATTTCCTATTAGCAATTGGTTTACACTTTGTTGTTTAGGTGAAGTTTTAGGATATAAAATTGTGCATTAAAAACCATTCAATGCAATAGTGTAATGCAATGAACATCTTTTCTCCCTTTGATATCTTTAACTGCTCACTTTTCTACATAAAAATTAAGAAGTGGTAAATTTGTCGAATTCTAGTTGCTTGTCATCTAGTGGTGATTTTGCACTTATAGTAGACATATTAAGTAGTCACTACTGACTACTAAAGCCTATTGTGATTAATAATTAGTAGTGGTGAAAATTTTAACATTTGATTGAAAACCTCCTATCAACTTGCTATTTTCATCATGTGATTGGATAGAATCAACAAAGCACCTTAATAAAAATGTTAAGAAAAACACGGTCTTCACCTCTCCAATTTTCCATTCAACAAAATGAATTTTTAAGTTGAGATGGAATCATGCATGGAATTTCAAATATTTCTTGGACTTAATGGTTGAGAAAAAATGTAATTAGAGTTCCAAAAACCCTTTAAAATTGTGTTCCCCACCTCATCCTGCTTCAAGGTTGATTTTTCTCCACTCTTACCACTTCCCTCAAACTTCATTCTTTTTTTTTATTTGTGATTTGTTCAAATGATATACTTTGTGCTTCCCCACTGATATATTAAATTAATTTAATTCTTATTTATAAACAAGTTGTAGCCACTAGATTAAATCATATCTAAGATTTAGTTATGTACATTGTCCTTTCCACACATTTTGTCCTTTTTCTTTTACGCCCTCCTTTAATGCACCTTCATGTTATTGCTTTTAGTTATAAGGAATCAATGAGTATGCAATATGATAATGATAGTTTCTTGAAATATATATTTGTGGGATGTGTTGAATAGAAAATTTATAATTATAATTGCACATGTTTTGGAAAAATAAAACTAAAAAAAATCCCACGTGCATATCACCCAAGTCAGTGACAAATTGATGAGATATACCCCAATTTTGATAGGTAGTGTTAGATTGATCCAGGGGTGGTTTTTAGACATTCTTCGAGGCTTGATACCCAATAGAATCATGCCACTTGTATTGAGTAGTGGGGCCAACCCCTTCAATCATATCATTCAATTATTGTTAACCCACTTCCCACCATTTATGATTATTATTCTTGATGATTCACAACGTCATGGCCATGCCTATTGTTATACACCCTACATGTGGCATACAACTCATTTTGTAGCCTATGGCTTGACACCATACCTAAGGCCTATGGTTCGTGCCTTTATCGAATTAGTATGAATATGCTTACTATGAAATATGAAAATTAATTTAAAATAATGAGCATAGTCAATGCTACGAAGCTATAAGGGTTCAAATTGTCAAATTACTCAAATTGTAGCTGGAGAAATAAAACAACTTGCGACCATGATCACTTCCACTCCCATCGATTGATGGAAAGCTATTTCAATTTACCAAATAGCCTCTCTACCAAGATGGTTTTTAATCTTGTATTAATTCCTTTGTTGAAAATAAAAACCCAAATTCTCATGTCTTCATCACTGAACAACACCCCAATTGTTCACACCTTTGTTGTGAAACAAAACCCAAAATGATAACACCTTTGTCAAGAAAAAAACCATATATAACACCTTTTGACTTTGTCATATTCCCAAGGGATGACTCAGAGAATCAACTGGACCAAAGGTCTTCGTGAATGAGAAGTCTTGGCAGCTAAGACCGAAGCTACTCCATCTCTTGTTTTTAGCTAGTAGGATAGAGTGATACCTTAGGTCCTATGCAATTTATGATTGCTCATAACTCATGCTTTCCTAGTAAGTTGTTTGATATTTTTTAATTCTTTTTCTATGCATACCTAGAAAAATCAAATTGTTCCTTCCTATGTTATGCCTCAAAAAACCCCGAATTCACCTGCTCATTTCTGTGTTATGCCCAGAAAACCCAAAATTCACCCACACACAATGCCTATTATATTAGAAATTTAAATAAATATTATGAATTTTATTTTAAATGATTTTTCATTTTACTTTTATAAGTATAAGTTATCCTTAAATGGATATTATTTGGAGATATAATGGTTAGGAACGAGGGGAAAGGGGAGAGGGGGTGGAGACTTTAGTGTTAAGGGGTTATATATTTTATATAGATTACAAGGCTTATAGGGTAATTATTATTAGACTTTGAGATTATTTATAGTGTTTAGATTGATATAGTATATAAGGTTTAAAGGTTATAAAAATTGTTGGGGTCGGGTTATATGGGTTATGGAAATTATAAGCTATATGTTATAAGGATTAGGCTATATATTTATTGGTATATAATTGTTCATGTAGGTGGTAGGGTTTGCTTTATATTGGTTAGGTTTTATTCTTATGACTATGTCATCCAAGTTAGGGATTATATTAGACATATAAATGTTAAGGGATATAATGTTTAGTTTCAATGTTAAGTATAAGGGTTAAAATTGAAATATTTTATAAGTAAGGATTATAAGGGAATATAGGGATTACTCATTATAAGTGTTACAAATCTCAAGAAATATATGCCATATCTTTTATAATGATAATATGATATATATATTTTTGTTTATGGTTCTGGCTTTATATAGGGATAATGGTGCTGCAATTTTTGGATTATTAGTGTTATGGATTACTAATAAAGAGATATATGGATGTTAGTTTAATGATTAATCAAAATTTTGTATTTTTCTTATATTTTAAGGACGAGGAGTTTTGTTTTATCTGTGATGTTATCCTTGATAACAATTAGGTTGGTCTAGGAGTGTCTTTTTGAGTCAGGTTAGGTTGTTAGGGACAAATAAAGTTATGAAATTGATTAAATTTAATGTTTTGTATATAGTTTTAAAAGGTCTAAGTGGTCATTGGTCATGTGATTAAGGTCTTGTCAAAGTAAAATTCAAAAAATATGAATTCATGGGTTAATAGAGTCACTTTTTGACACTTGGCACCTCTTTTCCTAAGTCTGCAACTTTTTCTTTGTAAAACAACATGTTTTCGCTACGAACTCACCTGATAGTTCTGTAGCGAATCTGCCATCCCAATAACTAAAATTGCTACGACCTCAAGTTTTTCTGCTAACGGTGAGGTGATCGATATGCTATCATCATTTCAGTGGTCAGAGCTCAGTTTTTCATCATGGTACATAACTGTTATGAGTCATCATTTGTCATATTGCATGCTTGGTAATCATCACACCTCCATCATTCTGTTTTCCCTCCCACGTTTCTTTCCTAATTTAGCCTTACTTCATTTGAACAACATCACTTACCTTTCAATCCTTGTAAGTTTCTTGATCTTGTTCCAGCAATCTTCACTTTAGTTTCTTGTCTAGTTGTTTTCTTAAGTTAGCTCTTACCTTTGTCAAGTAAGTTATTTTTTGTCTTAGATAATTTTCTAGGTGTCAAAACTTGAAGTAGGACAATGTTGTATTGGAGGGCATGGATTCACATAAAAATCCCAACAAAGGAGGCTTTGTAGTCAAATACGAGCATATAGACATGAAGTTGGTTGTGGAAGACCCAAGCTTTGCACAAGCTTTCAAAAATGTTGGTTGTATGAGATTTTGCCAAAAATTACAGGGATACCATGCACAGGTGTCCAAGGATTTTGCTATCAACTTTTTTGGCACAAATTCAAAGGTGGGCATCTTAATTTTCACTATTTTTCCTGAAACCATTGCACAAGCAACTGAAATTCCAAGGTTTGGAGAAGAAAAATTCAAGGAAACCAATTTCAAGCTTCATAACTGTGATGAATTTCTGAAGCAAGAGAATAGGAGTTGACATGACCTCAGGCATACCCAAGAGTTGCCTCAAGGAAAACTACTCAAAGCTACTGATGGTAATCCAAAAATATTTTACTTGTGAAGGTAGATTTCACATGATCTACCAATATCATTTCAGACTCTTACTCCATTTCACAGGTAAACTGCTTCTTGATCTTCCATTCTTTCTGTTCAGAAGTTTAGGCAAGATGGCTAAGAAGGTACAAGCCAAACCTGAGAGCAATGATACATCCATATTTCATCATGGCTTAATCAAATTGTTAGTTATGGAAGAGTTGAAGAAATTGAATATGGATTGGGCTACTTTTCTGTTTTTGAGTGGCTATGATGTAGATGTTCTTACTCCAAGAAATACACCCAAGTCAAAGACAAACACTCCCAAGAAGGAAAAATAACCAATAGCTAAAGCAGAGGTTGAACCTGAGGTAGAGGTGCAGCCTATAACAGAACGAATGGAGGTAGAGATTGAACATTTGCATGAGACAGTGGCACCTTAGCAAACCCCTACCAGCAACAAGCTCAAAATTGATATGAGATCTCATAGAAGAATCACCAAGAGTCAAATAGAGGGGAAAGACAAACTTGAAGACATCTTGCAGGCGATTAATATTGAAGAAACCCCTGTTGTAAAGCTTGTAGAGGCTAAAGGAACAAAAATGAAGAAGAAGGGTATTACAGCAAAGAAACTTGATTTTTCTAGTGAGGATTCAGGTTTTGTCTTTAAGCCTAGGAAACCATTCACTATGTTACAACTCTCAAAGGGAGGCAAGTCTGATAAGTTGCATAAAGAGACAGAAATGAAGCAGCTAATCAGAGAAGAAATTATAGAGTTATCCCCAACTGAAGCAGAAATCATCAAGACAAAGAAAGGCAAAGAAAATTTCCAAGAGAATTTTGAAGTGGAGATTCTAAGAGAACAACCTACGGAAGCTAGAGAAGAAGTTTTAGAATCCAAACTAGAGTTGGAGGATTTTAAACAGAAACGAATGAGCTCACATATTTCAAGAAGGAAGTCAACAAGCAAATTGATTTTTATGATGAAGTGGTAGAAAGGTCAAGGAAGATGCTGAGAAGAACACTACCACTGTACAAGATGATGAAGCATACCATGAGGAGAAATAGGTGGTTGCAGGTAGAAAGGAGAAAGCTACAAAAAAAAATTCAAAGAGTTAGAAATTCAAATGGAAATGGTGCAGACAGAATTAAAGAAAAAGGTCTTGAAAATGATAGTTGTGGATGACGTTGTTGCTCCTAGAAAGAGGGTAAGACATTTTTTTGGGCCAATTTTGTCTTAGGATGATCCATCTAATCAGTTAACATAGATTTGGACAAGTTTTTGGAGGTAAAGAGTGGAGATTTCATATTTTGGAAAAGTCAGGAAGTTCATAGCATACTACAGGCTTAAAGTCGAGTTTTCGCTATGAATTCGCTAAAGAATATTTTGAGGCATAATTTCCAAAACGTATCATAATAGGAGTGGGTAATAACATGTATTTACCTCATTTTGCGTAATGAAGACCCTATAATGACTAGAAAAGTCAGAAAGGGTGCAGAAAGTGCTAAATGGAAAACGCTACAAACTCTTTGCTACAAACTTACCTTAAAAATTCTCTGTTTTTACAACGAGGTCAAATTTTGATATTTTTGTAGCATTTAATTTTTCTTGGGAGAAGATGCGTCATTAGAAGATGTTTAAGTGTATCATTGAAGAAATATGTTGGTAAGGCCACTCAGCAAGAAAGTGACATGGCTGCTAGCTCACCATTTTTTTCCACATCATCAAACACAACAACATATCCTAAAATTCTGAGCATCAGAACCAAGATTCTAGTATGGCAGTTCATCACTTGTTCATGGTCATTTCCACCTCAGGCAAAGTTATTTGACTTGATAAGCATCATCATGTATGGGTTATTTAAAAGTTTTTAATGAAGTTAACGATGTTAGAGTCCTTTTAGGTTTAAAACTCCTTCTAAACAGAAATATCTCTATATCTCTCCATGTAATCAATTCCTTTTGGGATTAGATCTCTTCAGTAGTTTCGAGGGTCTAGCCCAGGTGGAAGACTTCATGTAAAAGGAGTTTCACTCTATAAATAGGGATATTTCAGAGTTCAAGAGGGTTGATCGATGTTATGACTTATGCTACTGTTGTAATATTTTCTATTCAGTAATATACAGTTGCATAAAACCTTTTTCAGACTCGAGATTCTTTATGGGCTCTTATTTGTTTGTCTCACTTTCCTTTTCAATGTCAATTCAGATTACTTCATGCATAATCACTTGGAATTCATATATAATTATGCTCCAACTTCCTTTATGCATCTTGTTTGATGTCAAAGTTGTTTTTATAAGAGTTCACATGCCTCAACTTCCATGAATGATGTTTTTATGTAATTGAGTTTCATAATTGACTCCATGCCCAATGGTAGCCATCACACATCCTTCACCTGCAAAGAAAAACTATCCAAAATATACTGATATTTAGCCATATTTTTTTTTTAAGCTTCATTATTGAATCTCATACAATTTCTTGAGAGAGTCCTCTCTAGTTGGAAGGGCTAACTTCCAACCCTAAGTGGTTTGAAATAGCTACAGTGAATTGACTGTTGAGCAGCCCAATTAGCCTCAGTTTGGTGGCAACATTTGACATAAGTTACATAGTTCATATGTTATATCCTATATGTTAGGTTTTAAGGGGTTCACCTATTATAAAAAGGGTCACAAGTGTTACTAATTAGATGTAATAATAGATAAAAGGGTTAGGGACTATAAAGGTTATAAGTTCGACCGAGTTATGGGTGTTAGTAGTTATTGGGATTAGGTATATATGTATATATATATAGGTTTAATGGTCAAGTGATATTGTGACGAGTGATTATAAGTAAGTAATAGGTGCATTAAATATTATATTCCTGAAGATGGATCCTCGTTGGGATTCGAAACGTCGACGATTGTTTTATGATACCGTGGAGAATCCGGTTTCTGCAAATAACAATAACAACAACCACAGGAGTTTAAGAACCATTAATATTATATTATGAGATAATCACTTCAAGGGTTAAAATTTCAATATTAATGGTTGTATGTTTATATTAGGTTATAAAAGCTTTGTGGCTTATGGGTTTAGGATTTATCAAGTTTTTATGGATTATGTCAGTTAAGGGTGTGGGGAATTATTAAGTGTTAGAGACCATATGTTAGAGGGTTAAATGGTTTAAATGGAATTAGGGATTAAACATTACAAAAGGGAGTGGATATTAGATTTAAGTATTATCCCCCCAAATTTTGGTTGATCAATTAAACCATAAACTGAAGGGATATTTTCAATTAGGAGGAGAGAAGATTAGGATAACAGGGGGCTTGGTGTTAAATCTCATCATAGACACTAGTATTTAATTATACTTCAACCTTTTGTTGGTGTTTCATTATTATGAGAATGGATAAATTTAGGATTCAGGGTAGTCATGTGATGATGCTTGGTATTTTGTTTCTTCTAGTAGTTGTTAGGATTGTTGCTTCTATGATCACATCTTACTACCCACATAATTTCATCTCCTTGGAATTTATGCTATAATTTTGTGAAATTATTTATGTGAGTCATATTTTAGTCTTGGAACCCTCACATCTTGTCAACGCATGCATCTACTACAACCATGTCAAATTTCAGTGATTACAAGCACAAACTGGAAAAAAAAAATGAAAAAAATAAAATAATAATAAAATAAAAATAAAAAATCAATGTTATCCCCATTCACAACCCCGGATATGTGGGTTCAATTAATTAAAGCATAATTTACATTGATTTCTAAATGTTAAATGAATTGAAAATTTATGTAACCATAATAACGTCGAGAGAATTGAACCCTTGACCTCTCAATATCAAACTAAGGTTAATTGACGATAGGTACTTGACCCATTTTAGATGATGGTATAAACCTAAATGAGATTCTCTTAGTTTCAAGAATAATATATTCTCTACCGAACAAGGACAACTATGTGAAGGTGGAAGCTCATATGGCCTCTTCCCCCCCTTTCCCCTCACAACACTATCATTTCCACAATACCCAAGTTATCTACTATAAAATATTTCAAATATTATTGTGTTGAAATAATTATTCTAAGAAAACACCTGGAACAATAATTTCCAACATTATGTGCTCCCCCTGTATTGACATTCATGGAGGAATGCTATTTTTGATAACCAAAAAAAGCCACACCAATTAAGTAGATATGAGGTTGTTGGTGTCTCGTGTTTTGATAGATTGGCAAATCAAAAGACAAGGCAACATCAAAACCAATCTTTAGAGTTCCAGGATCTAGTCCTCCTGTTCTCAGAGAGGGATCTCTCAAATTATTTGGTTTGCAAAGGTTTATCTTGTGTGCTTTGAGTATTGGTTTTAGACTAGTTATTAAGTGAAAGTGTTTGTTTGTTTGTTTGGTTGAATGACATAGAGAACATGAAAGGTCTAGGAAAGATATGTAGAAAGGAGAAACATCTAATTCATTGGGAAATGGAGTCAAGAAGAGGTTATGACAAACTCATCAATGGATATGGGATATCAGAGGGCAAATCTAACTTGGCCACAATATCCTTTGGTTTTGTGAATGAGATGGACATCAATGATTTGGAAAGAGAATTTGAATTCTCAACAAAAGGAATTTGAAAGCATAACTTGAACAATAAAGAGGTATTTGATAGATAGGGCTAACCATGAATTCTAAAAACCACACTTTAATCAAATAATGACTTCAAAACAACTTTTAAAATGAAATCTAAGATTCGGGAGCACATCCTATTTCCTCAAAGATTTTATTTCAAATGACTTAGAAAACATAAAAGATTCACTGATAATTGCAATGATAGAAGAGGGAACACATAAAAACATCTATTATTACAACTATAAAGACCTTCAAAACAATTGTTCAAGCAAGGACAAAGGGCATGATCAAAACATACCTCCTTGGCTAACTTCGAACAATCTTACTTCAAAGGGAGACTTCAATAACAGCTTTCAAGTGGCAGCAGACAAGCAAGGAAAACCATAAATCATGTTGAAACCAACTATTTGAACTATTAGAGAAATAAAAAAGCATGAGGACTAAAGAGAGAGATTTAAGACTCTAAAATACCTCAGCAGAAGAAAACATAAAACAGTGAAGGATGAACAAGTCTAAGGTGCTTCTAGGAGTCATTTCTTAGCCTAAAACTTTCATCCTACTGTAGTAAAAAATTATGGAACAAAATGAAAATAGGGGAAAACATTAAACAGTTCAGAATACTTCACCAACAGCCAAGCTCATGGATCCAATGATAGAGCCTTCTCAAGAACGAACATGCAACAACATCATCAAGCTTCCAAGACTTCAATTTCTTCCTCAACTTCAGACAGACTATGTATTATTTCAGAGAGTTTCAGTATTACAACTAGTGAACAATCAACCAACATCTCATCTTCTTCAGAAGTATTTATAGAATAAATGAGGAGGTGGAAGAGTTTCTAGGATTGAAGTGTAATAAATTCTACACTAAATGCAACTCCTAGCCTCGAAAACCAAGCAAGGCTTAAGGCAGGAATGCATTTCATTTACAACTTTGTTTATGCTTTTTAACGTTTAATGGGTAACAAGATTGACTTTGAGGCCTATTTATCCTTTACAATAACTTCACTTATAGTTTAAAATATCTTCTTTTGTTTGAAATAACTATTCAGCTATCTTTAAACAAATATCTTCTGCTCTAGCAATAACTAGACCTTCTTTTCGATTTATTGAGGCTACAGGTGGCTTTTGGTAGCTGGAGAGGATTCAATTAGCCTCTTTGATGTGGCTCTGAGGTGTCCTTGGACTGATATTTTCCTCTGTTTTTCCTAAAACACCTTTAATATGTCTTTGTTCTGTGTTTTAGGCCTAATTAAGCTTAATCTTCATCTTTGGGTCTTCATACTCTGCTGACTGCGGATCAGGCATTTGATTTTCTGAGTTTAGGCTTTAATCCTCTTAAAAACTCTGATTTGAACTTTTAAAACCTGATACTCTTTAATCTCCTATCTTCAATGTTGATTTTCTTCAATAAATGGTCTCTGATTGTGTTTTTGGTTGTGTTGCAGGTGCGCAAAGGGTTCTTATAATATTACTAATGTTCACGAGACATGGTAAAAATGGATGTTCGAACCCTGTATATTCATGTGCTTCATTGATAGTGGTCTGGGGGATCGTCATCCCTGGCCTTTAATTTTCTTTTAAAATAGTTGAGAAACCTTGAAAACCTGCACAAAACAAGAAGAGTTAAGAAAATCTGTGAAGGATAGGTTTAGATTGCTTCGGAGGTTTAGGTTAGATCGTGGTCGTTGGATGAGAACATCCAACGACGAGGATTTCTTGCTGGGGTCAAATGGGGAGGCGATTGGGTAAACGATGGTGGAGATTAAGTCTGAGTCGTTGGATCCGATTGATCAACGGTTGAGATCAATCAAGATTTTATAATGTGGGAGGGGTGACATTATAATAAAAGTGGGAGAAAATGCAAAGGAAATGGGAGAAAACCTTTGGCGGAGGTAACAAAGGACTTAATGAAATTTGGGGTTTCGGAACGATTCTGGGCCATTGGATTAGATTAGCCAACAGAGATCAACGGTGGAGATTCATTGATGAATTCCTTTGGAAGAATGGTGGAGGGCGATGGTCTAAATGGCGAGATTTAAACTGAGACCGTCAGATCTCAGAGATCAACGGTGGAGATTTAAAATAAGAAAATTTAATGCAAATGGGAAAGGTGGTTTCGGTTGTAAAAACCACTGGTGTCGCGTTGCTCCAAAGCAGTTTTCGAATTTTGCCAAAAAAAATGTGATATGGGTCTTTAGCCAACACATGTCCTTTAGAAACCGCTCATATCGCGTAATTTTTAGGAATTAACTTTCGGGCTTAAAATCACGCGATATGGGGTCCCAACCGTCGGATGAAAGGAGGGTAGATCCAATGGTGGAGATGAAAGCGCGATAAGGTAAGTTGCGCGGGTGAAAGAAGGTGGGAGGTTTTGATCTGGACCGTCGGATCTCAGGAATGGACGGTCAGGATGAATCGGTGGTTTTTAACATCGAAGGGTCATGGCGGTGGGCGATTAATCTAGGCCGTCGGTTCTTGTGGATTCGACGGTCCAAATTGAATCGCAAGATTGCGATCGGAGGAGGGAAAGGGGAACAAAATAATGAAATTTTTGCAATGCGATTGAGTCAGAGCCGTTTATATTAGAACTAAATCGACGGTGGAGATTAAGTCATGAAGGCCAAAAGGCAGAAATGCAGGCTTTGGAACAGAGCAATGGGGATCATCGGATCTAGGCGCAGTAGAGAAAATCAACGGTCGGGAATTGATCGCTGGATCGCATCGATGGGGAGAAAGAACCAAGGGTAAATTACAAACTTGTAATGCGATTATGGATTGATCGTTGATCGGTTTAGATCAATGGCTAGTATTCGCCGAAACAATGAACTGTCGGGTTTATAAAAAACCAAAGGAAAGTCGGGTTTGTAATAGAAAAGGGCTTAATTGCAATTGGAGTTTTTAAATGCAAAAGGTAACAAGACAAGAGGAGAAACCCAATTGCGATTGGGTGATTAGGCCTTATCACCTGGTCTCAGTGCCAGTTTTATGCGGATAAAGGGGCTGGGGCCAAGGCAAAATGGGCTTAAAAAGGCCTTAGAGAAAAAAAGACTATTTTTATGATTTTTGAAGGTGTTTTTGAGGATTTTGAGAGTTTCGATAGGGTTTAAAAAAGGAGTTTCAAACCTAATCAAATGGAATTTATGGAGGAAAGGAAGGGAAATGAGGGAAATGGAGGAATTTGATGAGGAAAAAGGAGATGAAAATGGAGGTTAATTATGAGTGTTGTAGGGGTAAAAATGATGGCAAATGGGGTTTTTCAGTAGTCTTTTCTTTAGGAAAACAGCAGATTTTTCAGGTTTATAAGGGAAACAGCAGTGAATATTAACTAAAGAATTAGTTATCTTCATAAAAAATTCAAGGATGATAGGTTATCAAAGGGGAATTATCTCTTGAAGTTTTGAAGAACAAAATTAGCCACTTCTTGGTATAATAGAATTTATTAGTGGCTAACGGTGGCTCCACTTGGGGAAGACAGCTGGTTCTTTAGGTGTCTAGAAGCTCAGCTGCAAATCTCTGGCTTTAAACCAGTACCTTAATCCATTGGGCAGCAACCTTTCTTTTTTGATGAATTTTGCAGCAATTAAAACAATGGAATTCTGTCAAAACAACATGTCTACCTACCCACTCCTAATGATCCTAACATTTTTTTTCTTCTTTTCAAAGTGCATTTGGACTGGCAAACTCTCTTCAACAACATTTTATTCTTTTTAAAAACAAAAACTAATCTAAGCCTACCTTATTTCTCCATGAACTCATATTAAGCAGTTGAGTTCATAAGCTTCTCTACCTAGCTACTGTCTGTCAGGATTAGACTGTCTGACATACTTTTATTCTCTAATTTCTAAGACAAAAATTTAAAAACAGTCAAGCCAAGATTAAGCTATTTGACTTGCTGCGATCTATGGCATAAAAACAAGCTACACATAGATTATTATTTACAGAAAATTTAAAACAAAATAAGAAGGCTCAAGATTTGAAAATTTCAAAACATCCTTCACTATCTTTTCAGCTCTGGTTTTTAATTTGTTTGAGTTGCTTTTCTCTCATACTAGTTCAAGTTTTGTGCTTGTTTGAACCAGTTCTCTTTCACTATCGAAGGTTTAGGTTTTGAGCATGTTTGAACCTTCTTTCTTCTAACCTAATCTATCTTATTGATAAGCCAAGATTATGATGTTTGGCTGATCTATTCACTAACCTATCAGCAGAAAAATTTAAAACTAATTAGTCATGATTAGGCTGTATGACTAACTAGGAGTGTGTTTTTTAGGAGTGGCATTTGAGCTTGCATACTTTCAGACTTTGTTTCTCTTTTTGGTATGGGGTTGTACCTTTCTTGTTTTACAATCTGCCCTCTTTTATTTTTCTATTGTTTTTGTATTTTTATATTTCTAACTTTGAATGCAATGTTCAGACTATGGTATTTACAATGAAAAATAAAATGCTTTGAAACTCATGACTCTTGGCAGAAGTAATGCTTGAGCATCCTGCCATTGACAAGACCTCCATATAAATCTTCTCCATTCAATTCCTTGATGAAAAATGCATTGTGACCCCTCTCAGCATGAATAATATAGGACCCTTTCCACAAGTTCTCAAACTTGCCATGTTTTCTGTTCTCTTCTCTTCTCGAATCTCATTTAAGAACAACATTTCCAACTTGGAAATTGTTTGCCTTAGTCCTCTTATCAAATAGCTTCTTTATATTTTCTTGGACTAACTGTGTTCTTTCATAGACTTCTTCTCTAGTCTGTTGTAAATGGATTGTTTGGTTGATTCTCCTCTGCATATCATTCTCTTCAATCTGCACTTCTTGAAGGAGTTTCATGACTGGAACTCCTAATGAGGTGGGGAATACTACATCCATGCCATAGACCAGTTGACAGGGGGACATATTAATTGACTTTTTGGTAGTTAATCTATCAGCCCATAAGGCATGAACCAACTCACTGTGCCATGATTTATGATTATGCTCCAACAGCTTCTTGATGATATTGATGAGGCTCTTGTTGGAGGATTCAGCTAATCCATTTCCTTGGGGATAGTAGGAAGTAGAGTGGCCCAAGGAAATGTGGTATTTGTGACAAAAATCAACCATTCTCTTAGATTTGAAGGCAGCAACATTATCTGTTATGATTTTTCTTGGACAACCAAATGTGGATAGGATATTTGTTTCAAGGAACTTGATAATGACAGAGTCAGTAGCATTCCTAGAGGGTACAACTTCTATCCACTTGGAAAATAAGTCAGTGGCAGTGAGGATCCACTTATGTTGGGCTGATGAAGATGGGTGAATTTCCCCAATAAAGTCCAAGCCCCATTGTTGAAAGGGTGCCTCAACAATGATAGGATGTAAAGGTAAGGGAAGGAGTTTTCTCTTGCCATCAAAAATTTGACACTTATGGCAAGACATGACTAACTTCTGAGTGTCTGGGAAAAGGGTGGGCCAATAGTGACCAGATCTAAGAATTTTGTTTGTTGTGGTCTTCCAGTAGAGGTGTCCTCCACATTCTCCTTCATGCAGCTCATGCATGATTTTTCCTGCATCATCTTCAAGTAAACATTTAAGCAAAATTCCAACAACATTTTTCCAATACAATACCCCATCTAAGATGCAATAACTTAAAGCTTTCTATTTAAAAAAATAGCTTTAGTTTTAGACAAATAAGGGGGGGCATTCAAATATAAAAGCACATAAATAATGTCAGCATACCAAGGAGAATTCAGGAATGTTTCTTCAATGAAAGGAGCAGTATATTCTTCTATTTATTCCAACACATCTACCATGTTCATATCTAGTGCTTGGAAGTTAGGCTCAGCCATAAGTTTTGCTAATCCTTGCCCTTTGACTAGTTTGGTGGGCCTGATTTCTAAGTCATATTCAAGAATAGTTGCAATCCATTTTCCCCTTTTACCATCAGGGTCTTGACTTAGACTTTCCTTAACAACAGTATGTGGAACAAAAGCAATTATGTGAGAGTGTAAAATATAGACTCTAAAGTATTTTAATGCATTCACTAATGCTAAGGCTTGCTTCTCCATGATGTTATATTTGAGAGGAGCATCTCTTAAGGCCCTACTAAAGAAGTATATTGGTTGTTCTTGCCCCAAGTCATTATTTTGAAGTAATACTGCAGCTATTGTATGCTCAAATGCAAAAGAAAAGATATAAAAGTCTTTGGTGAAATTTGGACTAATCAAGATTGGTGTTTGAGTGAGAGCTTGTTTAACTTGTTTGAATGATTGTTTAGCTTGTAAAGTCCATTTCACACCTACCTCTTTCCTAAGCATGTTTTTAATGTTTTTTAATAGCTCAGCAAGGTTGGGGATAAACCTCCTCAAAAAATTAATCTTTCCAATGAAAGATTATAATTCTCTGAGGCTTCTTGGATGGTTGATTTGCAATATGCCATCTATCCTTTTAGGGTCTATTTTTATTCCCTCTTTTGAAATTATATGACCAAGAAGTTTACCTTCTTGGAGACCAAAGAGTGTCTTCTTGGGATTCAAAGATAAGCCAAATTTCCTACACTTCTCAAAAACTTTTCTCAAGTGAATCAAATGTTCTTCATCAGTTTTTTAGAAAACGGTTATGTCATCAAGGTAAATGATTATAAAATAGCCAATATCTTCAGAGAAGGCTATTTCCATGGCCCCTTGGAAGGTGGCCCCTGCATTCATCAAACCGAATGGCATTTTGACATACATAAAGGTACCCCAAGGTGTAGTAAAAGCAGTTTTGAGTTGATCACTTGGGAGCACTAACACCTGGTTGTAACCCGAGAACCCATCCAATAGTGATATTCTTTTTGACCCAAATACCCTTTGAAGTATATGGTCCATCTTGGGTAAGGGATAGTTGTCCTCTAGGGAGGCTCTATTTAAATTTTTGAAGTCAATACAGAGCCTGATTTCCCCTGTTTTCTTCCTAACAGAAACTAAGTTTGACACCCATTCTGAATATCTAATGGGTACTATAATCCCAGCATCATGCATATTTTCAATTTCTACCTTAACTAAAGGTAATAAAACAGGGTTTATTCTCCTTAGTTTTTGTTTAAAAGGCTTTTGATTTTCCTTCAAAGGAATACTGTGCTGAATGATGCTAGTATCATAAGATTTCAGATCTTTGTATCCCCAAGCAAAAACATCTTTAAACTCTTTGAATAACTCTATGTATTGCAATTTTATGTGAGCTGGGAGAGTGCTAGATAGTTTAATCATCTTGGGTTCTGCTAGGCTGCCTATGTTGTGTTCTTCTACATCTGTTTCCACAAGCTCCATTCTAGGTTCTTTGGCTACATCATTAAAATCAAAAAGGTGTTCTAAAGGTGTGAGACCCCTTGGAATTGTATCATTTTTGCACTATAAAACTTCCAAGTGTTTCTAGTCTGTGCATTCAATTAATTCTACTTCAAAAGGATTCTCATATTGATTTATATCAGCAAAATATGTCATTTCAACTTCTGGGATTTGTTCAATATACAAACAGTTTTCTTTATGGCTGGTTTCTGATGTTGGTATGTCAAAATCGTTTTCTGATTTTAGAAAATCATCTATGTGTTTTTCAAAATCAAAAACTTGCCAGTGATCCTCATTATTAGGCACTGCAGGCCTGTATTTCACCTTTACACTAATTTGTTCATTTATCTCAGGTATTTGGCAGTTGCTGGCATTGAAAGCAAGGTTCATTTGCTAGACGATTTTGTGTTCTTGGAATGAAACTGAGTTCATACTTTTCAAAGGTTTTTAATAAATCTAGTGCAGCATTTCGATACTCTCTAAGTCTTGGGTTTCTAGATGAGTATTCTCCTTTGATTTTTCTTATGATAAGTTCGTAATCTCCTAAGATTGATATCCTTTGGGCTTCTAATTGTTTAAGCAATTGTAAGCGAAGGAGAAGTGCTTCATATTCATCAATATTGTTTGTGCACGGAAAATCCAGTTTATATGAAAAGCTCTGATTTGTATTATGAATCCATACACCTACCCCTGCACTAGTTTTATTACAAGATCCATCAAAGTTTATTATCCAAAGTATATCAGCCTCATTTTCATTATCTTGTTGCTGTTGATTTTCAATGTTTTTAATTTGATTTGAGGGAAGGTTTGATTGTTCTGGTGAACTGATTTGCTCTTGGTTTTTCTTTTCTTCATGAGTGATTTCATCTTCATTGTATAAGATGAAGGAATTTAAGCTTGACTGACTAGAATAGATTGGAGAGTTATTTGGTTTATCTATATTGCTTGTTAGCCACCAATAAAATTTATCATATCAAATGGTGGCTAAAACATTTTTGGAGCCTTCAAGGAACAAGTTTTATTGTAAAAAATGTTATCTCTTGAAGACTCATGAAGACATCGTACCCTCTGTCCAAATCTTCATTACTGTTTTCATTTTAAACACTGAAATTCTACTGGTTCCATTGAGAAAAGACTACTGCAAAATCCATTTTTCCCCTCCCTTCACTTCAAAACTAACCTCCATTTTTACCCCTTTTATTCTCATGAAATTCCTCTATTTTTCATTTTTCCCCTGTTCCCCTTCATAAAATCTCCTTTTATAGAGTTTAAGACTCCTTTTTGAACTCTGCCAAAACCCCAAATCCATTGAAAACTTCGAAAAATTTCATTAAAAACACCTTTTTTGTATTACAGACTTAAGCCCCCTTGGGCTAAGTCCTAACCACTTCCCCATTATATGCCCTAGTGCTAGAACCATGCGCTAAGCCATTTAAGCGCTTATCGCATCGCAAAAATCCCAGCGCGCAAGTCTATTTGCAATGTTAAAAAGTTACGATGCGATTAAGCGCTTGTACATAGCTCCCAATCATATTAATACTCCATATAAACCCATGGCCCTGCAAACGGGCGCCTATCCATTTTCATATGTATATATCCCACCCCTATACATAAAACCTTTGTTTTATGTTAATTTTTGGTTTTCGTATGTTATAAAGGGTTTTTCACCTGTACATTACTTGCGATAATCTCCAGCGTTGATCTTAAGCCATTCAAACGGCCCGTGCTACATCACATCACATGTTTTATCAGGCTCACTTTTGTATCCCCTCCGATTGGCTATTCTCTGATCTATCTTGGACCGTTGATCTCCTCCCCGCCTTCCTAGATCCAATGGCCCACATTTGCTCCGATTACTAGCCTTCCTCCGCCTTCAAAATCCTCCAATTCACTCTCCATCGTTGATCTAATCCTCAGATCAATGGCCAGCGCTCAATCGCTTCGTCGCACTCCAAAATCTTTGCCCCGTCGATCACCGATCTCCGATTGCATCTGGGTCGTCCATGTGTCCAGATCGGATGGTCTAGATCGCATCTCCTGACTTTGGTTAATTTTATGCAGCCCCGCTCATAATGTTTTTCGGCCAATTACAACCATTGATCTCTACAAATCAACGGCCCTCATCAACCCTTCTTCCACCCTTGTATTATTTCATTCGATCCTCAGATTTAATCTCCGTCGTTCAAATCTCAGATCCGATGGCCCAGATTGAAGCCACCCATCCTCTTATCGCCCGTGCATCTATCCCATTCACACTCATTCTTCACCGTCAGATCTGAGGTTCCAGATCTGACAGCCCACATTCCAAGTCGCATAACTTTCAGCGCGAAGTTTATTTTCCCAAAGGGCACGCGAAATGGGCGGTTTTCTAGTGCCACGTGTCGGGCGGGGACGCATATTGCATCCAAAAAGGCAAAAACGCCTCCTCGCCTTTTCTCCATGTGAAACCAGTGGTTTTACCTCCCTGAAACCACTTTCCCTCTTTTCCCTTGTGTGTTATCGCGCACGCCCTCCACCGTTGATCTCCGCAGATCAACGGCTTGGATCTAAACCTTCATTTACATATCGCCCTCCGCCTCTACGAAAAGGTTTTCAACGCAAATCTCCACCGTTGATCTCATTGGGTGGATCTCATCCGACAGTTCATATTCATCCCGAAGCCCCAATTTCATTTCCTTCGTTTTTTACCTCCGCCAAAGGAAATTTTGCCTATTTCCTTTGTTTTTCTTCCATTTATTTATAAAGTGACTCATTCGCTTTGTATGATCACAACTGATCCCCACCGTTGATCTCTACGCGATCAACGGTTTTGACTTATCTCTTCCTCTTCTCTTCCTATTAACCTCCGCAAACAGATCTACACCGTTGGATGATGCCATCCAACGACCACGCTCCTCCCCACACCCTCTGAAGCATTTTTTACCCAATAAACATAGGATTTCTTAATATTTTGTGTGTTTTGCAAGTTTCAAATGTTTTTCCCATAATAATAAAGGAAAAGAAAGCTGAGGGTGACGATCCTCTGGATTTCTGTTTATCAAAGGGAAATAACTACAAGGGTTCAAACTCCATGTCTCGTCAATGCTTCATGGGCATTGATGCCATATGAGCCCTATGTGGCCCTACACATCAACAAGACACACAGAATGAAATAAAAATAAAAGAGTATCAGTGTCGAAGATAAAATACAACAGAACAGAGGATTGAAGACAGTATTGGGGGATTACGGCTAAGATTGATTATCCAAAGTCTAATCTTCCAAATTGAAAATAGAATTAAAGGAAAATAAAAAAGATCTATTAGACAGAAAGGCCTCCACTACCACATCAGAGGAAAATTGATTCCTCTCAGCTACCACGAAGCCACCTGTGCCTCAAAGAATTCAAACAGAGGCCGAAGTTATTGATCAGAAAAGATATTTGCCTCAACGCAGCCCAAGAGTTAATTCAACCAAAGGACTTAATGACAAAATATCAGCAGAGTTATTACTACATAAAAAAGAGCCTTAAAAGTCAACAAAAGCTCCCACCGAGCTTAATCTTTAATGTAAATCATTTAATATAGTGAGAATATCTATACCCTTCTCCATTGAGCCCCTCAAAGGCCGAGAATCATTAATCTATATTAATTGAACCCAGGAGATCTTTTATCAAATCCCACCTCCTCATTCCTTCTAATATAAATACTCCTATAGAAGGTGAGAAAATTTTGGTTGCAGAACTTTGAAATATACTTGTGCTCGAAAGTTCTGATTGTAAATAGTGTTCAAAGGCTCTTGAAGCTCTGCTTGTGATAGAATAGTTTTGCTGAGAAGTGAAGATGATTGCTAACCTGAAATGCTGGACTTAAAGCTGTAACTAGTTTGAAGCATCAATACAAGCTGATTTATGGGATCCTGGTCTATGTCGATGGTGATGTTTTTCTTATTGTAAATCATTATTTTACTTCTGTTTTCACTTTGTCCATATTCTCTTATAAATAACAGCAAGCATAGAGTTATGATTTACTGTATATCAGTACCCTTCTCTGACTGGTAAGCTTTATCTAAATGTTTTCTTCCAATATGTGTTTTTTAGGAATGATTTAATTCAGTTTAAGCAGTAGGAATGTTGGCGTTCCCTCGTCCTCCTGTCTTAGCTAATTGTTATTCTTGAAATTTATTTTCAGTTTATGTTAATTAAAGATGAACTAAGGAAGATATGGTGAGCCCTAGTCCTATTTTTATCCCCAAAGACTGTCTAAAAGTTTCCCTAGGAATGTGTTGAAAGCTGGCTAGTTTCGAAGTACTTACCAGATCTTAGACCGTTTCTTCGTTATCATTTGTGTTTCCCCTATATTTAAATGTTTTCTATTAAAAGTGTATCAAAGGCTGGCTAGTTTCAAAGTACTTACCAGATCTTGGATTGCTTTTATGTCCTTCTTAAGTGTTTGTCAAAGGTTGGCTAGTTTCAAAGTACTTACCAAATCCTGGGTTGCTCTTTGTTCTTCATATGTTTTATTCTCCTTCTTGTTGTATCATTTCATTCCATAAATCAACTTTAAAGAGATCCTTAGACATAGATGAATTGCCCCATAGACCACTCTTGAACCTGTCATTTCAATTAAAACCCTATTATGACTCCATAGCCCAATGGACTAAAACCTGCAATTATCCATCTTTTTGGCCAAATCTTGTTCTATTCTCTTGCAACTTCTCACCTTTGAAACTCTTTCCATTTAGAACTTTCCACTCAAATAATAATCATGCTCAACCATCCAAAACAAGCAAAAAACCCTCGGCCTTCATAACTAGCCTAATATCATTACCCAAAACCTTAAAGATAAACCCATCTTTGCACTTATTGGAGAGATCCCTCTCCGGATTCAAGGGGGCTAGATCCTAGAATCCCAAAGTGGTTGAAATTATGTTTCTCCCTGCTATCGGACTTTTCCAATCTTGTTGATTACATGGAGCTAACATTTCTGGTGACTCCGCTGGGGAATCAAACACAAAATCTCTGGTTCCCTAAAAAACTTAATAAACCTTGTGAGTAAAAGTAGCCTTTTCAAGCACTACCAATCAGATGGTAATCATGGTAAAACTTGTTTGAATCGGTGACAAACTAGGTGAACCGTAGGATTCTCATAAGACTTTATCTAACCTTGAAGGATCAGCTAGCTTAGCCATAAGAGTAGACTGTCTTTTTCTCACGACCGTAGCTAAGTTGTGAAACGGATTTAGGACACTCTTAGAAACCACGCAACTGAAAAATAACTCAGAAAACCCAAAAATATTTCAGATTGGAATTAAATAAACATGGTGGTGGACCATAAAACCTTTTATCTCCAAAAGAGCTAAAATTTTCCACTTGGCGACTCCACAATCCTCAACAGACCTTAAGACTCCACTGGGAAGAACCCCTATCATTGTAATATCATTCAAACTTAGTTAGAGGACTGTAGGATTAAAATTTGTGTAAACAGATTAGTTAACCTCTTAAAGACTGTCATATCTGGTTGAACTTTTCTTGTTTATTTGGGTCTGGAAAACACAGCACAGTGGCTCCTAGAAAGATTCACACTAGAGCCTATCCTGACCCTGATCCACCTGAGATAGTTGACAACCCAGAAAGTATCCTTAGGAAGTCTCCTAAGATAAATTTTTCAACTGTTTTCAGATCACCCTTGAGAGCTAATTCAGTTCCTGAAAATCTTGCAAGCTCTGCAACAATCACAAGCAGATCTAATAAATCCATTTAGAACTAGGTCTCTTGGTGATTTAGATCAGTTAGATTCTGAGCCTTCACTTTCATCTCCTGAAACAAGTGAACATACTGGTAGTAGAGAAACAACACCACCTGATTCACATTTCCTTTTCAATTTAGGTGTCTCTCATCCAAGATCAACTCAACAATCTATTCCTGGTCCATCCACATCTGTTCATCCTACATCCACTATTTAAACCACTCCACTTCAACCCACTTTTTCTCTTGTCAATCCACCTCTTGTAAATCCACCACCACCACATATCATTTTTGACAGAAGAACAAAAGCCATCAATTTCAATATTGGGGACAAAGTTTTAAAGTGGGACTCAAGAAGGGAAGACAAGGGCATGCATGGAAAATCTGAAAACTTATGTCTTGGCCCTTACTCCATTCATTCAGCTGCTGGTAATAATGTCTTTTTCTTACAAGAGTTAAATGGAGAAGAGCTTTTTGGGGGTCCTATCAATGGCAGGATGCTCAAACATTACTTCTCTTGTTCCATGTCATGTTCTGAAAGCCTTTTTATCTTTTTTCTCATTATAAATATTTCACCCATCATTGCATTCAAAGTTAGAAAAAAAAAATACAAAAACAGTGAAAGAAAGAAAAGAGGGCAGATTGTAAAAACAATAAAGGTACAGCTTCATACCAACAAAAAGACAAACAAATCTGAAAGTGTGCAAGCTTAAATGCCACTCCTGAAAAACACACTTCTAGTTAGTCAAATAGCCTAATCTTTACTAATTAGTTTTAAATTGACTGCTAATAGGATAGTGAATTCGATTTTCCAAACTGTTTAATCTTGGCTTATCAGTAGGTAGATTAGGCTAGAAATTAAAGGTTCAAACATGCTCGAAATCTGAACCTATGTTTCCAAAACATGAATGAATCAAATTTGTTTAAAATTCTTGAGTCAACACAGAGGAATAACTGGTTCTAATCACCTCAAAATCTTAACCAGTTGATAAAAGAAAGAAAAATTCAAACAAAGGTCAAAACAGAGCTGTAAAAACATGAAGGAAGTGCTTCGAAATTTCAGATCTTAAGCCTTCTATTTTGTTTTAATTTTCTGCAAAATAATCTCTATGTGCAGCTTGTTTTTTATGCCATAGATTAGCATCAAGTTAGACTATTCAATCCTGACTTGAATGCTTTTTATATTTCTGTTGTATAATTTAGAGAATAAAAATATGTTAGACTGTTTAATCCTAACAGAATGGTAGATTAGGTAGAGAAGCTTATGGACTCAACTGTTTAATATGAGTTCATGGAGAAATAAGGAGTAGAATTAGATTAATCTTACGCTTTCAAAAGAATAAAATGTTGTGAAAAGAGTTTGCCAATCCAAGTGCACTCTAAAGAAGAAAAAATGTTAGATCAGTAGGATTGGGTAGGTAGAAAGCTTGTGTTGATGAAGTTCAATTTTTTTCCATGGATGCTAATATGTTTTCAGAGCAAAGAAGATCATCCAAGTAGAGAAAGGCAGCCCAATGGATGAGGCACTGATCAACATCCCAGAGAATGCAAGTCTGAAGTTCTTGATGCCTTCAAGAAGGCACCATCCCCAAGTGGAGCCACTGTTAGCCCCCAATAAAAATTTTCATATCAAATGGTGGCTAAAACATTTTTGGAGCCTTCAAGGAACAAGTTTTATTGTAAAAAATGTTATCTCTTGAAGACTCGTGAAGACATCATACCCTCTTTCCAAATCTTCATTGCTGTTTTCATTTTAAACTCTGAAATTCTGCTGATTCCATTGAGAAAAGAATGCTACAAAATCCATTTTTCCCCTCCCTTCACTTCAAAACTAACCTCCATTTTTACCTCTTTTATTCCCATGAAATTCCTCTATTTTTCATTTTTTCCCTGTTCCCCTTCATAAATCTCCTTTTATAGAGTTTAAGACTCCTTTTTGAACTCTGCCGAAACCCCAAATCCATTGAAAACTTCGAAAAATTTCATTAAAACCACCTTTTTTTTATTATAGACTTAAGCCCCCTTGGGCTAAGTCATAATCACTTCCCCATTATATGCCCTGGTGCTAGAACCAGGCGCTAATCCATTTAAGCGCTTATCGCATCGCAAAAATCCCAGCGTGCAAGTCTGTTTTCCATGTTAAAAAGTTCTGATGCGATTAAGCCCTTGTACATAGCTCCCGATCATATTAATACTCCATATAAACCTATGGCCCCATAGACGGGCACCTATCCATTTTCATATGTATATATCCCGCCTCTATACATAAAACCTTTGTTTTATGTTAATTTTTGGTTTTCGTATGTTATAAAGGGTTTTCTGCCAGTACATTACTTGTGATAATCTCCGTCGTTAATCTTAAGCCGATCAAACGGCCCGCGCTACATTGCATCGCATGTTTTATCGGGCTCACTTTTGTATCCCCTCCGATTGGCCATTCCCCGATCTATCTTGGACCGTTGATCTCCTCCCCGCCTTCCCAGATCCAACGGTCCACATTTGCTCCGATTGCTAGCCTTCCTCCACCTTAAAAATCCTCCAATTCACTCCCCACCGTTGATCTGATCCTCAGATCAATGGCCAACGCTCAATCGCTCTGTCGTACTCCAAGCTCTTTGCCCCGTCGATCGCCGATCTTCGATTGCATCTGGGCCATCCACGTGTCCAGATCAGACGGTCCAGATCGCATCTCCTGACTTTGGTTAATTTTATGCAGCCCCACTCATAATGTTTTTCAGCCAATTACAACAGTTGATCTCTGCAGATCAACGGCCCTCATCAACCCTTCTTCCGCCCCTGTATTATTTCATTCGATCCTCAAATTTAATCTCCACCGTTCAAATCTCAGATCCGACGGCCCAGATTGAAGCCACCCATCCTCTTATCGCCTGTGCATCTATCCCATTCGCGCTCATTCTTCACCGTCAGATCTGAGGTTCCAGATTTGACGGCCCACATTCCAAGTCGCGTAACTTTCAACACGAAGTTTATTTTCCCAAAGGGCATGTGAAATGGGCGGTTTTCTTGTGCCACGTATCAGGAGGGGATGCATATCGCATCCAAAAAGGCAAAACCACCTCCCTGCCTTTTCTCCGTGCGAAACCAATGGTTTTACCTCCCCGAAACCACTTTCCCTCTTTTCCCTTGTGTGTTATTGCGTGCACCCTCAACCATTGATCTCTGCAGATCAACGGCTTGGATCTAAACCTTAATTTACATATTGCCCTCCGCCTCTACCAAAAGGTTTTCAACACAAATCTCCACCGTTGATCTCATTGGGTGGATCTCATCCGATGGCTCATATTCATCCTGAAGCCCCAATTTCATTTCCTTCGTATTTTACCTCTACCAAAGGAAATTTCGCCTATTTCCTTTGTTTTTCTTCCATTTCTTTATAAAGTGACTCATTCGCTTTGTATGATCACAACTGATCCCCACCGTTGATCTCTGCGCGATCAACGATTCTGACTTATCTCTTCCTCTGCTCTTCCTATTAACCTCCGCAAATAGATCTACACCGTTGGATGATGCCATCCAACGGCCACACTCCTCCCCACACCCTTTGAAGCAGTTTTTACCCAATAAATGCGAGATTTCTTAATATTTTGTGTGTTTTGCAAGTTTCAAATGTTTTTCCCATAATAATAAAGGAAAAGAAAGCTGAGGGTGACGATCCTCTGGATTTATGTTTATCAAAGGGAAAGAAATACAAGGGTTCAAACTCCATGTCTCGTCAATGCTTCATGGGCATTGATGCCATATGAGCCCTATGCGGCCCTGCACATCAACAAGACACAAAGAATGAAATAAAAACAAAAGAGTATCAGTGTCGAAGACAAAATACAACAGAACAGAGGATTGAAGACAGTATTGGGGGATTACGGCTAAGATTGATTATCAAAAGCCTAATCCTCCAAATTAAAAACAGAATTAAAGGAAAATCAAAAAGATCTATCAAACAAAAAGGTCTCCACCGCCACATCAGAGGCAAATTAATTCCTCTCAGCTACCACGAATCCACCTGTGCCTCAAAGCATTCAAACAGAGGCCGAAGTTATTGATCAGAAAAGATATTTGCCTCAGTGCAGCCCAAGAGTTAATTCAGCCGAAGGACTTAATGACAAAATATCAGCAGAGTTATTACTACATGAAACAGATCCTTAAAAGTCAACAAAAGCTCCCACCGAGCTTAATCTTTAATGTAAATCAATTAATACAGTGAGAATATCTGTACCCTTCTCCATTGAGCCCCTCAAAGGTCGAGAAGCATTAATCTGTATTAATTGAACCTAGGAGATCTTTTATCAGATCCCACCTTCTCATTCCTTCTATAAATACTCCTGTAGAAGATGAGAAAATGTTGGTTGCAGAACTTTGAAATATACTTGTGCTCGAAACTTTTGATTGTAAATAGTGTTAAAAGGCTCTTGAAGCTCTGCTTGTGATAGAATAGTTAGGTTGAGAAGTGAAGATGATTACTAACCTGAAACACTGGACTTAAAGTTGTAACTGGTTTTAAGCATCAATACAAGCTTATTTATGGGATCCTGGTCTATGTCGACGGTGATGTTTTTCTTATTGTAAATCGTTATTTCACTTCTGTTTTCACTTTTTCCATCTTCTATTATAAAGAAAAACAAGCATAGATTTAGGATTTACTGTATATCAGTACCCTTCTCTGACTGGTAAGCTTTATCTAAATGTTTTCTTCCAATATGTGTTGTTTAGGAATGATCTAATTCAGTTTAAGCAGTAGGAATGCTGGCGTTCCCTCATCCTCCTGTCTTAGCTAATATTATTATTGAATGTTATTTTCAGTTTATGTTAAGTAGAGATGAACTAAGGAAGATATGGTGAGCCCTGGTCCTAGTTTTATCCCAAAATACTAACTGAAAGTTTCCCTAGGAATGTGTTGAAAGCTAGCTAGTTTCGAAGTACTTACTAGATCTTAGGCCATTCTTTGTCATCATTTGTGTTTCCCTTTGTGTTTTAAATGTTTTTCTATTGAAAGTATATCAAAGGCTGGCTAGTTTCAAAGTACTTACCAGATCCTGGATTGCTTTTATGTTTTTCTTAAGTGTTTGTCAAAGGCTGGCTAGTTTCAAAGTACTTACCAGATCCTGGGCTGCTCTTTGTTCTTCATTTGTTGAATTTCCCCTTCTTGTTGTATCATTTCATTCCATAAATCAAACTTTAAAGAGAATCCTTAGACATAGATGACTTGCCCCATGGACCACTCTTGCCTCTTGCTGTTTCAATTAAACCCTATTATGACTCCATAGCCTAATGGACTAAAACCTGCAATCATCCATCTTTTTGGCCAAAGCTTGTTCTACTTGCTTGCAACTTCTCACCTTTGAAACTCTTTCCATTTAGAACTTTCCACTCAAATAATAATCATGCTCAACCATCCAAAACAAACAAAAAACCCTCGGCCTTCATAACTATCCTAATATCATTACCCAAAACCTTAAAGATAAACCCATCTTTGCACTTATTGGAGAGATCCCTCTCTGGATTCAGGAGGGCTAGATCCTAGAATCCCAAAGTGGTTGAAATGATGTTTCTCCCTGCTGTCGGACTTTTCCAATCTTGCTGATTACAAGGAGCTAACATTTATCACCATGTATTTCATGTGGGATTCCCTGTATAACCTTCTGCTTTGGTTAAAAACTGGGATGGTGGCATAAGACATGTCCATTTGAAGGCTTCCCTGAATTTTGGTTCCCCATGATCTTGATAAGAGCATACCATACTTAGGGGGAATGTCAGCTACAACTATGTCCATCACTAGACTCTTAGCAGGGATTTGAGATAAGTTAACACATAAATCTTTGATTAAACCCAAGCATTTGACTCTACTTGAGTCAAAGGAATACAAATCCTTGTGTGGTTTAGTAATTTCTAAGCCTAATCTTTCCATTACTACCTTGGGCATTATATTATGTGAAGCTCTAGAGTCTAACAGGGCATTGTGTAAAATTTTCTCATGTATGTTCAAACTAACATAGAAGGGAGGGACAACTCCTTCTTGGTATTTTCCTTCAACTTCTGGACCAAAAAACAACTCAGGCTTTTCATCTGTCAAGTTTAATGTTTCAGTATCACTTCCTAAGTTCCAAGCTTTTAAAACTTGGTTTTTGTACACTTCTTGGGTTACTAGTTTAGCTAGAGGGATGGTAATTTTTATCTTTGCAATCTCTCCCTCAAGGCTGAAAGGAACAATTGATTTGGTCATATTTACATCTGTCTTTTCAATTGAATTCCTTTTAGCAATTTTGATTTGCTAAACCTTGTTTGGACTGGTAATTGGGACAGTTTTGTTAGGACCACTAGCTGAAGTGCTAAGGGTGCTTTGTTCAACATTTGGCTGACTGCTTTTGTCTTTGTTTGAATCTGTTTTCTTAGCCAAAATGTTGGGTTTCTCTATTGTATTCTTAGACTGACTTTCTGTGTTTTTCTTGACAGCAGTGCTAGTGTTCTTATCTTTTGAATTGTCTACGTTCCCTTTGCTTCTAATATCATATTGTTTGTGCACCTCCATGATCGCATTTTCAAACCCCAATCTATAATCATCAGAATCTTCATAGGTGTTTGTATTTTGATCAGAGGAGAAGAAACCTTGTTCTTCTTCAGTGAGGAAAACATCATCCCCACTGTCTGATCCAATCAAGTTCACATGACCTTCTCCCAACCTTTCAATCTCCCTATCTTCCTCATATTGATCTACATAGTTTTGTTGGAAGGGAGGTCTAATCTGTTGGTCATTTTCTTTTTTCTTGTCTTGATTGTTTTCTCTTCTATAATTCTGATTTCTATTTCTATTTTGGTTGTTTTGAGGTTCTCTTGGTGGCACTCTATCATTCAAATTGATCTTTTCAAGCATCCTCTCCATTACCTTTACTAGGTTATCAATTTTAGTGTCAGAAGTTGAGGCTGAGGGTGCAATGTCATCTTTATAAGTTACCCTCTTCTCTTATCTCAACCTATTTCTTTTCTCAATTATGTTTGTTTCCACACTCACAACTCCTTTCTGCATGTCCTCTATAGTTAAGTAATCTCTCTCTCTTAGCTGATAAGCCATTTCAACATCAAAACCTTCAGGGTATCTTACTAAGGCCATGCCTTGGGGAGGTTTCATGTGAGGTGGAAGAGCATTGTAAACACTGTTAAACCTAGTCGTATAGTCATGAACGCTCTCTCCTTTATTTCTTTTAAGGCTGCTATACTCTGCTAGTATTTGGAGAGGGTTCTTTTTGAGTTCCCATTTGTTGATGAATGTTCGATGCAAAGCAGGGAGATCATTGATGCTGTTAGGAGGTAAGTTTTTAAACCATTTCTTTACATCTCCTCCTAAACTTTGGGCAAAGATCCTCATCTTAATGGTTTCCTCCTCTATTTCCATGTAATCAAATGCATCTTCCATCCTATCTACATGATGTTGAGTTGTTGTAGACTCTTTTGCAGTGAAATGAGGAATTTTTGATTGGTACTCATTTGGTAAGGGAAGTAGAGGTTGTGGTAACACTAATGGGGCATACCATGTTGCCATGGCTAGAAAGAAGGGTGGATTTAAAAGAAGTGGATTTACAAGAGGTGGATTTACAAGAGTGAAAGTGGGCTGAAATGGGGTGTTTTGAATAGTGGTAGTATGGATTGGAGTGGAAGAAACACTTGGGCCAGCAAACTGGTTTTGAGCAGATTTGTTATGGAAAAGGCTAAAGTGACGAAAAAGTTGTGAATCAGGAGGAGTGGAAGGTGAGGCTTCTCTACTAAAGCTTTGTTGCAAATCTGCAATGTCAAGATCAGTTTGGTTCAAATCACCTTGAGATTTGGTTCTAAAGATGTTCTTTGTATGATGTAAATCAAAGTGTAAATCCTCTAAGACAACAAGGTTTTCAGGGATAGATTTTGTTATTAAGAGGCTCCTATCAGCAGCTAATTTTCCATGTTGAGTATGTGTTATATTCTTTCCACGACTAGCCCCACACGCTGTATGTTATGCCGGGCGCAGTAGGGGGGTCACAAGGGGGGAGGCAGCCCCCACTATTGGGGTCCGGGGCAGCGCCCCGACAAAAATTGTTTTGGTGTGCAGACCCACTCATAGGCGGACCCACCCATGTTTTGTGCATGAGTTTGCACATGGTTTTTGGGTACGATGGTTTTCGGCCCCTGGTATTTTGTAGATCCAGTCAAGGGAACTACAGTTATGTTCTAATCCAAAGGTTAATGACTGGGGTTTATGGCTGCTTCGGCATGGCTATATGTGTTGTAACACTAAAAGGAATATAATGGAAAATCAAGCTGGTCATCCCGATTTGGGATCCAGGGGAAAATCTCTGTGTTTATCTGTTTTATGTTTTATGCTCTTGCTATTGTTTATTTTCTGTTATAAGATTCGTGTGTAGATAATTTTTGTTCAGGGTTAAAAACTACATTCCAGGTCTATAAGTTTGCCACAAAATCCTCTCTGGATTGTCAAATATGGTAGGGGGATTAGGGTCTGGATGAGATCTAGTGTTGATCCTAGGTGAAGCCAGACTGCTTCTCAAAAATGAGAAAGGCTGAAGTTTTTTAGGACTGTTTTTGAAAATTTTGCCTCTCACAATGTCTTATCTAGTATGGGACTAGGCTTCTAAACTTCCTCGAGACTAGTTAACACAATCTTAAGGAAATATAGATAACTAGATGGGTAATAAGCCTACTGGGGCTAGTGGAGTCGCCAGGTGGAAAATTTTTAGCTTTTATGAAGGTAAAATATTGAATGGTTCCACCACCATGTTTATTAGGAAGCCAAACTGAAATATTTTTGGGTTTTTCTGAGTTTCTATGGTTGTTTGAAAGACTAAGGGATTTTCTGGAGTCCTAAGGTGTACTTAGATTGTCACTAACTCAGAAAGGTCCCACCGTGATCGCCATTATGTTGGTGTCTCATGTTTTGATAGATTGGCAAATCAAAAGACAAGGCAACATCAAAACCAATCTTTAGAGTTCTAGGATCTAGTTCTCCTATTCTCAGAGAGGGATCTCTCAAATTATTTGTTTTGCAAAGGTTTATCTTGTGTGCTTTGAGTATTGGTTTTAGACTAGTTATTAAGTGCAAGTGTTTGTTTTTTTGTTTGGTTGAATGACATAGTAGAACACAAAAGGTCTAGGAAAGATATGTAAAAAGGAGAAACATCTGATTCATTGGGAAATGGATTCAAGAAGAGGTTATGACAAACTCATCAATGGATATGGGATATCAGAGGGAAAATCTAACTTGGCCACAGGATCCTTTGGTTTTGTGAATGAGATGGACATCAATGATTTGGAAAGAGAATTTGAATTCTCAACAAAGGGAATTTGAAAGCATAACTTGAACAATAAAGAGGTATTTGATAGACAGGGCTAACCATGAATTTTACAAACCACACTTTAAGCAAATAATGACTTCAAAACAACTTTTAAAATGAAATCTAAGATTCGGGAGCACATCCTATTTCCTCAAATATTTTATTTCAAATGACTTAGAAAACATAAAATATTCACTGATAATTGCAGTGATAGAAGAGGGAACACCTAAAAACATCTATGATTACAACTATAAAGACCTTCAAAACAATTTTTCAAGCAAGTACAAAGGGCATGATCAAAACAGACCTCCTTGGCTAACTTCGAACAATGGTACTTCAAAGGGAGACTTCAATAACAACTTTCAAGTGGCAGCAGACAAGCAGGGAAAACCATAAATCATGCTGAAATGAACTATTTGAACTATTAGAGAAATAAACAAGCATGAGGACTAAAGAGAGAGATTTAAGACTCTAAAATACCTCAGCAGAAGAAAACATAAAACAGTGAAGGATGAATAGGTATAAGGTGCTTCTAGGAGTCATTTCTTAGCCTAAAACTTTCATCCTACTATAGTAAAAAATTATGGAACAAAATGAAAATAGGGGAAAACATTAAACAGTTCAGAATACTTCACCAACATCCAAGCTCATGGATCCAATGATAGAGCCTTCTTAAGAACGAACATGCAACAACATCATCAAGCTTCCAAGACTTCAATTTCTTCCTCAACTTCAGACAGACTATGTATTATTTCAGAGAGTTTCAATATTACAACTAGTGAACAATCAACCAACATCTCATCTTCTTCAGAAGTATTTATAGAAGAAATGAGGAGGTGGAAGAGTTTTTAGGATTAAAGTGTAATAAATTCTACACTAAATTCAACTCCTATCCTCGAAAACCATGCAAGGCTTAAGGCAGGAATGCATTTCATTTACAACTCTGTTTATGCTTTTTAACGCTTAATGGGTAAAAAGATTGACTTCGAGGCCTATTTATCCTTTACAATAATTTCACTGACAGTTTAAAATTTCTTCTTTTGTTTGAAATAACTATTCAGCTGTCTTTAAACAAATATCTTCTGCTCTGGCAATAACTAGACCTTCTTTTCTATTTATTGAGGCTGCAGGTGGCTTTTGGTAGCTGGAGAGGATTCAATTAGCCTCTTTGATGTGGCTCTGAGGTGTCCTTGGACTGATATTTTCCTCTGTTTTTCCTAAAACACCTTTAATCTGTCTTTGTTCTGTGTTTTATCCCTAATTAGGCTTAATCTTCATCTTCGGGTCTTCATACTCTGCTGACTGCAGATCAGGCATTTGATTTTCTGAGTTTGTGCTTTAATCCTCTTTAAAAAATTGATTTGAACTTTTAAAACCTGATACTCTTTAATCTCCTGTCTTCAATGTTGATTTTCTTCAATAAATGGTCTCTAACTGTGTTTTTGGCTGTGTTGCAGGTGCGCAAAGGGTTCTTATAATATTACCAATGTTCATGAGACATGGTAAAAATAAATGTTCGAACCCTGTATATTCATGTGCTTCATTGATAGTGGCCTGGGGGATCGTCATCCCCGACCTTTAATTTTCTTTTAAAACAGTTGAGAAACCTTGAAAACCTACACAAAACAAGAAGAGTTAATAAAATACGTGAAGGATAGGTTTATACTACTTCGGAGGTTTAGGTTAGATCGTGGTCATTGGATGAGAACATCCAACGGCGAGGATTGCTTGTTGGGGTCAAATGGGGAGGCGATTGGGTAAACGGTGGTGGAGATTAAATCTGAGCCGTTGGATCCGATTGATCAACGGTTGAGATCAATCAGGATTTTATAATGTGGGAGGGGTAACATTATAATAAAAGTGGGAGAAAATGCAAAGGAAATGGGAGAAAACCTTTTGCGGAGGTAACAAAGGACTTAATGAAATTTGGGGTTTCGGAGCGATTCTGGGCCGTTGGATTAGATTAACCAACAGAGATCAGTGGTGGAGATTCATTGATGAATTCCTTTAGAAGAATGGTGGAGGGCGATGGTCTAAATGGCGAGATTTAAACTGAGATCGTCAGATCTCAGAGATCAATAGCGGAGATTTAAAATAAGAAAATTTAATGCAAATGGGAAAGGTGGTTTCGGTTGTAAAAACCACTGGTGTCGCACTGCTCCAAAGCAGTTTTCGAATTTTGCCCAAAAAAAACGCGATATGGGTCTCTGGCCGACATGTGTCCTTTAGAAACCGCTCATATCACGTAATTTTTAGGAATTAACTTTTGGGCTTAAAATCACGTGATATGGGGTCCTAGCCATCGGATGAAAGGCAGGTAGATCCAACGGTGCAGATGAGAGCGCGATAAGCTAAGTTGCGCGGGTGAAAGAAGGTGGGCGGTTTTGATCTAGACCATCGAATCTCAGGAATGGGCAGTCAGGATGAATCGATGGTTTTTAACATCGGAGGGTCATGGCGGAGGGTGATTAATCTAGGCCGTCGATTCTTGTGGATTTGACGGTCCAGATTGAATCGCAAGATTGAAATCGGAGGAGGGAAAGGGGAACAAAATAACGAAATTTTTGTGATGCGATTGAGTCAGAGCCATTGATCTTAGAACTAAATCGGCGGTGGAGATTAAGTCATGAAGGCCAAAAGGCGGAAATGCAGGCTTTGGAACGGAGCGATGGGGATCGTCGGATCTGGGCGCAGTAGAGAAAATCAACGGTCAGGAATTGATCATTGGATCGCATCGACAGGGAGAAAGAACCAAGGGAAAATTAAAAACTTGCAATGTGATTATGGATTGATCGTTGATCGGTTTAGATCAACGGTTGGTATTTGTTGAAACAATGAACTGTTGGGTTTATAAAAAACAAAAGGAAAGTCGGGTTTGTAATAGAAAAGGGCTTAATCGCAATCGGATTTTTTAAACGCAAAAGGTAACAAGACAAGAGGAGAAAACCGATTGTGATTGCGCAATTAGGCCTTAGCGCCTGGTCTCAGTGTCGGTTTTATGTGGATAAAGGGGTTGGGGCTAAGGCAAAAGGGGCTTAAAAAGGCCTTAGAGAAAAAAAGACTATTTTATGATTTTTGAAGGTTTTTTTGAGGATTTTGAGAGTTCCGATAAGGTTTAAAAAAGGAGTTTAAAACCTCATCAAAGGGAATTTATGGAGGAAAGGAAGGGACATGAGGGAAATGGAGGAATTTGATGAGGAAAAAGGAGATGAAAATGGAGGTTAATTATGAGTGTTGTAGGGGTAAAAATGATGGTAAATGGGGTTTTTCAGCAGTCTTTTCTTCAGGCAAACAGCAGATTTTTCAGGTTTATAAGGGAAACAACAGTGAAAATTAACTAAATAATTAGTTATCTTCATAAAAACTTCAAGGATGATAGGTTCTCAAAGGGGAATTATCTCTTGAAGTTTTGAAGAACAAAATTAGCCACTTCTTGGTATAACAAAATTGATTAGTGGCTAACAGAGGTCACCAAATGGATTGACACCATCAACTACCAATGGAAGACTAATAATATGGGGTTCATATTTAAAATGTGGCCATATTTCCTCTATCATATTAAATGTAGATCCATCTGCAGACATTTGAAGAATACCATATTTACTTCTTTTGTTTTCATGGTTATCCATAAAATGTGATATTTTTTTGCACATAAACGTTGCCATAAATGTGGAATTATGGGAATATAATGAAGAACCTTGCAAGGCACATTTTTTATTGATTGATCGATTCAATATCTACTAATTTTAATTTTTTGGAATTCTTACTTAAATGTGCGTTCTCCAGAATATAGAATATGATCATTAGGACATGCATGAATAACTTGATGCTCCATCCCAATATATTTTCTAATGGAATGTAAATATTTGTATGTGTGAGGTGAACCATTTGACGATGGTAACAAAAATTCCCCTAAAAATCTACAACATAATAAAAAAATCAATACCACTTAATATAAGGAATATTAATTGTACACATTGCCTCCAAATTTCACAGATTATCAACTTACGATAAAAATAGAGGAAAAACAAAACCCTTTATTGTCAAGTAATAAAGGCCACAAAATATATTACATACCTTAGGAGTTATATGACACAAGTTTCTGAAAATGCATTCATAACCTTTTAGTTCACTAATAGGGATATCGTAGAGAGAATACTTGTTTTGGAGCATTCAGAATGAGGTTGTTTTTCCTTCTCAATTATAGATCTATGAAACACACCCTCTACTTGGAAGTCATCATCATCCATTCTAAAATTATTAAATGCCTCTTGGATCAATATATTTGTTGTTGGAAAATATGGAGACTTTTAGATTATATGATTATTTTCCTTATCTTCATAATTTCCTGTGATATTAGTTGGACTTTTATTACTTCTTTAGTTTTGTTCATCAAGAAATCACCAAAGACAATAAAGATAACAAAGAGACAAAGTCCACAAGATATAGGATCTAAGCCAAGGAGAAACCCCTCCAAGGGGAAAATCAAGAAAGAAATTTTTTTCTTCTTATAGAATCTTCTTACAAAGAGACTTCCAAGACCTAAAGATCAGAGCCAACAAACCCTTCAGGCCCCAAGTTTCCCCCCAGTAATATCTTCTTCAAGGAAGCCTCTAGAACTTTGATATGACAACTTCACTACTGCAAGTTCAACCCCTGCAACTACTTGATAGAAATTCAGCCCTACAACTTTGGCCTCCTGCAACTGGGAGATACAGAAACCCTAGTAGCAAGACAAGAAAATACTATCTTCAAACTTTGAGTTCTTATTCTCTCCTTCGACCTCCAAACTACTCTATTTTTCCTTCATTATTGTAGATCAAACTTATGCTTGTTGTGCTTCCAAATGGGTCGAGCTTCTCTCATTCATATAAACTTATTTGAAGGTTCAGTTCCCCTCCTTTAGGCTGACTTTATCTTTCTCTTGGGCTGATTCCTTGGTATTTGGATAATATATGAATTTTTTCTGTATAAAATAAATACCTTTCTTTATTACAATGAGTATAAATGGGACTATGACACATGACAAAACTTATTTTTTATCCTAAAATACCTATAAAGACCTAGAAAACCTAAAATCACAAAGAACATACTTTTGACTCGAACTTGAGTATGAAACCCATACTCGAAAAATAAAATATAATTTATTTTTCTTTCTTTTCCTTTTTTATAAAGAATATGCAATGTCATTATTTCAATTAGGTCATTATGAAGATTGAACCTAGACACAATTTTCAACACTCCCTCTTAACTATGGAGGTATTCATAATCCATTACATAGTATAAGGAATCTCAAGAAGATTACATAATCTAATTATTTATTGAAGTATTCTCATAAGAAGAGTCGAATTCATAAGCCATCTTTCTCAAGCATATATATCATAACCAACATTATCCTTGAAGGCCTTAACTAGAAAAGCTCATTCTTATTCGAGAGCATCATGATGGGAGGCTTTACTTGAGGTGCCACACAACCTATAAGGAACATACCCCACCTCGATGTTTTTCATGTATGTCCTTTTAGGAATATTCTTGTCTTGTATTCCCAATTCTGGATCCTTAAATAATATTGGTCCTCTTCGACAAGTCTTGTCATAGATGCCCTACCTCATCCTCAAATAGTATCAGTCAAACAACTTCTTTTCATGAATTCTATAGTCCATAAGACGTTCCAATCTCATATGCTTATCCAATCCTCTAGAATCCATTCTTTCTTTATTTCCTTCACTTAGACTTACCATTGTTAGTCCTAGTCTAGTGCTTGACCCATAAAGATTAGAAATATCCAACATCACTCCCTCTTAATTAAGGAAGAGATGTCTATGCTTTGTCCTGGAAAGAAACATCAGGTATTTTGTCAATATGATACAACAAATTATCGAAAAAATTCATTAGCAATAACGTACTCAGTTTCAACACTACTCAAAGAAATATTATCATATTTTCTACTCATCCATGAGACCATGGAAGATCCCAAGCCGAAACATCTAGCTATTTTTATTTTCCCATATCTCTCACTTCCATCCCAATATAAATTTGTACATCCCATGAGTTGGATTTCATTACCATATACCAGAGGAAATGATGTATTGTTCCACACAAACATCTTAGGATATGATTGGAAACAATCCAATGATCATGTTTTGGCTTCATATGAAACTAACTAAGGACATTCACTACAAAAAATGTCTATTCTTGTATTTACGAAATACATCAAGGACCCAATCAATTGTCTATAAGAAGTGGGATCCACTGGGCTAGACTTTGAACTCCTCAACTTCTTTAAATTGTTAATCATAGGAGTCATCATAGGCTTTCTATCCATCATGCCAAACTTCTGAAGTATCTTGATCACATATTTACCTTGACCAAGATATATGTCACATGGATTCTACCATACTTCTAGTCCCAAGTAATAATTCTTAACCCCAATAGCCTTCATATCGAGCTTAGGGAAATTTTATGTGCGAAATTTCGCAAATGGCCTATTTTTTGGACATTTGATGAAAAAAATATTCAACATTTGCGTTAAAAATTTGCCTATTTTTTACATACATATGATTAAATGGATGATATTCACCAAACATTTACCAATTTTAATAGTAAATTACATGTTTTTTATTGGATATTCTCTTAGATTCTATACGGATGAGTTTTAAAAATAGAATAGTCGCCTACAATATTATATATAGGAAAAATATTAAATCCTTAAAAAATAGCCTCATCAATTTGAACTTGACTACTGACTATTTCTTGCATTCATGAATCCAATTCTCTACACTTGTTACTAGTATATCATCGAAATACAAGAGTATGATAATTGGTTCACCCTGTCCCAACTTCATGTATAGGTTAAGTTTTACATAAATCTTGGTAAAACCAAGTCTCAATAGGTATGCATCCATCCTTGGATACCACCCTCTACGAGCTTGTTTTAGGCCATATAGAGATTTCTTCAACCTATAGAAATGAGTCCCACTCTGATTTATTTCATATCCTTGAGGCCACTAAGTGTAAGCCTCCTCATCAATAGTCCCATTCAGAAATTTCTTAACATTCATTTGATGGATGTTCCACCGCATAGTAGTGGCCAACGAAACAAGTGATCTTATTGTAGTATATCTAGTTGTTGTAGAAAATGTTTCCTTGTAATAAATTCCTTTGTTCTATGAGAAGCCTCTTGCTTCAAACCTTGCTTTGTATTTATCAATGCTCTCATTTGCAGCATGATTTATCTTGTAAATCCATTTTGAAATGACTATAGACTTGTCACTTGACCTAGGGGAAATCTCCCAGACATCATATTTCATTATAGACTGGTATTCTTATTGCATTTCGTTCCTCCACTCTTAATGTTTAGTTGCATCTTCATAGGATGAAGGTTCAACTTCAATAATCAATTTCATGTATGATACCTTATTTTTCTTTTACTTTCCCTAAAGGTCCCTAATGTTTTATGTCCTTCTGATTCTTGTAGAGTAGTTTTCAACCAAACATGTCTCTTCTGATATTCTGGAATAATTACTTGTTGTATAGGCTCACTAGGACCTTCAACATTTTCTTGAGTAGATTTTTTATCTTGACCATCATTGTCCCTTGAGATATCCTCAATGATAGGTATCTCTTCTTCATCAGAGTCAACCAAAACATCCTTTGATTTCTTGTAAGTTATGCTTTGTCATGTCCCCAATTTTTTTTTTCATGTACTTTTATAGTTTAATGAGTGTCATCCCTCCTTTAAACTTCGAGAGTTATGATTCTCTAATCATTACCCCTTTTAACTCTTATTTGTGTTATCATGTATTATTGAAAGGGTCCTGATCATTTAACTCTTTATTCACACATTCCATAGGTTAATATTACTAACCTATCTATGCATGCATTAATCTATACATTATCCTTGTCATATCTTTACATACCCTTATATATCTTTATATACATTGACCCTTTTTATTATTTAACCTATACTCTACCCTAACTTTAATAATTTCATTACCTATGGTCCTATTGTATTAACCCTTCTATACACCTATTCCTATATTAAACATAGGTATGGTCCTGCTATGGTTGGTACGAAGGGTACGAAGGTTTTAACCCTCATTGTATGGTTCCAGTTCAAAAATAATATATGCGGCCCTACCTGATGACTTTTCTTGCTTAGCGTTGTCCATGTGGTAGAGGTCATGTGCCCTCACGTGGCCTTCACCCTTTTTGATACCATAGATGGACGGTGGAGACTGTAGGGATTTGATCCACGGCTCAGATTTGATATGAAAACCCTAAGGGTTTAACCTACCTCACTCTACCTCATTTCAGCATTTTATATGTGTGCTTTACGGTCGTCTTTCCTGAGCGAGTTATGCCTCCATAGATCGACCTGAAACTCAACTTTTCAGAGCCATGTTAGCTCGATTCATTCTCGCAGTCGATTCTGAGGGTGCTTAGTATGCTCGCCATGGAAAAAATTTGGTTCTGCGTCGCCATGGCCTCAAAGGTAAGGGTTTTAATGTAGTTTTACTGTTTTTCCTCATTAGCATCATTGTATAGCTAAGTTTGTTTTTAATCTTCATGATTGAGTCTAATTTCGTTTTGTTTGTGTGAAGGTAACCTCACAACGATGGCAGCGTCAACCTTCACCTCAGGTACTCTATTTTACCTTTTCTTTTTGTTTCAATGCCTTGAATTTCATCAATTTTTGAATACCCATCTAACTGTGGGTTGGTTATCTTTTCAGGGAGGAGCCCTATGTCTCCAGTGCATAGTCATTTGGGTAAAGGCCTCTTTCTTTCCTCACAGTGTTTCAATGGCACGTATTTGAGTTTAATTGGCAGCCCTCCGACCCTTTTCTTCTCATAAGAGGTAAGGGTTCCTTCTTTATGCCTCCTGAGTTTAGTGTGTACACTCCAGTTCACCATTCAAATTTTGAGTTTGTATATATGAATGTCATCTAGAATTTTAGCTTTGGTTGTTGTATGTCTACCATACCCAGAAATTTTTAGGCTTTGTGTTACGCATTTGATTTGTTAAATGGTCTACTGGGTTATAAGACCCACTCCATATTTGATCTCTGGTTCAATTATTTTCTATCTGATATGTTAGCTGAGGTAACAAAATCCTCTGTGTGATATCAAATTTGTGTAACTTCTTATACAAAATCCAGAAATGTGAATAGTTACTAAATTTTGGGTTTATAATTGTGTTTGGAATTTTAAAAATATTTTCGTTGTATTTGGCCACTTTTGCCCATACACTATTAAGTTTGATTTCATGTTTGTGAGTATGCTGACTAGAGCATAGGCAATCCCCTTATTACTCTTTAATTTCTAGGTTAATTCCTTTTGTGAATGGCACATGTTTGCCAGCATAAGGACTATCCTTTGTCCCATTTAGTTATGGGTTTTTCCATTTAGTTTTTTGGGTTGTATATAGTCAAATTTTCATCATTTTTAATAGTATGCATTGTATACGCTATTAATATCCAATTGCCTGTGAATATAAAGGGATTTCAACCATTTATTTAATTTAAATATGGGTTACACATACATTATATATTATTTTGATTCTGGATTGTATGCAACCTTCACTGCACTGTACATTTGCTTGTGAATTCGAAAGGAATTTCAATTCCTTTGTTTTAATTAAATCTTGGGTTTAATTCTCTTAGGTGGTTTGATAGATTAATATACTACTCTCTACTATATCTACTGTTGAGTATTTCTTTTTTTATATATTCATATAGTTGTATTGCAAAATGGGGTTTTGTCTCCTTGTACTGTGCATGCCAGTTGTGTAAGCAATTCGGGGTTGTTCTTTCCCTCCCCACTGCTCAGGAAGAATGCACAACCTTTGTGGGTGTTCTGCCCCTTAAGGTTTTCGCGCAATATCTTAACACATATTTTATTTCTCATTTGAGGTTTGGCACAACCCCTTTGTTTCCCAATTCTATTTCTCATTTTGGTTAGTGTTGTATATTTATTTTTGTTTTATAATTTTTCCATTATACATAGCATTTCATGTTATAATCTGAATTTAATATGGGTTTTTTGCCACCCAGGTTTAATCCTTGGCTCAGACCCAGAATTTTGTTGAAGGATATGAGGATGAAAGCCTATCATATTCAGGTTAGTTTCAACACTTTATGTTATTGTTGAATTTATCATTTGTCTATCTTCATGTGTATATGCTAGAGGACCCCTTCGCTCACATCATTCTTTGATTTGTATGCACAGGTGGAGAAATCAATGGAATGACAAGATGCTCAGGTAAGGCATCTTTCTTTCCTTTACACAGAAATAATTTTTACTTATCATTCTATTTGATTCTCTCTAATTCTCGCATTATTGTTCTCTTGCAAGTATGCTTTTTTATTTATTTTTGGTTTGTGTGACACTCCAGTTTCCCTCACTACCCATGTTTACCAACTGTAATTCTTCCTCGGTTGGTAGCATGTTGTTCTGCCATGGCTCTCCTTTTGGCACTTAGCTTAGCCAAGTGGTGTTATAGTTAGATGCCAGTGCCATACCTGGCCTTTGACAATTAAGGAGTTAATGTAATATTTCTTCTTTTTAATTTAGTCATATACATATGACTATGTAATCCTTAAGGATGTACAAGGATTATTGTACTATAAAGTTTATATACATTTGTAGTTGGAATTCTGGAATTTCATTTCCTCAGCGTATCTATGATGAATGTATATGTAATTATATCAGACTTTCAGATTTTATAATGAATTCATCAGTTTTTGAATCCTTTCATATGTTATATGCCCCCATAATTCTCTTGTTTATTAATGGTTTACTTGGTTAGTTTGCAAACAACTATTACATGTATTTGTAATTTATACATAAATGTATTTGTAGTTTCTTCTACAATGTACCATGTATTCCTTTCATTTTACTTTGTCTCGGTAGCTAGAATATGCAAGTTATATATTATTTATCTTACTTCTGCACATATATTAATAAGTACATAGTATTTATTATCTGATCATAACCCTTTTGAGTTTATAATTAAACACACTGTAATTATATCCACCTACAGTACCTTAGTTTTTGTACAGAACATCATATCGATACTGATTTTAACACATTATTGGCATTGTAAAATACTATGTATTGGCATTGTACAATACACATAACTAACATTGTATATAATATTAACCAAGAATATCCACCTAGTATATACCAGGATTCCAGCACACAGTGTTGATATTGTATGTAACATTAACAAGGCGTATGCGACTAGCCTGTACCATGCTTTCCAACTTGGTTTAACCTAACATTAATCCCTTAATTACAAGGAAGAATTTTGTCTATTAAATTAGACAAGTTGATGCTTCTATCCATTGCTAAAACACAAGAAATTAAATATAAAATTTTGACCTGCTAGATACCAATTTGTAAAGAATAATTTTCCTCCCGACCACGATCTTCTCCTCATAGCTCTCCCCCGAGCAGAGATCAATATTCCCCAGTGTTGAAAACCTCTTGTCACACTAGTGATGGCAATTTTAACCTCACTTTCCCCAGCAAGTTTCCATAATGGTGTCCCGTTATTATGGGATATTGTTTCCCATAGCCTAGGCTTTACTTTTTTTTTCCAAAATTTTTTTATTTAAAACTCATTGTTCCTCAACGTAGTTTTTCTTACCTCTTCCCAGTTACTTTCCTCTTTACTAGGGATTTCTTAAATATTTTTCTTCTATCTAATTTAATATTTTTTTTTTCTCCAAAGGATTTTTTGGATAATTTTGGGAAAGTATGAAATTCTATCATATCCTCATGGATAACAATTTACAGATCTCAATTACTCTGTCTTTACAAAATTTCCATAATTTTCATAAATAATTATTAATTAAAATATTTCTGCCAACATCATAATTGTTCCATGGGTCCACCTAGACCTTTTTCTTATTTACATAACCATAAAATATGTAAATCAGGGGTATTACATGCTCTCATCAAATATGACATCCTTGCTTACTTCAATTCAATGATCCCCCTTAATATAGATTCTAATGTCTTTGATGAAGCACTATACCCAACAATGATGTTGTTTAGATTGGTAGGATCTAACTGCTTTCTCTTGTCCTTGGGTATATGAATATACACAGGACACCAAAATATTTGAAAATGATCCACACTTGGCTTCTTTGCTATAAATTTTTCTAATTGAGTCATGTTTTTAAGAATCTTGTGAGGACTTCAGTTTTGCAAGTAAAAAATTGTCATAAATGACCCTTCCCATAAAGATCGAGGGAGATCTTGATAATGCAGCATGGGCCTGACACATTCTTCAATAGTTCTACTCTTCCTTTTAGCCACATCGTTATATTCATGATTATAAGGAACAATAAGCTCCCTCTTAATCCTTATTTCCTTGCAAAAAGTTATTAGTTCTTTGGAGGTGTATTCTCTACCATTATCTGAACTTAGAGTTTTGATCTTTCTCTCAGTTAGGTTTTCCACTTCATTCTTAAACTCCTGAAACTTTTCGAATACCTATTCATTTTTCTTAAGAATGTATAACCAAGTCTTCCTAAATAAATCTTCAATGAAGGTTACATAATATTGATTCCCATCAAGAGACTTAACTGCCATAGGTCCACATAAATATGAGTGTATGAGATCCAAAAATTCCTTAGATATGGTAGCACTTCTTACAAATGGATTCTTCATGTTATTTCCTAGAGAACATCCCTTACATGTCCCTTCATGTTCTTCCATCAACTTTGGGACCCCATTAACCATTTGACTTAGAGTTGGAAAAATATTATAATGAAGGTGTCCACACCTTCTATTCCATAGTTCGAAAGGACTCGTATTGAATTGAAATAAGGCTTGAGATAGAGGTGTAAAGAGTCTATATAATATCCCCTCACAAATCCCAATCACCCTAGCTTCATCAATACTAGAGCCCTTACCCAAAACCAAAACATTTCCATCAACAAAAGATACTCTAGCATCCTTATCCTATAGACAAGAAATATAAAGTAGGTTCTTATTTAAACCCAGAATATATATAATATTGTTGAGGTGAATGCTTCCACCAGACTCGAGCTCCAACGAAGTAGATCAAATTCCTTCCACTATATAGCTCTTGTTGTCTCCAAGTTCGATTGAATGAGAGGAGTTTCCTTTTGACAAGGTATAAATTTGAATGTATTCTCCCATCATAGATATGGAGGCACCACTATCAATTACCCATACATTCTTGTCCTTGAAAGTGTCGGATAAAGTGGAGAAAAAAATTCCTTCTATTACTATTTTTTCTAGCATGGAGAATATCTTCAATATGTTATCCTTAATGGATGTAGCAATATTTCCAAAATCCTTCTCCATAACCCTTGTCATAGTGCCAACTAAAATGTGATATTCAATATCCTTCTCTAACCTTAGCTATGATACGATGCTGAAAAATATGAAGACTTGTAGATTATAAATTATTTTCCTTATCTTGATAATTACTTGTGATGTTAGTTGGAATTTTATTACTTATTTAGTTCTATTCATCAAGAAATTACCAAAATCAATGAAGATCACAAAGAGAAAAAGTACACAGGATATAGGCTACAAGCCAAGGAAAAACCCCTTCAAGGGGAAAATCCAGAAAGAAAATTTTCTCTTCTCATAGAGTCTTCTTACAAAGAGACTTCCAAGACCCAAAGACCAAAGCCAACAAACCCTCCAAGCCCCAAGTTAGCCCCCAAAAAGATCTTATTCAAGGAAACTTCCAAAATTCAATATTTCATCTTCGCTACTACAAGTTTGACCCCTACCTCTGCTTCATAGAAATTCATCCCTACAACTTTGGCCTCCTACAACTGCCATCTTCACAAACCCTAGTAGCGAGAAAATAAAATATTATCTTCAAAATTTGACCTATACTTCTCTCCTTTAACCTCCTAGCTACTCTTCTTCTAATTCGCTATTGTAGAATGAATTGTGCTTGATGTATGCTCAAATGGGTCAAGATTATCTCATTTATATAGCCTTCCTTGAGGGTCAAATTCCCCTCCTTTAGGCTGACTTGATCTTGCTCTTGGGCTGACTTGGTCTTGGGATAATATATGAATTTATTTATTTTAAATAAATATCTTTCTTTATTACGATGAGTCCAAATGGGACTATGATATATGACAGAAACTATTCTTTATCCTAGAAAGACCTAAAAAACCTCAGAGCACGAATAACATGCTTTTGACTCAAACTTGAGTATGAAACCCATATTCCAAAAATAAAATATAATTTATTTTTCTTTCTTTATAATTAGTATACAATTTCATCATTACAATTAGGTCATTACGAAGTCTAAACCTAGTTACAATTTTCAACATGTGTACCCTTTTCATCAACTTTTTTATTAGTGTCATCTTCTTCTTCCATAGGATCATTAACTTGATCTTCAATATTCGCTCCATGTTCGTGAACATGCGCTTGTATACCAGCGAAATCACCCTAATCCATCATCGGTGCCCTAGAGAATTGTTTCTTCATAATTACAAACAATAAAGTAATATTTGTGTATATTACAATTATTTAAATGATACAAAATTTTATAAATATCATATAGGAAAACAAACACAACAAAGACAAAAAATAAGAAAACTTACTTGAGATTGAGAAAAAAAGACAACAAATCAATGATGAAGCTTGTGCAATTTATGAATATGTAGAAAGAATATAGGAAAATTGTTATTTTACACATAGAAAGAGAGACACTTTGTGAGATATATACTCACAACTGACAAAAATAACCTATTATTATTTTTCTTTCATCATTGTGTCATATTCTTTCTTGATTGCACTTGGAGACCTCAAGTTTGGTGTTGATGACAAACTTTCCTAGCCCAACTAATATGGGCCCACAATTTAATTTCTAAGGGATTCAAAGTTGAGGGATTAGGGGTTAAGAGGTTATTGACATCCAAGCATTAGGGCACTTAGGAGTTGGTAGTAAAGATGGATAAATCAACTTAGGTGAGAATGAGAAACAAAAAATACAAAATAATGATGAAGCTTGTGAAATTTATCAAGATGTTTATGGAATACGTTGAATTTTTTGGGAAAATTGTAAGTTTTCTCGAAATTTAGAAAGAGAGACACTTTGTGAGATAGATATTCACAACCAAAAAAAATAACCTATTCTTATTTTTCCTTCATAAACGGTGTCATTTTCTTCCTTTATTTCACTTCGTGACCATGTAGAGTTTTAAGTCGATGGAAACTTTCCCTCTAAACCACTAACTGAAAATAACCATTTAATCTATCCTAACCCCTAATTTCTTAGACCATATCCCCCTAATCCTCAACACCTTAACCCCATCCCCCATAATTAAGCCCTTAAACCAATAATATGTAAGCCCTTAACCTTTAACACCTAAACCATTCAACATTAAACCCTTAACTAATAATCACTTACCCCCTAAGTCCCATTAACCTATAAATCCCCTAGGCCCTAAATGCATAAGCTTTAATTAAACCCTAAATTATTTACCCCTTAACCTATTAACCACTAACCCTAACGTATTTGGATATTTTAAGATTTTTAAAGATGTAAATTTATGATAAATTTTAGGTGTTTTTTGGGTTGATATTCCTTTTTTTTCCTAAGGAAATGTCTGAGTAGATCTACCCAAAGGGATCACTTCCGATTGGCCTATTAAAAAATCCTAAACCCTAGTTCATTGAGGAGAATTGACCCCGTGACCTCCCATTAGCGAGGTGCTTTTAGCAGTGTGAATTCGACCAATTGAGCTAACCCTAGTTACTTTTTCCTTTTATTTATCTTTTCTTAGGTCCACCTAAACGGATCACAACCTAACATTTTATTAGCAGAGCCTAACCCCGAGGGTGTCGAGGATAATTGACCCCGTGAATTCCCATTAGCGAGGTGCTTTTAGCTATAGGAACATGACCAATTGAGCTAACCCTCAAGGATTTTTGGCTGATATTGTTTCAAATTTAATGCTTATTAATAAAAAATTATAAATTTTAATTGTACAAATAAATTTTAAATTACACACACACTCAAATATTCTATATGCAGTAAAATAAAAAGTATATATATATATATATATCACGTATGGCAACAACTTGAACTCCCTATCATATGTTTCACGAGGGGAATCAACCAATCTCGTTCTGTGGAAACATGGTCTCTATGGGTGCTCTGGTTTCATTCACATAGGCTCCATGAAATACACAAAACACATATTCCATTTTTCTAAGAAATAGCTCAGAAAGTAGGTCAATGTGTGTGTAAACCCATACTACTACTCCATCCTAAGAGCGAATATGGTGAATGTGCCGACATGATTTTATGGGATTTATGAGTAATTGTTCCACTATAGCTCAATATAGTTTTTTGTTATTAAGAAGGAATTTACGGAAAAGCGGGGATGTAATTTTTGTGAAGTTTTGTAATTGGGTTTGGAGCTTTGGTCGAGCAATAAATTCCTCTCAACTTAAACTTTGAAAAGGAAGATTAAAAAAAAAAAAAATATATATATATATATATATATATATATATATATATATTTTTTTTTTTTTTTTTTATTTATTTTTTTTATTACAAATATTATTTTATTATTATTTAAGAAAAAATGTGTTATATGTAACTTTTATTAAATAAATTTATTAAATTTTGAAAATAAAAAGTCCAAGTATTAGTGATACCCAAGAGTTGGTATTCTACATGGAGCAATTATCTTATATGAGAGCGAGAAACAAAAACAACAAATCAATGATGAAGCTTGTGCAATTTATCAAGATGTTTATGGAATATGTTGAAAATATTCAGGAAAAATGTTACTTTCTTAACTATAGAAAGAGAGACATTTTGTAAGATATATAGTCAGAACCAACAAAAAAAACTAGTCTTGTATCACCTTCATATCTCACTCAAAATATAAGTCATACCACATGACTACAAATAAAGTTGGCAACAACATCAGTTAAGAATCCACTTAAATATATTTAAATCTCACATACACCAATAACCCACCCATAGGTAACCTCTAAACCTTGCTTTGTATTTATCAATGCTCCCATCTGCAACATTATTTATGTTTTAAATTTTTTTTTAAGAGATTATATACTTGTCACTTGGCCTATGGACAATCTCCTAGTCATTATCTTTCAGTATAGACTAGTATTTTTCTTACATTGCATTCCTCCATTCTTGATGTTTGGATGCATCTTCATAGGAATAAAGGTTCAACTTCATTAATCCTTTTCATATGTGAGCATACCCAGAATACCTTTTTGGAGTTTTACTTCCCCTGATGGTCCCTGATGTTGTGTGTCCTTATGCTTCTTGTAGAGTAGTGTTCGACCAAACATTTCCCCTTTGATTTTATGGAATAATTACTTGTTGTATAGGCTCACTAGGACCTTCAACATTTTCTTGAGTAGATGTTTGATCTTGACCATCATTGTCCCTTCAGATATACACATTGATAGGTATCTATTCTTGATCCAGAATTATGAAGGAACCCAATAAAATATAGAAACAAACATAAACAGAGAGATGCAGCAGGAATAACACTTCATTTCATTAATATAAAATACTGAAAAATTCTTACAGACAGAATGGAAAATAAACTAGCTCGGGTGATGGTAGCTTGTCTCTAAGAAGAGATGTGGCAACTACATGCCTCTAAACTATGTTACAATGAGGCTCAAGGAACTTTTTATTATTTTTCAACATGGTAAAACCCTAAACAACCAAAACCCTAACCCCATGAGATGGAACACCAAGGGTTTGTGGGCCTCGTTGGGATTAGTTGGGCAGCCAACTTCTCGGGGTCGTAACTTGGTCATATTATCTTCGTTTGGTGCGTACGATATATCATCAGAAATATCTCTTTGATTAATACAGGTTTCTTCATAGACCCTTCGCTACGACCACAAGCCTATTGCGAACTTCAAAAAAACGCAGTTTAGGGGGTCAAAACTGCTCCAAAAGTTTAGGACCTGAAAAAACTGCTAAAAATAGTGAATGTTGCTATAAATAAGGAAATTTATGAAACTGACTGGAGGTCTATGTGGAATAGGTGGGTGGCCACCAATATACACTTGGATCATTCCTCCCCAATTAGGAAGAAATGGTCCCCATTGTGTGCAGAGCCTCCATGAGGCGAGGAAATTTTTGTTGAATTTGGTCCTTGGTGAACCACTTTCCCTGGTGAAGGAGTTGGCCTGCTTTGACAACTTGATATAGCTGGATCCTTTGTTGGTAGATGTTTGTGATCTATGTGTCCATGATACAATCTTCTGTGGCTTTTTCCATGAAGTCTAGGTTTAACTCTGTTGGTGTGAGTTGTTTTGCAATGTCAGATCTGTCTAGAAATGGTGGAAAGTAGGGTTGAATGCAGTCCACATTGAACACTGGATGAAGACCAAGGAATGTTGGAATAATGAGCTCAAAGGAATTTTCCCTTACCACCTTGGTGATGGTGTATGTCCCATATCGATGCAGGCGAAGCTTGCAGTGGGGCCCTGTGAAGTGATCCTTCTGTAAATGTAGCCAAACTTTGTCGCCCACCTGGAACTTGTGTGGCACCTGATGTTGATCATGTCGTTACTTGTACATAGCATTGGATCTATCCAATATGTCAAGGACCTTTTGGTGAATGTGCGTAATGTGCTCAATGAATTTGTTCGTCTTGTCGGCTTCAAACTGGACATGAGTCGAATATTCCTGAGTAGCTGCAAATGGTATGGCCACATCAATGGGACATATGTGCTAGAATCCCAAGCCCACCTGAAAGGGGTTGTGGCCAGTTGAGTTGTGGAGAGCCCAGTTATAATTATGCTAGACATATGGGAGGTTTTCATCCCATGTGCGTGGATGCTTCGAGTTGTACATGCGTAGAATGTGTACGACCATCCTATTGACGACCTATGTTTGGCCATCAGTTTGGGGGTGGAAAGTTGTGGACTCAGTGAGCTTGGTGTCCAACATCGACCAGGGACTTGACCAAAATGTACTGAGGACCCTGCTATCCTGAACTGAGAAAATGGACTGCAAAATCCGAAATTGTACCCACACTCGTTCAAAGAAGAGTTTAGTAGTGTTTTCTGTTGTGATATTATTTTTGCAGACCACCATAATGGAAATTTTAGAGAATCCATTGATGACCAAAAAAACGCAATCATTGTCATGCTTGGTAGAATGAAGGCTCGACATGTAATCTATGGAGATGGATTCCCAAGGTTGACTACGGGTAGGAAGTGGAGGATATAGACCTTACTTATTGATGGTCAATTTGGAAATAGTGCAGTCAGTGTGGGATCTGATGTACTTTCCAACATCATTTCAAAGGTTCAACCAATAGAAATACTTTTCCAGTACTGCCATTGTTTTCTCGACCCAAAAATGTCCAGCGACTTGACTGTAGTGCACTTCCCAAATCATCTTGGCACACTTTCTTTAAGGAAGATAAAGGTGTCCCATGTGGCATAACAGTGCATCCTGGAGGTGAAATTTTGGAACTTGCTTACCCTCCAGGAGCATCTATTATGTGTTGTTGAATTCTAGATCACTTTTGTAGAGATGTGGCCAACCTGAAGTCTTGTGCCCACAGCAGTCGAGCATAGTGGTTGTTGGGTGTGGAGCCTGATTATCTTGTTCATTTTGTATCACAGCGTTGGACCCCTGTACCTTAATGGGGTGGCAATGCCGCCTGTAATGAAACGCTGCCTGGGGGGTCCAGGGGGGGCAACTGCAACTTTATGGAGCCCCCCCCCCCACCTGGTGAGGGGGGGGGGTTTCGAGGGCAGTGCCACTGAAGCTAAAAACAAATGTAAAATTTCCTTGTAAAAGTATATTAATTTTTAGTCAATCTGGGCCGTTCATTAGGCGGATGATCTGACGGTAGGAGTTATGTTTAGTTTAGGGTTTTTTTTCCCTAGAAGGCAACCCCTCGCTTGTATAAGGGTGTTGTATTGCGGTTGTGTATTGTATGTGTATTTTCAGAGCGAGAAATATATAGGGAGATTGTGAGGGAGAACAGAGGATATTATAGTGAATCTGTTGTAGGTTGTGTATCTTCATTTTGTTGGATAATAGAAAGTAAGGACTGGCTGTTCAGGGTGGATGTCGCCCAAACTGGGTGAAACACGTATATCTGTGTCTCACTGGTTTTATGTGTTTTGTGTGCTTGTGTTTTCTGCATATTTTATGTGTTGCATTTCTCTGTAATATATAATTTTCTAATAGTGGTTAGTATCACGATCGGTGACATACTAAGTAAATATGAAATGTTATTGGTGCTTCCATTCTTTTACTTGATGTTCAAATGGAATTGTTGCAAGTATGTGGACCATTTATGATGGCGATCATTCTGCAACTTTTATTGTGTCCGTATGAACTGCAGGGGTCGATGATTTGTGTGGATGGTCGTTTCCTTCTCCAAAATGTAATGCTTCCATTGTCGGCGGGCCTACACAATGGAATACATTTATTTATCATATGTGGGATACTTTTGGACTGTGTCTGCAATTGTCTCACTGTGGTATGCCACTGGATGCCCCTGTTGAGTAATTACTTCCCCAATAGCATAGTCAGAGGCATATGTCTCAATCTCAAATGGTTTCTGAAAGTATCGTAATGTGAGCACTAGTGCAGAGAAGAGTTGATGCTTCAATTATGCGAACACCTTTTGTTGAGATTCAAACCAAAATAATTTTTCTTTCGCTCCTCCCTTGGTGACTTGACTCAAAGGCCAAGTGATATAATGCACACCCAACATAGTCTATGTATATGTGTCACACCATTCATAATTATAGAGAAAAATTTATACTATTTCTCTTTAAAGGGAGAAAATCACATGAAGTCATCTTTACCCATCAAGAATTAAATAAGTGCTAAAATTTCTATTCTAGTTTTTCTTACAACACCATGGGTGGTTCTTAAATAAAAAAACTCGAGGGCTATGCAATCTACATACAAAATAAATTTAGACACCACTTAATTCCCTTATCACGTGTCCTTGAAGGTAATCATACATCTATGCATTATTTTATAAGTCTTGTGAGGTAATTCTATGTTGTATCCATCCTTAAGTCGAGGTTGTAAGCAAACATATTCTCCTCCTCTACGAAAAATTACCATCACAGTATGTCCCTTACTAATCTTTAGTCGTCTTCTTAGGATGGGGTATGATGACAACCTCTGCCGAGGCTATGAAGGCTCGCTAACAGCGGAGCACGGTCAATGGTATTAATAATTTGAGTGTGTGATCTACCCATCCCCTTACCTTTTGGTTTAGCGGGGTATGTTGGCAACTTTGCGAGGGCTATGGACAGTCACTAGCAACGGAACGACATCAATGGGATTAGAAATCTCTAGTGTGGTTCTTCCTGTCTTTTCATGAAGGAAAAATCAATAAAAGTAATAAATTTAGTACACACAATCTTGTTACATAAACCTTTATAAAATCTTCATGAGACACAAATTCCTCCTACTTCCCCCATATTTCTCTATATTTTGTTGTTTATCGCTTAACTCGTATGAAGCTAAGTTTGGGAATGCTTTGAGTTAATCTATGGAAAAATCATCATTATTATGTACTTATATGTATAATGGGAAATAAAGAGACATTCTAAAATGGATTGAACAACCATTTATAGGCATTCATGATAACAGGGAAAGAAAATAAATAAGAAATATTCCTTTATCTCCTTAACTTATCCAGCATAATTTCAGTCAAAAGAGAAATAAACAATTAAAAATTCATTATTCAAGTTTAATAAAGTAAAGGTATTGCATTTCCCATAAATCCACCACTCTTAATTATATATACACAAGTAACAAAGCTATCTGACATCAAGTCCATTAAATTTTTTTAACTAAGCTCCTGCACTCTATAAGACGTAAGGTCTATACAAAAGTATACATTAAGCAAACTCCCATTCAAAATTGGGTTGAATACCATAAGAACCTAACTTCGAAAACATGAATTATCTCCTTGGAAGTGTTGGAAGAGCTAGCTGGGTGAACACTTCCAGCTGGTTCTCGCAGTCAGATATTCTGAACTTCCTCGTAAATTACAGGTAGTAGCACATGTTGGTCCTCAACACGAGCCATGCACTCTTTCATTTCCACCAACATATGCAACATTCTATCCATTTTCTCATGAAGAGTCTCTTGTCGTCCTCTTCTACCATTCCCAACACCCACCATCAAAATATGCTCCCTCCATTGCAAGAAGTTAGGGAAATAATTGTGTTTTATGCAACGATTTTCATTATATGCCTTGATTAATTCTCTTCGTTTCTGAATTAATTATTCCCTCTAACCCATCGCATCGCAAATATTTCCCTCGTGTCATATATGTACAGAGTTTTCTCTTCAGGAAATCTATGCCATCAGTTAGTTTCAACACCATGTCCCAATCAAAAAGGCACTTGGTCTGCGTTCTTGGTTCCCCACAGGGGGGAATCATCCCTAGATGGAGCCCATGTAAGGGGCTAAAATGCCCCTCCCCTCTCAAATTCTGGAAGTATTCACCCTTATTTGTGTTAAATATAATAAAATAGAGTCACTCTAAGGAGCAAGCAAGTTCATGGAGTGGATCTTACCCATCGGGAGATCAACGGTCCACCTACACCTGTCACATTTTATGTTTGCATGCTTTTATTGTTGTCCCAAACTCTTGAAGCATTTAAATATCTGCTCACCCTCTGAAAAAATCGTGATCTAGGTCTAAATCCGACAAATCAACAACACACTCGCATCTGGATAGGCACACGCTTTAGTTTCAAGCCTACCACCCGAGTGAATCTCGACCGTTCATGTTTGATTAATATAATGATTGTCAGGCCTCGTTGCAGCAAAATTTGTCCTCTCATTAAGCTTTCGGTAATGACCCGATGTCACGATAATCATCAGTCCATCCCAGATCTACGGTGATCACATATGTACTTACACACCATTTAGTCGCCCGCCTCCATGTGATGGGTAGGTCCCTCCCTCCGTGGTTGGTGGGCTAACTAATGAGAGACGGTCCTCTATCTACCACATTAATTGATCTCTTAATCTCCCATTAAACCTTAATTCCACCATTTTTTTTACCATTCTACCTGTTAGTTTTGTATTTGCATGTTATTCGAGGAAGCGCGACCATAGTTTTCTTGAGGTTTCAAAACTAGTCTCTGGTTAATGAGTTCACTCTTATAGACTAGTAATTCATTCCCCTTCTCCTTCTTCTTATTGTGATTGTGATTTTTCTGTTTTAAATGGCTATGGTTGAACCATCATGAAAAGAGGCCCTTGTAAATGAGTTGGCTACGGTTTAGGATATCAAGTTGTGCTTGATAGACATCCTCACCCTCAAAAGAACCCTTACTCTTTCTACCACTACTACGGCTAACGATTTATGTTTGTTGAAGACTAGAATATTACATGCAGCCCTGCTCTGGGTTCACTTTGATCCCGATTCAATTTTACTGTTGGTCGAACATTACGACCTCAAAAAACAAGCATTGTCATTGAGGACGAGCCGTAATTTGTTCTTGAAGATAGATGAAGGAGTAGTAGCTAAAATGTTGGGTATCCTAGCCCAAGGCATCGATATCACAGACAAGGGGCTCGATAGTGAGTTCATTACATGGGTTGAATTGGATAATATTGAGTTTCTCAGGACCTTATTCGAAATCCCTGACCCAGAGTTGAAATTTATTTTCCCTATTACTACTCAATCCCTTAACCCATTTTACCAGACTTTAACATCCCTTATCTCCATTATTTTTTTCCTCGCCGACGATTCTAAGATAGATGAATTTATGTTCTTGTAAATTCGTCTCATCACCCTTCAGTCGGGCCACCAAACCATAAATTTCCCTAAGTACTTGTCCCACGCCATTACAGTGTATCTATCCACTGTTATCCCTTTCAGCTCATGTCGTCATTGTTCCTACTTAATTCATTTGGTTCTTTATAATTATCCTTCGTATTTTCTAGTTTATGGGCTTCCTTTGAGCACCATTGATACTGATAATAAATAAAAATAAGTTTTTCGCTAGTCGGATGCACTTTACCCTCAATGTATTCCATTTTCTTATTCTCAATACAGTGATTTTTTTTCTTATCCTTTGAAAGATAAAATAACATAAGCAAGGGTAGGTCGGATCTGAGAGGAACAAGCCAAAATTTTAAGGTTAACCGAGCAGGAAAGTATTGGGAGTTGGTTTTTATTCCCTGACTATACATTGATTCGTCTGTATGCATTTGAAAAGCATCCTACTCGGTTACCTAAGTATGTGATGTCATTACTGTTTTTTATGAATTTTTAAGGAAAAGTGCAATAGTCAATGAATCTCATTTTGTTTCTAAAAAGAAAGGAGATTTGTTTAGTTATCCATCTACCATTTCTCCTTTAATCACAAAAAACAAAAATGAAATTGACACTTTGGAAAATGAGATATCGTCTTTTGGATTTTTGCATGATGATTTTTGGCATTATGACCCTTTAGGAGTCATCTCGCGACATAAAAATCAGGCTGGATTATCAATCTACATTCACGAGGAAAGACTCGAGCTAGAAAAATTAGTAAATCTGCCAGTATTAATTGAGGAAACCTCACAGTTAATAGCATCTACAGGAATGATGGACGCAGTTTCCCAAGTCAGCTCAAATGGATCCCCAACTCAAGTACATGAAGGAGATGTGTAACATACAACTTCTTGTTCTTCTACTCCAACACTCAAATGAAAATCAGAGGGCTCAACTCCGCTTGAAGTAGTTCGGTGGGTGAATCTGAAGGAAGATAACATAGATGCGGATGTGTTTGAGAGACAGGTCGAACAATTAGATATGGAGATCTGACAAAATTTTCAAAGAATCAGACCCAACGATTTAGGGACACAAGCTCTAGACATTATACATTATTTCATTGAACATAAGGAAATGATAGCGACTGGTGTAGAATTGGCCATAATTCCGAAACAATCACAGTCAGCAGAAACCTCAACAGTTTTATCTCGACTACCGATTTTGAGGAAAATTTCTTAAATATTATAGTAGTCCATCATGAAATAGGGGAGAATCAACAAATGGTGGAATAAAGGACCTCCTCACTAGAAATCAACCTGGTAAGAGTATCATATATGGATGTAATCAATTTACATTAACAGTAAGGTGAGATTGTAGCACAAAGACTGCTTGATTTTAAAGCGGGGAACAGGAAAATGTTTGAGAAGGTGTCTGAACAATTAAACATAGCCCGTGTAGCTCTGTGTACCAAGACAAATTGAATTAAATAATTGGAAGATATTGTTGTGCGCTAGTTCGAACATCCTAAGGATACCACCCCTCTTAAGAAGTTATTGGAAGAGAAGGATAAAGAGATCAAAGACCTATAAAAAATCATTAATATCCATGATCATGACCCTCACGTCTTGATACGGGCTTTCGAAATAAAAGAATAAGTTGAAGCTCGCCTCCAGAAAATGGAATTTTCATTGTGACTCAAAGAAGAAGAGAAATGGGATGCTTTCAAGTAGTTGGAGTTACTGAGGGTGCAGCATCATGAGAAAGAGGAACAACATCTGAAACTCTTGGCATAGTATTTCGATTGAACAAGCCCTTAGTTCCGCCCAAATTTCTGGGTTAGAGGAGTCCAAGTTGTTACACGTCAAGTGTAGGTTTTAACCCTGAACAGAAATTATCTACACATGAATCTTATAACAGAAAATAAACAATAGCGAGAGCATAAAACATAAAACAGATAAACACAGATATTTTCCCCTGAATCCCAAATCGGGATGACCAACTTGATTTTTCATTATATTCCTTTTAGTGTTACAACACATATATATACATTCTGAAGCATACATAAACCCCAATCCATTAACCCTGGATTAGAACATAACCGTAGTTCCCTTGACCGGATCTACAAAATACCAGGGGCCGAAAACCATCGTACCCCAAAACCATGTGCAAAATCATGCACAAAACATGGGTGGGTCTACATATGATTGGGACCTCATACCAAAAAAAAAAATCGTCGGGGCGCTGCCTCGGACCCCAACAAGGGGGGCTGTTGCGCCCGGCGCAATGTACAGTGCGTGGAGCTAGTCATGGAAAGAATATAACACATACCCAACATCAAGATTACTCAGTTGGAACAAGAGCTAGAGTCAGTTAGGGTGGAAAAGGTGCAAGTCGACTACAGAGCTGAGGTCTTAGTGGATGGAAAGAATGACGAAATTGAACAAATCCAAGCCAATTTGAAAGATAAAAATGATGAAGCTAAATCCTTGAAGGAGGTTATTCGAGTCACTTTGACAAGGAAGAAAGTACTCATGCAAGCTAAAGGGGAGATATGGAGAGAGATTTGACATAAAATCATTATGGTCCAAGCATACGTGGAAATTATCTCACATTGAAAAAAGGGATTAATATAAAGTGTGAGTTTCGAAGCGAAGGCTACAACTGAGGCCCTTGATAAAATACTAGAGGATCTTGATTCCATTATAGATCTGGTCAATACCTTGGAGGATGATACCGTAACATAACTAGGTTTACCTCCTAGCGACGATTGCATTTTCTCGCTGTGTATGCTAAAGGTAAAATGCATCAATATGCAAGCGATGTGAGACAAGTTTGAAAAAGTGATCGAGGAAATAAATGACTTCAGAACCAAATGGAACTATCTAGGAAGATTCAATGTGTCTTCATTTTTTAATAAAAAAATTGTGCAATACCATAGCAGAGTTTCTCTGATCAACTAAAGGGTATAGAGAAAGATATGGGGTGTTGTGTTATGTTGGGAGAAGAAATTGTATCTTTTTCTATGGTTGTCAGTGCTCTCTGCAGATATTTTACTATTTTGGTTGGGTTAAACAAGATTACACAAAATCTCCCTGCCACCAGGTATCAGATAAGATCGCGGTTGGTGGTGTAGTCGCCAAATACAAGAATTTTCCTTGGATGGCTACCGCTGAGTGGGATAAACTAGTCAAAATTAAAAAATAACTACAAGCGCAACACGGTAATTGAGCAGCTCTTTGCCAAGTCACATGCTGCTCAACCAGTTCAACCGATGCAGTCCATCACTTACCAACCTGAGGATTGGAATGAGATTCCCTTGATCACCATGCAAGCGCCAAATTTCAAGATGTGCAGAGCACACACACTCACCCCTACAAGAATGACCAAGAAAACTAAATCTTCAAAGTTGCGGAGGCGCCATGATGTTTAGTTACTTCACTCCAAAATTTGCTTTTATTTACAATTCTGAAATCTATCTTAGCGATTTGAGAATTTTTTTATGTTCTTTGTGTTATTTTAATTTTTTATCACATAAGACTAAATTTGAGGCTTGTCCTCATTTAGGAATTGACTCATTTTGCTTTCATGTTCTAATATTTATATTATCAACATTAAGTTAAGTGGCTAGTCATGAATTAATTGTAATCATGGGCTTGTATTTTGTTTTGCAATAAGTCTTGATTCATTAGAAATCATAGATTTATATGTGTTGTTCTTATTTATGTTAAATGCGTTTCATTTAAACATTTTCTTTGTTCTTTAGATTATGGACTTTTACTCTGTTGTTATTAATTCCAGTTATGATATCTATTATTAATTGTATTAATCTACAGGTTTAGGGTGAAGCATGCGGATGCTTGAACTAGTTGCACTTGTCATTATTAAGATTGATAATAAGGGTTGTTTTGAGACTCTACTGTTTTGATTTTTTATTTTCCTTTTCTCTTCATTTTTTACTAGTCATTGCTATCCTTTTTCAAAATTTCATCACTACCTTTTGGAATCACTTGGGACTAGTTTCAGAGATTGTAACCTTTTAATTTTGTAGCTCCCTTCTATTAATGTCACTATTCATTACAACTATTAATTACTTGTGTCTGACCTAACTCTATTGGTGTATCGAAAATCATAAATTTAAATCTCAGGGTTACCCCTTGTGGTGTGTTGGAGGTCAGCAATGACACCTAGAGTGGGATGACTTATTAGTCCTTAGTGAATGCGTACTTCAGTCTTTCATATGTGGGAACGATTTGATTACCACCAAAAGGGACTATATTCATGTCCTCCTTCAAGCTTTCCAAATTATCTATAATGTTTTTTATCTTTTCTTATTAAAAGTATCCTCCCGTTGTAGCCCCTACATTTGGTACAAGGGAAACTATACTTTCCATTAAACATTTTTCCTTACCAAACTTTCAATATTGATTATCTTCAAAAATCATTCACATGTTAACTATTTGTGGTGAAATTTGTAATTCCTTTTATATATAAATTTTTTCATTGAATTTCTATCATCTAAAGATTATGGAGAGATGTTATATAACGATAAAAAAATGACCTCCACCATTGCTATTTCAACATTCTATGTTTGACCTTGTCTCATTAGGGGAATTTTGAGGTCTAAAATTGGCCTCCTAAAGAAATTATAAAATAATAGTGGAAATAATAAAATAATATTAGATTAAATCATCAAATTTTAGAGGGAAAAAGGAAAAAACAAAATTTTCGGCTTGTATTTTCAACTTATCTCCCTATGAGTTTACTCAAATTTCGAGTAGGAACACTCATTGGATGAAAATTTTGATTCCTCATCCAAGGAGTACCCATGTTGCATACTTTCGATGGACCCTGCTACATGAAAAATGATAAATACATGAAACATGTGATTGAAATCACGCTTTTTCATGTATTTCTCATTTTCGTGTAGTAGGGTCCATTGAAAGTATGAAACATGGGTACTCCTTGGATGAGGAATTAATTTTTTCATCCAACAAGTACTCCCGCTCGAAATTTTAGTAAAACCTTAGGGAGATAAGTTAAAAAAGTAGTTTTATTATTTTATTATTTATTAATCCTTTTACTTTTTAACCCCTAAAATGATGAATCATCCCCTATGGTTGACATCATCAGCTTGAATCCTATTGGTTCTTATAAAGTTTTTTTTGGTTGTACATTCTTCTTAGGAGGCCTATTCTAGACCTCAAAAATTCTCTAATGGACATCAAGAATCTGATGCAGGTAGCCTATAAGTCGAATATCCAACATGTATAAGAATGTGTCGGATATCTAACAAGAGCATTATATATATGATGTTTTTATGCATAACATCTGATATTCGACATTATTAAGGTTTTTTTTTTAAATAAAAAAATCTAAATAAAATCCTAAAGTAGGACCGATCTTATTGCTACTCTCAGACTAAAGCATCAGATTTTTCACATGTATGTAGTAGTTTTTATTTGTAATATTAATGGGATATGTATTTGTTCCCTTGTCCTCAAATTAGAAATTATTAGTAGTAGTAGTAATTATAAAAATAATAAATATATAAGTTAAACTTGCATATGGTTAAAAGAACATGTAATAAGATTTTTAGTCATGGATGTTAACCCCTACTTTATGATATATATAAATAGAGCTTGTTAAAATACCATGGGCCAATATCATGACTTATCAATATCACATTCTCAAAAAGGCCATAACTCATTTTATATGGTGCTTAATTATATGCCATTTTTTTTAATTATTCAGTTAATTAAAAGAGAAAAATGGCATAACTATTTTGGAGATAAACTTCAACCATTGATTTATGCATAATACTAGAAATATTCTAAAATATTCAATGGAGGTTAAATCCCTACTATCCACATAATAATTATTTATAACTAAATTAAAATTATGGAAGCCCTATTCCAAAATAGACATACCTATGGGTGTAATTATTAGAAAAACATTACTTAACATTTTACTCAATATATATTTTTCCACTTATAATAAAAGTTATAACTAATTTGAGCCTTATTAATAAATAATACCATTATAGAATAAAGGAACATTAATTAAATATTTAATGTGTCTTATTTAACAATACTTGTCTAGGCATGCTACAATTTCACTTGGATGGTGATTTTATAATTGGAATCTCACATTTTTTTTCAAAAAATCTAAAATTGGAAGGGTTTGAATCATTTTTTAATGGTGAAAAAGGATTCAACACTGTAAATATCCCTATATAACCTGAAATTATGAAATTTAACAGTTGTAACTTGGATTTCCAAAAAAAATGCTAAATTTAATCAAAATTGTGCTAGAAAAAAACCATTCTTTTGTGGGAGAAATCCTCGAGTGTTAAACTTATTCAACGAAAATGATGACCTACCACTTCGAAATATATCACTAAATTTATATTTAATAAACAATAATAAACAAAATGTCACTTTTATTTTAAAAAATATTACTTAAATATTCTAAATATTTTAAAAACACATAACATATTATATTTCAAATAATAATCAATATTAAAAATTGATTCTAGATTGTCCTCTTAATGAAAAAATGCACATTCCTCCACCATTGATTCCTTTGGAATTCTCATTCCCATACCCCAACCCCACGAAAAAGTCACCTTCAACCTTTCCAATTTATTCTTAAATGTAAAAACACCACCATCTACAATTAATGGTCACGAGGACAACGGTACTTTCGTTTAAACCTATTCCTTGTTTCTTTTGTTTTGAGCCAAAGCCCATGACTACTCTGGGTACATTCATTTAAATATATTGCTATTTTTGTATTGTGGGATGGTGCATGTGCTCTGATGAGATGATATATAAAAGGCTCTATGTTTTGTGAGTGTGATCATTGTTTCTTTTGTAACAAGGATGTGATGCTGCAGGATGCCTGCCCCATAAACTAGCGTACAAGATATAAATTTAATCTACCTTGATTAAAACTAAAATATTACAACCTATGGTAGTAAAATTGGATCCTTCAAAGGGTTAGATAGGATCAAATACCTTCATTTAAGTATGATGCTAGTTAATTTATGCTTCAATATTCACTTTTTTAACTGGGTGTTAAATTATGTTTCTTCTGTGTCCTCAATATTGATAATTTCCTTAGCATTAAGCCTCATTAGCCTAAGCATGGAATTGAGACATGGGCATCATTTTTCCCATTATTTTTCCTTATTGTGGCTAAATCAATTAGCAGGGCTTTGATGGAAGCCAAGAGATTAGGTGCATTTAAAGGAATTAAAATTTTAGGCTCATTTTATAAGTTTATGTTTCTCATTTACTTTTGTTTCTTTGTGCATTGACACTTTACTCCACTGCTTACGTGCTAGAAAACAGAGCTAAAAACTCCACAAGAACTGCTCGCTAAGGTTAAATAAAATCCTCCTATTGGTTATAGCCTAGCCGAATCAGCAAGCGGATCTTCAGGTCACCACAAGTTTCCCCTGTTGCAACTACTACAACCATGTTCTTTATTGAACTTATTGGATGGAAGCTTAGGTTACATATACTGATGGATTTGAAATAGGAATGTTAACAGAAAAATACCATATGGTTAACACATATCAACTTATTATTTCCATCGCTTAATTTATTAATATCAAACTATAAATTAATTTTGAGAAGATAAAGTATACAGAGGCCTGAAAGTATACCACTTTTTTGTGAAGAACAATTGCTCTCAACCTTGGTAAGTGAGATGCCAAGTATATCATAGGGCCGCTGCCAACACACTGGCCATATAAAATCAATTCCTCCTACTTCACTACATATTCTATTGTTAAACAATTGTACACTGCTTCAATGCTTATGTTGTATTCAATTGTCCATTCATTATAACCATCGTTATCTTACAAATAAGTTTTTAGCCTTTTTTTATAGGATTCTATGTTTTCCTAGGGAAAAGGTTCCCCGAGATTTTTAAGCATGTTGGGATACTTCTGAATCATAGCAATAATATAGCACACTAACAATCAAATATACCTCTGGAAAATACTGAAAACTACTTTATTCATGCATGAATACTAAAAAAAAATGGGAAATCATGCATAACCAATGACACTTGTCAACATTTGCATCCCACTAGAACATTTCACTACAGTTGAAAAACCCTTGCTAATATGCACACCTTATAACATTTAAAACAATTAACACCACAATAACATTATTTGATACAACACCTGTGGAGATTAGCATATTATGTTACCTGAAAATTTGACACCACTATAACAAACAAGTATGATGTTGGTTATCTTAACATTAAACACAACTAACAAATCATAGAATTCCAGAGACTAATGATGCTTGGTATAGTTAGTTATCCACTTTATATTCAAATACAAATAGAACTAGGGCTACAAGTTTAACCTTCAAATGTACGTTCCTATAATTTTCAATAACAAGGTATAAAAATGTCAATGTTTTTAATATAACAATGACCATACCTAGCCATGTGACAAAAGCATTATATTGCAACAACTACAAATGAGTCAGAATCTCTCTTGTGATATCATGATGAATTATTGGAAAATATAGAGCCAATTTGTTTTCCTTTAAGACAATCCTAGCTATAAATAGTAGGTAACATGAAGATATCACTCACATGCAATAGCAGAATCTAAAAAAAAAATCACACCCATATGAACACTGCACCACTTGTTAATAAAATTAATGAATATATTACCTCAGGTTGCAACTTCTTTCGTTATTTTGTCCACTTTAGGTCCTACATTTAAAAAAAGAGTTCTAGGGCTTGACAGAGGAAGCACATGCTATAGATTGTATAAAATAATTTCTTGAAAGGTGCAAGTGAGTTTGTCATATGTCCTATATTTAAAAAAAGTATAAAATGACATTTATTATAATTTATCTTATCAAGAAGGCACGAGACTTTCTGGGTTTTACTTGTTATATCTGGGACCATTGATAACTCAGAAGCATCCTTTTGTTATACCTGGGACCACTGATAGCTTAGAAGCATCCTTCTTGAGGACTGGAGATTTTGTTTATAAATTGTGAGTGACTAGTGGGAAGGAGAAGGCCATCAGTAGCACAATAATAATTCCAAAAGCCCACAAGACTCTGGAATTTATTAATGAGTCTCATTATTAAAACTAAATATAATAAACTAAAAATTAAAATTCATAATGAGGCACGTGTAATCCATGTGCACATTATATGGTATGAGAAGAAATTGTTAAAGTGCTTTGTGGAAATAATTTTAAACTATGACTTCCATGGGTTGTGGACCCCACAGGAGGGCCAAAAGCCTTACCACTCCATTATCTAAAAAAACCATGCAAGACTTGGACAACACCACATGAAGTTGTATTACGCCAACATACAGGTTCTACTCTTCCCTTGCTTCTGGTGTTACCTTAGCTCTTAGTTTATAAGCTACTGGTCGTGGGTCATTTTCTTAATCTACTGAATAAACATAGGAGTTTATTATTGATCCCATATTTTCTCTTGGTGCTTCAATGCTAGGGACTGGATCTAAGCCTGAGACTAGTTCTCAACATGGATGATCTACTTGGTGAGTAGGATGCACAAAATTTCGTGAATGATTTGCATACTCAACCTTCTATGGGTTTAGGTTTTAGAAAAGAAGTGATTTTTACAATTTATTGTCAGCTCATGCATTTAAACGTTGGTGTTTCTAAAAGGGAGCTTCTTCTTAAGTCTACAAACAATACTTTGCAGGGATGGCATCAAACTTTCTACACAAACTTCTCTAATAAATTATAAGTTTGGAACATGGTAACTACTCGGCCTCTTTCAGAAAACAAAAAGACTAATGGTGCATAACAATTTTTCAACTACCTTGGCATGGGTGTTAGGTAGTTCTAAATTGATACAGTGAAATGAAAATAGTTGAATATATGGGAACATGAAGTAGAGTCAGAAGTTTGCGCTAAGCTAATTCACAAGAAAATGTACATAGTTCTATATGGGAACATGAAGCAGAGCCAGCACTAGAAGCTTGCGCTGAGCTAACTTGATAATTGTTTAAAGATAATACATTAAGACATATTATATTGTACCTCCCTAGGCCAAATATCGAGGTATGTTTGAAATGCAATAACCATGAATTGTGAATTTTTTGGTTGCTTGTTAGAGTTGTTTAATGACATATGCAGTAGAGGGAGGATGATTTTTATGTACCTCTTCCCACTTCTCTTGCTCATATTTCTATTGGTGTTGCTTCAATAGATGTTTTGACTCTCCCTGTCAGGCTGCCCGCTTCAATAGATGTTTTTATCCCCTTGAAAAGCTGCACTTTCGAACGCATATTGAGAACTTTCGGAAAAATGTATCTACTTATGATGATGCATTTACCCTTGTTGCTTCTAGTGCTATTAACTACAATAACAGCTCTCAGAGAACACAATAAGACGAATATTAGTACTGTCCGGTGTAAATAAGAGGATAGGAGGACAAGAGATATATGCAAGAACTTGAAGCAGAATAAAGAAGGAACAAGAAGGGCACAAAATGCACAAAATGGAAGGGAAATGTCAATGGAAAATGGGGTGTCAAAGAACCATAGCGAAAATAAAAGCTACATTGAATCATGGCATATGGGCAGATGGTGAACATGCAAGAGTCATTGTGGGACACAATTTAACATGAAACTTTGGTACAAATTTTCTTTTCTTGCTTTTATATGAATTAATACCGAAGACAATAATATTTTAGTTCAATTTTTGGTTAAAGAGGGAGACAATTTAAAACAGAAGAGGAAACTTTGGTTAAAGGAATAAATCATTTAAAACAGAAGCTAAAACTTTGGATAAAGATTCAGATAATATTAAAATTAAAATTAAATGAATATTTATTAAAACTTAGGTTAAGTTTTTGAAAAAAAACAGTCAACCATCAACTAATAGCAAGTCAATGGCGATGGAAAACTATATACCATGCCTATGGACAAATTTAATAATTCAAACCCACTAATTGTTAATTAAAGATAAATGATATTTAAAATTAAAAGTAAATAAGTTTTTATTAAAAATCACGTTTTTGAAAAAAATACATAGTCAACAATCAACTAATAGCAAGTCAATGGCGATCGAACGCGATATACCATGCCTATGGGCAGGTATAATAATTCAACCCCCATTGATTTTTAATTAACTCTAAACTTTTTAAAGTTACTTTGATATTAGCTTAAATCATTATGCCAAGAATTAACATTGTTTTTTAATTTTTTGTGGATGAAAAATGGCTTCAATTTTGTATAAAATAAAATAATATTTTGATGTGGCTTTTAATTATTGTGATGACCAAAGATAACTTCAAATTTGGGTATAAAAGAAACTTGTCCACCTCACCTTAGTTCAATATTCAATTTGGGTATAAGAGGACCTTTCCCACCTCACCTTAGTTCAATATTCACTAGGAAGGAGCAACTTGTGCCTCATTTTCATATTAATTTCAGTTTCCGTTATGTTAATGGTAGTCTCCGAAAGCATAATATCTTTTTTTTAGAGGTGAGTCTTATTTTCTGAGTTATCAGCTATTTAATGTTGTATGACATATATTGCTCACCGCTAGATTTAAATTCATTTAAATCTAACTGTAGACAGTATATGTCACACCGCATTAAATAAAAAATAACCCAAGAAATAAACTTTGCCATTTTTCTTTCCCATTTTCAAGACTTGTTTGCTTTTCTGTTTTTTTTTTTTTTTTTTAACCTCGATTTGTCTCTCACATACGAAATATGGCTTGTTTTCTTGGCCCGAGACTTAAAAATATTATACTTACCTTCCTTTTTGTGGATGGAGTCCTCCTGGTTCGACGGTGTGGATTTTGAAGGGCCGTTTCATATTGATTCGTCCTTGTTGGATGATGAAGGGTTGTTTGATGCCTACTACTCTCATGTGCACACCCTTCAACAGCCATTGGATTAAGATTTGATTTTTACAATTATGTTGTCTACTGCTACTCTCGTGCGCACACCCTTCAACGACCATTGTTTGAACATTTTTATGATTATGATGTCGACTGCTACTCACCGGCCCACACCCTTCAACGACCGTTGGATGTATATTTTTACAACTATGATGTTGACTACTCGCCCTTGAAGTGTCGTTGGATGAAGCTTTTTACTATTTTGATGCCGACTACTCGCAAACAGGCACCCTTGAAGGGCCATCTGGTCCACACCCTTCAATGAGCGTTGGATGTATATTTTTACAATTACGATGTCAACTACTCACCGTTGAAGCGTCATTGGATGAAGATTTTTACTATTGTGATGTCAACTACTCATAGGTAGGCACCATTGAAGGGCCACCCTTGGATGAAACTTTTTACTATTATGATGAATACTACTCGTGTGTGCACACCCTTGATGCGTCGTTGGTTGAGGGTTTTTCTTCTTATCATATGTCGACTACTCAAGCACACGCACCCTTGGTGGGCCGTTGGATGAAGCTTTTAACTATTATGATGAGTACTACTTGAAAGCAACACGTCCAAGGTTTCAGTTCATCGCAACCAAAATTCGAATTCAGTTTCCACTCCTCTTTTCACTGCAGTCGCCTCCATGTTGTCGTCGTTGGGCATATCTAAAGCACCTCAGTCTCCCGAGATGGATCTTACTACTGCAGTATTACTCACTCAAGTAAGCTTTAAATTTTGCTTAAATTTTTTTATTTTGTAAAAAAACTTACAGCCCTTGCTATAAGTATTCAACAAATAGATCTATGCTAACATACATTAATTTCCGAGCTTAAATATGTGAATTTATTAGATTTGAATTTTTGTGAAGAGAATAACAACAATTTGACATAACCACAACTCAAATTACTATTTTTCATTGGACAGAACCCTAATCAACAATGTAGGTTGTGTGTGTATAACTCTGGGTGAGAGTCACATATTTTTTCATACAATAGTGCTTTTAGGAACCTTTTTTTTTATAAACGTTTCCTTTACAAGCAGGGAGTGAACTCAACATCAGGGAAGTTGGAAAAAATTGAAGAAAGTCTTAAATCGATTCACATTTCCTCCAATTTTAACATCACAATCGATGAAACTCAGGAACCCATTGCCATTGTGAATACTGCAGAAATATCCATCGAAGGAGGACGAGGCCAAACTATTCCAAAGGGAGAGCAAGATTATTCATCAGGTATATCACAGCCAGTGAGAGGCGGTGATCATGATGATATGTATGAGGACTGGGATTTTACACAAAAAAGGGAAATTAACAATGTTTCTTGAGGTAAGTATCATTAATTAAGGCATTCTTCTTTTATTTTTTTAGTGTTGCTTCTTCACAATTTTTTTGTGCAGTTAATTAAGAAACAAGACATTCGGTTGACCTTTTAGGCTCTCAATAAGTTGGGATTTAAAACTAAGTGATTATGTAATCACTTTGTTATGTTTTCTTAATGGTGTGTTACAGGTTATGGTTAATATTATGTTATGTTTTCTTAATGGTGTTGTATGTTATTTAATGTTATAGGTTATTTTTGAAATATTGAACTATTAATAGTTGATTACATTTGTTTTTTATTTTAAATTTTTGAAATTGTTGTTTAATAATAATTATAGTGTAAGGGTAGCATAGTATCATGCCACAGCTTGCATAGGTAGAATCGAAAGGCAGCTTCAACAAATGCAGCAAGTCTACATGTCAGGTTCAACAACAAAAGACCCAACACCTATTGACTCTTCATATGGTTAACATATGATGGTTTAAGTTTCTATGATTTTTGCGGATAGCTTTTACTTTTCATGTTGTTAAATAGACTTTGTTTTAAACAGTAAAATGGACATAGCGGCTACTAGACGAAAGAAACAAATTCAATTTTGGATGGAATTTAATGCTCTAAGGTGGCCAAAAAACCTAGTTTACTTTGGGTAGGTGTTGACGGGAAAAAATGTCTGGCCAACAGTAAGGGGATCTCCCCAGTAGAAAGTCCCAACTAGACTCTAAACCGTTTGAAATAGGGATCCCGTCCGGGGTGTGGATCCGGTTATCGCTTAATACTCCTTTTCTTTGGTTTCAATTAGACTTCGTGAACCTGCTGACACACGTTTATTCAAATGATACAAAACACATGATTGATGAGTTTCAATGATCCTACAACACTGCGCATAGCAAGCCGAGTTGTGAAGCATGGCACCGAAAGGAGATGATGTTAACAACACGTCATTAAGGTCATACTTGTAAAAACAAAAGCTGTCCTAACCACAGAAGAAATAGTTCTTTATGGCAGGATACCCTTCACTTCCTTGAATAATTAAGTTGGTAATATAATGTTAGTAAACAAATTTATTAACATTTATTTAAGCATAAATATAACTTAAACACCATTAACACATGTCTAGAAAACTATAATGCGTAACGATGTAATCAAAGAGATAGTTTCATTAACCAAAAGATATTAGAAACTGAAAATATAATACTCATAGTGTTGGAACATTAACCGGCATCAAATCCAAAAATGGGGTTTACAAGTGCTTGTATTCATAATCAAAATGTGCAATCCTTCTATACATTGTTATCCTTTTGAGTCTCCAAAAAAAAGGTCCCCTTTTACAATCTCCCGAAGGAGGTATTTATAACATGTAGCTTGCCCTTTGGGCTTCTGAATTTTCGCCTTCCGGTCCATTGGGATGCCTTGCGACTTGGTGGGTTCCGCGACCTACGACCTGGTCACTATTGTGACCTGCGACCTCAAGCAAATCTGCGACCTACGACCCTGGACAATTTGTGACCTGCGGCCTTCTTTTGATCTCTAGATTTTATAGCAATATTCATTATTCCGCATTCCTTGCTTTGAAAAATGGCTCTCTTGCTTACTGGGAAAAACTTCGGCTCATCGTGCAAACCAACAGCTTCCTCCTACAATCACATATTTTAGGTTACATATCTTCATTGATTGAATAATAATGTTAGGAGCGTATGTAATTACTTGCACAAGTAAAAAAAATGATAACTTTAGACCCCTATGTGGTCAAGTGTTGTGTCATTAAGTCATCAAAGAGAACGGCATGTGTAGGCTTTACCTATGCCCCTTTGATCACTCTGCTTTATCCCCATCATTTTCCTCAGACTCTATCAAGCTGAAGCTATGCTTGGTGTGAGGAAACCCCTCGCTCTCCTCATGCTCGGCTGCGTCTATTTTACTTATGTGTTAAAGCATACCAGTAGATAATGAGGTGCAAACCATGAAAATTTAGCAATGGCCTTGAACGATACTCTTTTGAACAAAGGCGCATGCTCATCTTCAAGAACCTTGGATTTCTTTGATGGTGCAACAAAAACAAAAATACTCCTCTCTCGAGACTAATTACCAAGTAAATTCTATATTGCCATGTAGGCAAAGTAGTAACATTTTCAACTATGGTCTTAAAACTATTGTAATGCTACCATAAATAAACTTTTCTACCGTATATTTAAACCCACCATTATAAAATTAAGCCCATCACATTAACATATGCCATTTGACTAACCATAGGCTCCACGTGAATTAATGAAGGTTTCATGTGAATGTGCAACACCATTTAAACTAGTTTGGAAGACGGTGGATATCATTCTTCATTTGAGTAAACTAGCCTGTTTCCATGACCTGGCGACCTGGTCGCACGGTCGGGAGGTCGCACCTCGGATTACTTTGCATGCTTTGCGACCTAGCGACTTGGTCGCACAGTCACATGGTCAGAGGGTCACCTTTTGGATGACTTTGCAATTTTTGCGACCTGGTGACCTGGTCGCACAGTCACATGGTCAGGTGGTCAGGTAATTTGTAGACTGCCTCAGTGAGCTATTTCATGACCTTGTGACTTGGTAGAGGTCGCATGATCGCAAAGGGACTAGGTCGCAGCCTTTGATGGATAGCAACATGGCTCCATAAGGTCACAGAGCCGCAACTCCCCACCTCTGCCTTTTGTTGAAAACGGAGTTGCGACTAGTCGCACCCTTCTCTCGGCCAGCTGCAACTGGAATTCCTTGGGCTGCACTAGCTCTTCTAGGCGTGGCCTGGTGTAATATTAGCTGTATGTGCGTTGGGTAGTGAATACTGTCTTGGACGCAACTCCCAGCACTGAGGTATGCACCAGGCGTCCACGGGAAGGCTGTGAGACCACTGAACACCACACTCGTAGCCACATTTTTCTTCAATGTGTTTAAATGCCATGCACAAGAATGAACTGCATGCGATCATGATTTCCTGATGTGAAACCTTGATGTTGCCACTTTGTGGTTCCTAGCATTCATCCCAATCTACTATTCTATGAAAATAGCCTGCGCTCCCATGTATCAGATTTTTTTACACCTCTAACCTCGAATACATATGTAATGACCAATATTCATGCTCGTTTATTTAGGTTGCTTCGATCTCCATTGTGTTTTTTAAGATCTTACAATCGCAACTCTCGTCCATCTCTGGAACACGATCTTTGTTTGTTTTTTCAATTTATTAGACAATTTTTGCAAGGCAATGGAAATTTCACAGTCTGTAGTGGGGGTACATGCCACAGATGCAAGAAAAATTACTGCATTGTCCTTTGCAAAATTGGATTTTGTTTTTTTTTTGTACTGTTGTTTTTTTTTAAGCCCTGGGTAGTTGCTTTTCCTTTTTTTAATAGTTATCTGTCTCCTCTTGATTCTGGTTCGATCTTTGCTTATTTTATCTTATTCCTCTACTTTTGGCTCCTCATTAATGTAAAGAAGGAATTGAACGTTTCCGTTTAAACCTTCCTTAGCTAAATCCTTACAGCAAATGTGCGCCCTTCAATGGACTGTGATGTGTGCTAGTTGTCAATGAGAGGGGAGCGTTCCCTTTATCTTCGAAACCCAGATTTCTGCTGCAACTGAAATTCAAGCATTTCGATATAAACGTAAACATGAGGCAGACCGGTGCAAAGGATACAACCTTTCAATCAGACAAATTGCACCAGACTATCTCCTCGTCCAGCGATATGTTATAGTCACAACACAATTTCTTTCACCCTTTACTGCATGTAGACATATGCATCGACTTGTTACTTTTAATGTGCTTTGTCCTGGTGAAATGCTTGATCTACCTTGAAAACCATCTCATGCATATTAATCGCACGGAAACCTTTAAGGAAAGCATAACACATCCACCATACATTGCTCTCTCCTTGCCAAATAGATGCTTCATATTCGGCATTTTAATCTTTTTGAGGTGTGTCTGTCTTTATGGCGGCCACCATGATGGATGACGAGGTTTCTACGTGCACTGTGGTAATTTTCACTCCAAATGCATTTACCCCTTTCCCCTCTCGAAATTCCGCCATACCATACGTTAAACATTGGCCATACATTGAAAAGCGGAATATTGCGTTGCACTCAAAACTTCTTTAGAAGATTTGTAAAGTCCAATGGAAAATTTAAAACCTCATGAAGTTTCTACATAGTTTCAACGTGAAATATTTACGGCACCTTCGCCCCTTTTCAACTCATGAGTTCTCCGACATCCTTACACCTACCTTTTGCAGCATGCTGGTCCCTTTTCTTTTCTCTTTAAAAAAAAATATAGTTTCTACGTGAACTCTATGGCCTTCGCCTATGATGGATTATTGGAGTTCTCACCTTTGTCGCGTATCTTAATGATGTTGTCATGGACATATTTCGGAAACCCCACCAATATCTAACTAACTTATTTGTGGTGCTTTCAAAACAGCCATAGGAGCTTTATAGTTGGTTTGTAAAAAAATTATATATGCTTCCCAATAAAATCCCATTGAACTATCCACTGCCCTTTTGCTTCTGGAGCTTTGCTTTTCCCATGACACGAACTTCCCTATCTTTTCCACATTTGCAAGGTCACAGATCAAAAATATGATATGAAGTCTTCCAAAGGGAAACATGATAGTTTGATAAGTTTATCTTTTGGATTAACTGCACGAAACTCGATATATGTTTCCACGCTATAAATAACTTTATGCATAAATTCCTTACTCCCAACACTGAGGGACTTGCTGTATCCATATCGGGGAACATGCCTGTAGACTCATGTATATCCCAATCTTTCTACAAGAAACCTATTCATGTGGTAGTAGAGTTTTAGCAGGGGTGCATTTGATAGTTGTTAATACAATTACCTCGTGCAAGGAACCTTTATTTTCCACATAGTGACCAACAATAGGAGAAGCAGAAATGGTTGATGTGAGTATAGAAGAAATGCAATCCTGGGACAATCGATTGGCAAATGGATAAGTCCATATCACATCATACTTAAGCAATTGACAGGAGACCAAGCTTTAATCCCGAGGTTGAAAATATTACTCATGTTGTTGTCAAACCTTTCATCATGTCTTTGGGCAGCTTTATAACAATCCTCACATCATTTCCCAGCAAATCGATAGAGTGATCTTTTTCATATATGTCCTTACACTCACTAGGATCTCGCCGGATGCTATGAAAATGGAAATTTGGAATGACAATTGTTGCCTTCAAGAGCCCTGCCACAACTACCACATGGAAAATTGATGTTGCTGATTCAATCCATAATTTAATAATATAACCATTCGAATAAGGTAACCCTGTCCTTGTAGGAATGAATCTATGGCTTAATTGTGACCGAAAATTCCCTCAACTGTCGTGCTCTTATTGATTTAACTTCAGTTTATTTCCCTCGGTGCGGTGACGACATTGTTGAGTATATCATCCGTGGGATTGACCTGTATGAAACATTATAACATTAATTAGTTCACAGTTACCCTTTAGAGAGTGATGCCCCAAATAATTAACATCAGATTATGAGCTTGGTGAAGTACCAAAACCGAGTGCCTAAACAATCCATGGTGCAAGAGCTTTTAATGTAAATACACAAAAAAAGTTTCCATTTGAATGTATGCATGGCGATCCCTTCACACATGGCACAGTTGCAGTAAGAGTATCTCATCATGATGGTGAGAAAGCGCACGAGGGGCTTGGGATAGGTTACGAGGATGTCATTGTCTACAAGCTAGGTTAAAACCTTAATGGCTAAGCAAGTAGAGGGGGGGACCTGAAATTTTAAATATACCCAAAATTTTGGGTGCCGTTGTAGCGGCTACAACAACAAGTTAAGGCCACCAAATGTGTATATGTTGCAACTTGCTCTCTCTTTTTGATAAATAGAAAATGGTAAGGAACTACTAAATTTACAAAAATAATAATAATAATAATTATAGTGTCTATGTCTCAAAATTTGTAATAAATAGTTAAGTTTTTTTTATATTTTCCTAACCATGGTCAACATGTAAGGTTAAATCATTGTTGTTGAGAATGATATAATTTAGTCTATCAAACAACACATCAACATGTAAATTTCCATCATTGTTGTTGAGAATGGCATAATTTAGTCTATCAAACAACACATCGCTGAAATATGCCCAAGATGAAACTTAGTAAACTAAAACCAGTAATAGTGATATATTACTTTTCCTCTATAATATAACATATATCTTGTTTTTAATAATAATAAAATGTTAGTATTTAAATGATAGAATTCCTCTAAATATTTTTTTACAAGTGTAGATAATAATTTATTCTTATCGACTACTAATATTAGTTGTAGATAACAATTTGTGAAAGATCTAAAATTACAAGGTCAATTGTTAAAACTATGTTTGAGGATCTTAATGAGTTGATTTATTTTTTGGTGTGTATGTCTCTATGTTGATGATATTTACAAATATGGATGAAAATGGAGATAAGGATAGGGAGATAGAAAAATGGGCATTATAGTTATGCACCTTATTTATAAAACCACATAATGATGCATGAAATAAAACTTGAGGTCTAGTATGTTCATTTTCTTGTATATGACCTTTCCTTTCCTTTTCAACATATTCTAGACCCTTAAACCCATAATTACTATTAAAATATAATTAATGGAAGCCATATCCAATTTATAGGCGAAAGATACTATATAATACTTTAATGCACTTATTGTACTTTCCTAATTATTGTCATGATGGAAAGAACCATAAATTACAGAAAATATTATGCCCCTTGGTAGATATCACATCCATATCTATCTTTGTAAACAAGTGTCCCTTTTCTTTTCTTCTCACATCACCATGACATCTATAATTTCACAATGTGTCATGCTAATTTTCCTTTTTGTGTGGTGTATTGCACCACAAAATTACCTTTGACCATGAAACAATATTCCTATTTCACATGAAGAAATATCTTGGTGTGATACATTGCACCATAGGATTATCTTTTCCTAAGTTAACCATAAAAAACATATCACATGGAATGAATCTTCCACATGTTATACAATTTGTATAGCAATAATATTTCATCTTGTGCTGAAGACTTCATAGATTTTATTCAACCTATCTGATGAATTATCAACAACACTTTCTATGTAATTGAAATATGGTTCAAGCCCCATCACATAATAAGGATTAAAATGGTTTATAGTTAGGAATACCTTTAATTACATGGCTAAAATCAATATACCATGGCTAGATTCAAATTCCTATAACTAGAATACATAGACATCAATTATATGGATTTCTTATCCCAATCAAATAACGATCAAATATTAAAGCAATGGTATCAAACATGTCGTATAATTTAAAATGAAATAAATAAAATAGTTTAACGTGATTTATGTGGAATATTGTAAATTCCATTCACAATAATACATTGTCATTTAGATATTAAGTAGTCAACATACATTATTCATTCCACTATATGCAAGATATGGAACCATAATATAAATCATTAACATAATTCAATGCTTGCAACTACATGATAAAGGAAACATTCCTTTAAAATTCTAATATTATTTTAAAAATATATAAATAAAAAAATAAAAAATAAAAATACATCATATTAATTCAATTCATTAAAAAACAACATAACTTATCTATTAGAATGCCAAATTGGTGAAGGCATATGTACACTCTATTGGAAAATGTAAGAAGGTTCGGTCTTCATCTTTGGGATCTCTTCATTAGGGCACATATCATCCATCACTTTTCATTTTTGTCAGAAAGTGATCCATCAATTTTTCATCTGATCTAGCTTCATATCAGGATGTTTTCCCTCGAACCGTACTTCTTCCAAGTATCTTTCATCTTTCCATATGGTTGAAAACATGTGGAAGACATATACTTCCCCTTGGAAGCCTTGCATAAGCTCATCATATATTAATTGATTATAAATATTAACTTTTAAATCAAAATTTACTTTAGTGATGATCTTTCACCATGACATCTTCTTGTAGGCATCGACATCCTTTGTTTACATATTGAAACATCTCTTAAAGATATGTATTTTCAAGGGTCTGCATCTTTTCTAGACTTTTATCTACATATCTTCTCAGGAAATTTTCTAGTCAAGTCTTCTTGGATTTCTTTGGATGTTGACTACCTCTGATCATGGTTGAGTTTCTCATGATCTCTTCCCTTTCTTTCTCCACACAATTTTAATTCATTCTCAGGAACTTCCAATGTGCAACTCCTTGATAATATATAATCACATCATATTTCCATATGAGGACATATTATGTTGATTTCGTCCAGTGTGGCAACCTGTGCATTGGAAGCGTTTCTACTTTCTTTGGTTATACTTCTAAATATAGAAGTATACTACCTCCAACCATATGACATGAATTCACAACATCCAATGTTAGCATATATATACATGTACCTCAGCCTTTTCCCTTTGACCCATCCTGCAACAATTTTCCTTAGAACAAAGAGTTTTATTCCCTTGACCTGCTTCATCAATATGTCATCATATCCTAATCCTAGAAATTTGCAAGTTAAAATTCTTGATGAAACCTCTTTCTTACTATCTAATTAGTGAATCCAAAGAGGATTCCATTCGAAAATTTCACCACCTATTTTCCATATTGATTATTGAATGATTACCCTTGATATTGATGATTGCCTTCTATGAATGTTGTTTCAGTGAGGTTCCAAGGAGTCACTTTTATCTCATAACATAGATGTCAAATAAATGTTTTCAGACATCCTCCCATGACAAGTACTCCTACTTTAATGCTTCCATCATGATGCCAATTCTAAAGTGATGTATCTACCATAATATTTTACAACAGACGGATACCTCTTAAAGAGGAAGATGATCTCACGCATAATATAGACCTTTCACTTCTTCTTTCTTAAGTTTCTTTGAATCTGTTTCTTCTATTTTTCTGGCGACATGGGTTTCTTCCTTTTTCCTCTTGTCCTTATTATATTTAGGACAATCCTTCTTATAGTTCCAAATTTCATTACATCCATAGCATCAAAACTTATCCATGTCAATTATTTTCTTCCGAGACCTGAGCTTACCAAATCTTCCCTATAGGCTTGATTCTCTTCATTTGATCCTATATCAACTTTAGCTTTTAACCTCATGTCTTCTATCTTACATAGAGACCATAGATCCTGGAATGGTGTTACTTATTTCTTCCCATAGATACTTGAAGTGAACTTTCCCCATCCCTCCAGTAGAGCATTCATCATTGTTGTATTCATTTCTCTATCAGACATTACTTCTCCCAATTCCTATAGTTGATCTTGTACTTCATAAAGTAGGAAGTTATTCCTTCTCTTGAAATCTTCAGCCTGCATAGTTCTTATCTCAAATATATTACTTCCCCTGTAGTACCCACCGAGAATAGCTCCACATATATGTCATATATTTCTTTTGAAGATTCTAGTTTTGATACATATTGGATGAGAGAGCCCTCTATGGATTATATAAGAATCCTCTCGGCTCTTATGTCTCCCTTCATTTATTTGGAATGATCTTGAGTATCTTATTTTTGAAGTGATAGTTGATGACCTTTAGATATAGTTCATGACTTCATTCTCAATAAGATTTAGATTTTTCCTTTTCTTCCACGCAATAAATTTTGAAACCCCAACCAGTTTGTTGATTTCTTAGCAAAAATACATTTTTGACAGATTCAAATGAAGTCATAAATATACTTACTTGAATAGGTGTTTTTCCTCTACAATTAGTTTCCTTTTTATGATTATATGGATAGTAGTAGAAGCTCCTTCTTATAGTGGCTTCTTGAAGGGTGGTGTAAAGAAGTAGACCACCTTGGGTAGCTTAATGACTTCAAAAAAATGATGATTTGATGATGTCTCAAATAATGTTGACTTGCCTTCAATGAGATAGCTTTAAATTTTTTGAAGATAAAGATCACTTCCTTTATCTTTCTTTCCCAACTTCTTGCAAATTTTTCCTTCTTAAATGAAGATCTTCTTACATCTAATGTAGATCCCTTTCTTTTCCTCAATGTCTTCTTAAAAATTTATCCTTGATATCTTGATACTTGTGTGTCTTCTTACCAAATATCCCTTTATTGTTTTCAACACCTTAGCTCTGATACCATGTTGAGAAATTAGGGTGTTTAATTCAATTTATCTTTCATGATAATTACTTTTTATTTTGTTATGCCTCTTCCACTTAGATCTTATCTTTCATTACATTATTATATTCTTCATAAAGTCAATTAGAAAATGCACAAATGACACAAAATTTAGGCTTTCAAGCCAGGGCCAAAACCTCTCCCTCTTGGAGAGGAAAACCTAATAAAAAATCTTCTTATAGATCTGTAATTGATGAGTACCATAACCATGACCTAGACCCTTGACTTCAGTATGCCTCCTAGACCTTTTCACTATCTCTTTCTCTTATAGAACTCCTCAATTTTGTCTTCCTTTACTTTGCACTATATTGCACTGTCACTTAGAGAATCTCGATCTCTACTCCATAGCCCTTGACAAGTTGTTTCCTCCTTTCTTCAACAGTCTCATTCTTCGACCTCCTTCCAGCACCCCTCTATACTTCTATACAACCCTAAATCAAACTGTGTATGTACTTTAGATACCCTTCAATCTTCGTTGCACTTATAGTGACTGAGATGCGGACCTAGTCTAAAAAAGAGAGAGACTTTATACCATATATCTCCTGCTCCTTGTTGTAACATTCTTATCCTTTACACTGTAGCACCTTTACCCCTTACGCTATGATCTCCACCATGATACATACTTGCTTCTACATTTCCTTAGACTGAGACATTCACACTAGATATACTTTAGACCTTTACCGAGAATAGAGATATGTTAGGGCCTTTATCTCTTCACTGAAATTTCTTCTTCATTTTCCTAAATTGCTTCTCTTCTTCGAACCAAATACAAACCCTTAACTTGTACTTCATTTAAGAAATGATTTGAATTGTTGAGTGCTAAAGGAGCCGCATTCCATCCTTATATATAAGGGTTGATACTCATCTTTAGGCCGACATGATGGAGGGTTTGTGATCCAACTTTGTTTAGGAGATATTCCATCATGTTCTAGGTTGACTTCTTGGAGCACAGTGATTGTTGGAGCAGGGTCCCTTAGGACCGAATTTCGATATATTTTTGGAATATTTTTGTAAATTTTTTGTAATTTTAGTCGTGCACAGCACAAGTCAAGGGGCATTGGGGCGGGTCAAAGCCCCTCATGGTTGTAATGGGTCAAAGGGTAGAACTAGGGGCCTCAACCCATGGTTTGCAAACCTTAGATGAGCATAGGCTAAAAGTATAAATAGAAGTTTAGATCGAGTCGATAGTAATAGTAATGGTAATGCGATGATAGATAATTGATTTTGTTTTGATATTTTAGCGAATTTTCTAGGTTAGAAGGCTCCTACTAGTTTTGTGCGTGGGGGCCTTAGTTCTATTGTGTGTGGATCCCGCTAGTTGTGTGCACGGGTAAAATGAAGGTGTTGTAAGGGAGATATGAATTTTTAATGAATGAAGAACTATTTTGGATGATATCTGAGTACTAAATGCATCTATTAGTTTCTTTATGATATGTTCCTGCTGTTAGCGCTCAAATCTACCTCAGGCTGAAATGAGATAAGACTCAAGGCTACATCAAACCACGCTTAGCCTCGTAGCTAGCCCTACGAGGGCAGGAGAGGGCTCTCTTCGTCAATCTCGATAAGATGAGCAATAGGATGCGAGATGACTTACAATAGGAACTGATTTTAGGCTAGTAAAGAGATAGGTATGTTTGATTTTTTGGTTTTTGGGTTTTCGCTGGAGAAATGGGAAAACAAATTTGTACATCTGTGGATACAAGCCATTTTAAATTTCGAACAAGTAGGTAGGTGATTGTCTGAGGCTTTTGATTTGAAGGAGCATTTGATGACAGGACCTATCAGAGCTAAGAGGGCAAAGAAGAACTTGGATCCTTCAAATGAAAATACATAGAACTGTTAACTCGAAACTGTATGCGCAGCACTGTAAACAATGGATTCAGCCTCATTTACTCATTCAATTTAGTTCAGAAGCATATGAAAGGATGGCATACATTAAACATGAAGAAACTTACAGTTAACAAAGAGAAAACACCATCAAGAACATAACACCACAAGGATCCCAACAAGTGTCGCAAAACCTCTGATCTTTCCTTAGCCAAAATATGAAAAATATGTACAATGATATCAAAATTCTCCCAAGAGTCCAACCTGTAGAATGTCTAAGAAATTACAATATATAGATCACTCTAACACCTTTCCCCACCTCTAGGGGTCGAATTCCCTCTTCAGGGATCAGTTTCAACCAATTCTAATCATGGAACTACAATCTAGGCAGCTAACAACTTGCCTCTAAAAGAGTGGAAACTGATTCATTTACATGATTTTTACCCTTTTGAGAGTGAATCTTCTAGAATAGATAAAAATAAACCAAAGTTACATGCCAAACATAAATTTACATCATGAAAACCCAAAAATTCCATCCACAAGCAAAACTGGTCCAAACTAGTCGAAAATCTGAGCTGGCAGTTGAAAATTCAGCAAAAATTTAAGTGGGTCGCATTTGAACCAAGTGGGTCGCATAGCTTTCAGCCTGATTTTGAAGTACTTCCCGGCATCCAAATTGAGCTCGTGATAGCTCATTGGAAAGCCCTGGATGTTGACTATCCAACCAAAGTGGAATTTCTCAATTTGGAGCTCATTTGACCCTCCAAAACTTCTTTCTCCCAGAAGTACTTCCTGCTGGTGCAAAAGGTGGCAGCAAGGTGGTTTTCATGGTGTTTTTGAGCTCTTTGACCATCCATAATCTGATGAAATGCTTAGGTAATGTCTGAGGATGCATAACTAACCATGAAAAATCCAAAAATGCAAAAATTTTCTTCAGCAAGTGTCCCGAAAAAAAGTGAGCATAAGGAGTATAGACCCACTTAACCGAAACCTCGTTTTTAGACCCAAAATTTCAAATGACAAAATTTTCTCCATCTGCCTCAAATTCTGTTTAAGGTTCTCCAATGCTGTAATCTTGCCCAGTCAACGGCCCGCCAAAATCCGAAGGGATTAGGCCCTTTCTCGCTGTCTTATGCTTCGAACCTCCTCTTCGTAATCTTTATTCTCGCTGCAGACATGCAAGCAGCCCACCAATGGCCTTCATGTGGCGAAGCATGTCTGTCTCATTGCCTGGCCAATAATTCTCCATGAGCGTTCATGTGAGCACAAGATTCTTGATCAGCTCGTGTGCTTTCTGCTCACTGGGTCTCTTTCGATTCCACCGTCGGTCCTCCGTATTCGACGTGCTCTCATAAAATGAGCTCATCCTCAAGCTGTTTATTGTGCTGCTCCAAATAGTTTATCACCCACTGAGATTTCTGCAATTTATCTTTCAGCGTGTCATTCTTGGCCCTCTGTCCCTGGATGATCTCCCTCAGTTTCGAGCTAGGAGAGCTCGCATCAACATCAATGATCGTGAAATCCGTGTCCCGGCCTCCTGATGGACCCTCATCATGCATGGGCTTCTTGCCCCTGTCCTGTATCTGTACCTGTGCTGAAGAAGAAGGCGAGACCCCTTCCACATCATGTGGAGATCATACTCGCTCTGTTGATGAAGTCGGCAAGACCCCTTCCACCTCACGTGAGATCGGAATGCCGTGGCAGGCAACAAGGTCCGGGCTCGCTTGACATGTTCAGAACCACGGAGTCGATATGCTCAACCCTGGGTGAATGTCTCATGAGGGTGGAAGGCTTCCCATGATCAAAGAACCTGCCCCTGGATAAGCATTGGCACCGTGGAAAGTCATTGAGAGATGAGGTCTTCCAAGTGATGCCCCTGCTACAAAATAATCCGTGATAAACACTACATGATTCATCAAAGCTAATGACATATACTCCTCGTACGCCGCCGTCTCGCTTCTTGTACAAAACTCTACCATCCTCTCTATGTTGCGATATATGAAGTACGGAATGTTCATCATACGTACCCTTGTGAAGTGCATCAACAAACGAATATGGTATGCAAAGAGACGGGCATATCTGCCCTCACAACTAAAATACTGAATGATGAGTTTCATCAGCGGTGCAAACTCATCCCTCAAGAATCTGAATGGAAAAACTCTGCCCAAGTACTTCATATATCCAGTCTTAATGTATGGCTCATAGTGGAATTTCTCTAAATGCTGACGCTTGTTCCATTCCTCGCCCATGTTTGGTATGCCAGTGGCTTGAGCAATAGTCAAGGGTGACAGAATGAAATCAACCCCGGCAAGATTTACCCGGCCATCCCGTAAATGTAGAACAAACAGACGAGCCAGTTCACGATGAAGCCGGGTTTGTGCAATCATCTCACAAAATCGAAAACATGACAAATACCGAAAACAATCCATTGCTAGTGGACATGCCTGCAACCGAGCCAAAGAAGTAGGCTCCTCTCTTCGATGATTACCACCTTTGATAGCTCTGTGAGACCTCTGTGGCACATTACCTTCAGTCGTGGAATCACTGTCCGACTCTTGCTCATAAACTGACTCTGTTTCTGACATGGCTGTGAACAAGATAGTTGTAATATAGCTGCTGATAGAGGTGCAGTGAAAATCAAGTTTTAATGTATTTTCAAAACCCAACAGATATCACCCATATACCCAAATAGCAAGGGAAAACCAAAATCATGATGGGGATGGCTTTGTTTTAATGGCATAAACACTATCTCTGTGTTCAGATTGCAAGTAGGTTTGACAAATGACTACCAAATGCAAATGTGTAGTCAAGTTTTAATAATGGCCAAAAATATGTCAAAGGATTGTGTTTTATGTAATGTAGAATAGGACCATCTTTGCAAAGACCATATGAAGGACAAAATGAACATGACAGTGGTAGTCAAATGATGATGACAACAGTGATATAGTGATGGAGTTTAAATACAAGTCAACATGAACACTATGCAAAACATGAAAGGGTATAATGGCAATGATAAAATGATGACTGAAGGCATAAGGGTGACATATACAATGTGCTAGGGTATGAACCATTCAACAGCTTCCAAATTCTTCATAAACTGCCCATAAAATTGAAAACCCTTGAGGAATCATTTGCATGGTGAAGGTAGGGTTTACACAAATTTCTCCAAGCATGATTAGTTTCTTCAACATCTATGACATCCCAACTACATTAAAAATCCATTGGGAAATGATAAAAACCTGTTTGTACGCCGCCGGAGCTAATTTGAATCGAATCTGGGTGCCAAACGCAATTTTCTGAACTCTGTTAGCAAGTGGGTCGCATGCGTTCAAGTGGGTCGCATTTGCCAAGTGGGTCGCATGCGTTAGAATTTACACTGGCCAAAACACACAGGTGGGTCGCATTTGCCAAGTGGGTCGCATGCGCCCAAGTGGGTCTCACGACCTCCAGACTCTGTCAACACTTCTGCAAAGCACGATTTTGGCCTCCAAACACTTGACTTCGACTTCTATGCTGCGGATTTTGGCAAATGAACTTGATTTCCATTTCTTATACATGGGAAAAATATCTTTCACAATCAGATTTGATTCAAATGTATTTGATAACCCACATTACAATGTTTCTGCATTTTTACATTTGGTCTTTTAATACAATATCTCTCTTTTGGCTTTTCTGAGTTTTGAACTGATGATTTTGTTGTCTCTTGCAGGGATGTGGCTCTTTTAGCTTAGGGAAATATCAGAGGTCTGCAGTGAACTTCTTCTTGGTGAAATGAATACAATTTATTACAAAAAATAGAATTGAACAATTTCTAGTTCCAAAACAGAGTTTTGGACTAGAAATGTTTTCAAATGCTTATGATAAAAAATATGAAATCAAAATTTGCGGAACCAACCTCATGGCCTGCGGGCTTTATGACATGTATGCAAATGACTCAAAAACACTAGACTCTAGGACTAAAGACACTTATTGACATTTAATGACCATAAATGAAATGACGATGAATTTGAGTGATTTTTGAGGAATTTTTTAAATAGCCCTGCAGGTGTAAGCATGAGGAAACATAAGACAACAGACCCCCTCGTCAGTCAATGACATGCTCCTAGCGAAATGCAACGAAGTGAAACAAGCGAGACACCTAAGAATGAATATGCAAGAAATGAAATGATCACTGACGGAGGGCTGTAAGGACCGAATCTAACATTGGCTCCAATGGGGATGGTGGCTCCATGGAGATGCCAAGAACGGCAGATCTCTGGGGGAGTCAGACAGTGCCTTCATCCATTGGGCGATGGAATCATTATTTCAACTGATAAAACAAAAATTTTGGACGTATTTATTGACTGCAGATTTGACTAAAGACTGACTGAAATTTGACCAAAACTGACATGAATTTAAAACTGAAAAACTGATAAAACTGACTTGACAATTTCAAACCAACCAACCTCCATCTCCAGAATTATAGCCTTCGCTCCGGGCCCCAGACTGAAGATGAGAGATCAGTACACACTTGTGATGAAACAGAAGTAAAATGATATGTACAATGATGATGAAATCAGCAGAAGATACTCAGAAGTGATATCGTTTCAGCAACCGACCATTGATCGGTCCTCCAGGAAAATCATCTCCATTCATTTCTTTGAGAAGAAAGGCATTTTGACCCCGATATGCTGCGATCTTAAAAGGACCCTTCCATAGATTTTCAAATTTGCCGTGCTTTCCCTTATCTTCATTCCGAGCATCCCATTTCAAAACTACCTCATCCAACTGAAACTTATCCGCTTTTGCCTTTCTGTCATAGATCTTCTTTATGCGCTCCTGCAACTTGAAAGTATTTTGAAATACCTCCTCCCGTGTCTGCTGCAAATGAATCATCTGATTAATCCTCCGCTGCATGGGATCTTCCTCACTACCAGCTTCCTGAAGCAATTTGACCACTGGGACAGCAAGTGAAGTAGGAAAAACCGTATCTGTTCCATACACCAGCTCGAAAGGAGACATGCCAATAGATTTTTTCTGACTTACCCTATCAGCCCACAGTGCATTCACTAACTTCTTGTGCCATGCCTTTTTGTTGATTTCCAGCAATTTCTTAATAATATTCACCAAGGATTTATTTGAAGATTCCGCCAAGCCATTTCCTTGTGGATGGTAGGCGGTCGAATGCCCCAAACTGATATTTTACTTAAAGCAAAAGTCAACCATCCTCTTAGACTTGAAGGCCGCTGCATTATCTGTGATTATTTTACTAGGACACCCAAAACGTGACAGAATATTGTTTTCAAGAAAAGAAATAATTACCGCATCCGTGGCCTGTCGAGTGGGAATCTCCTCAATCCACTTCGTGAAGTAGTCCGTAGCTGTCAAGATCCATCTATGCTGTCCGGAAGATGCTGGGTGAATTTCCCCGATAAAATCTAATCCCCACTGCTAGAATGGTGCGCTAACTTCAATTGGTTTTAGAGGCAAAGGCTGTAGTTTCTGCTTCCCTTCGAAAATTTGACACTCATGACAATTTTTAACAGCCTTAAATACATCAGAAAACAAAGAAGGCCAATAATACCCTGCCCTTAGAATCTTATTCGTTGTGGTCTTCCAAAACAAATGGCCTCCGCAGTCACCTTTGTGAAAATCCTCCAAAACTCTTTGAGCTTCATCCTCTACCAAACAATTCAACAACACTCCCCCAGGGTCTTTCCAATACAATGCAGAATTGAGAATGCAGAATTTAGCAGCTCTCAACTTCAATGTTCTACTCTTATTTCTAGGCATCCCGGGAGGTGGAGACAAATTCTGAAGCACGTATAAAATGTCCGCATACCAAGGGGAAGAAACAAAAATATCGGATACCTGAACTGACGTACTTTCCTCATCTTCATCGGACATGGCAGCGATCAAATTTATGTCTAGAGCATGTAGATTTGTTTCAGCCATGAGCTTGGCGAGTCCTTGTCCTTTGATCAGCTTGGTTGGTTTAATCTCCACATCGTATTCTAACAACGCAGCGATCCACTTACCCCTTCTTCCCTCTGGATCTGCCTGTACCAAAACATCTTTAACTGCTGCGTTAGGAACGTATGCTATAATGTGGGAATGCAATATATACACTCGGAAATATTTCAAGGCCTTTACAAGTGCAAGTGCTTGTTTCTCAATAATATTGTACTTCAATGCTCCATCCCTTATGATCCGACTGAAAAAAGCAATGGGCTTCTCAACTCCGTCCCTTTTTTGCATCAAAACAGCTGCCAATGTGTGCTCAGAAGCAAAAGAAAATAAAATGAAGTCTTGTGTGTAATACGGGCTGATTAAAATAGGGGCTGAGGAAAGAGCTATCTTTACCAAATTGAATGACTTCACCGCCTCTTATGTCCACTTTACCTGACTGTCCTTTTTCAGCATGTTCGTGATTTCTCTAAGGTGTTCCGCAAGATTTGGAATGAAATGACGCAGAAAATTCATTTTACCATTAAATGACTGTATCTCTTTCTTGTTCTGGGGTTGTTCAATCTGCTGTATGGCTTCAACACGTGTAGGGTCAACTCGAATGCCATCTTTCGATATGATGTGGCCAAGGAGCTTGCCTTCATCCATGGCAAAAAGGCTCTTTTTCGGATTCAGCGAAATGCCATATTTTCTGCACTTCTGGAAAACAATTTTCAAATGATATAAATGTTCCTCATCAGAGTTTGAAAAAACAGTTAAATCATCAAGGTAAACAACTAAAAACACATCTTTCTCGTTGGCAAAAGCCATGTCCATTGCACGCTGAAAGGTAGCGCCTGCATTCTTTAAACCAAACGGCATTTTTGCATAATGAAATGTTCCCCAAGGAGTGGTGAACGCAGTCTTGTCACGATCATCTTCCTGCACTAAAATCTGATTATAACCAGAGTATCCGTCGAGTAGTGACATCCTTGATGCTCCAACTACTCGCTGCAATATATGGTCCATTTTTGGCAGCGGATAATTGTCTTTTAATGATACCTTATTCAAATTTCTAAAGTCAATACATAAACGGATCTCACCTGTCTTCTTTCTTACAGGCACCAAATTTGATATCCAATCCGAAAATCGAATAGGCACAATGATTCCTGACTTATACAACCTATTTACCTCTTTTTCGATCGATGGTAGCAGCTTTGGATTGATTCTCCTCAACTTTTGACGAAAAGGCTTCTGATTTGGTTTGATGGGGATAGTGTGCTGAATGATGTTAGTATCATATGTTTTTAGATCTGAATAATCCCATGCAAATGCATCAGAAAATGAAGACAACAATTTCACATATTCTGCCTTTACCTTTGGTGACAATGACTTTGATAATTTTACCATCTTGGGATTCTCAGCTGTCCCAATATTTACCTCCTCAACACCTTTTTCTGTTGGCCTCAATGTCGGTTTGCGGGCTACATCGTCTTGATCAAACAGCTCTTCCAAAGGAATCAATCCCTTAGGAATGATGTTATCCTTAAGTTGCAGCACTTCCATTTGGTTTATCTGTATGTCATCATTACCATCATCATGTTCCGTATCTATGGAGGAGTCTTTAAACTTACCCTTATTCTGGAGAAAATCACTAATCTCCTCATCATCCTGAAAGACTTGCCAACATCGCTGATTGTCTGGAACGGTAGGGCGGTGTTTCACATGAATTTCGAATTTGTTGCTGGAATTCATCGGAATTTTAAGATTGCTTGCTGCCTTAGCAAGTCCATCAGCAACACCATTTTGTATGCGGGGCACACATGTCAAAGTATGATCAGAAAATAACTTCAGAATGTCTAATACTGCATTACGGTAAGCCCTCATGCGAGGATGCTTAGCCTGAAACTCACCTTTAACTTGCTTTATCACCAATTCTGAATCACCATATACTGCAATCCTTTTCGCTTTCAGCTTCTTAAGAATTTTAAGGCCAGCAATAAGAGCCTCGTATTCCGCTTCATTATTAGAACAGTCAAATGCCAGCTTGTAGGAACACACTCTCACATTGCTCGGGACCTTATCCGGAGCGGAAAACGGACTACGAATCCAAACACCAATTCCAGCACCATCGCTGCCCACTGCGCCATCAAAATCCATGGTCCAAAGACCATCTTCATCGTCCTCTAAATGCTGAAACTGTACCGGCTCTGTTTTTTCTGTTTGCTGCCCATTGTCTTCAGCTGATTGCTTCATAATAGCTTGTTTTTCTCTTCTTTCTTTTTGCAAAACTTCTCTAAAACTCTCAGTGATTTCTGGTATATCTTCTGCCTGAACTAATTGACTTTCTATATCATTAAAACTATCAGCAAACAACACATATGACTCTAAGTCGGTATGTACATAATTAACAGGATGATTGATTGGCTTCTCTTTGCTAGTTATCATGTATTTCATCTTCTGCTCTCGGTATAACTTTCTCATTTGACCGAAGACTGGAATTGTAGCATAAGAGAAATCTAACTGAAGTGTACCTTTCAACTTTTCCCCCCAAGATCGCGAAAGGAGCATACCAAATCGTGGAGGAATGTCTGCCACCACCACGTCCATTAAGACATTCTTTGCTGGAATTTGATCTAAGCTTACAACCAAATCTTTGATGAGTCCTATACATCTCACACGGCTGGAATCAAATGAATACAAATCATGATACTTTCTTGTAATATCTAGTCCCAACTTTTCCATGATTGCCTTTGGCATCAAATTGTGCGAAGCACCCGAATCGAACATAGCATTGTGCAAAACATATTCATGCAACCTCAAACTGATATAAAATGGAGGAACATCACTGTCAGGAGACTCACCATATAATGCAGGCCCAAAAATTAATTCCGGCTGATCATCCTCAACATTTACTGTATCAAACATTGGATCAAAGTTCAGAATTTTGGAGACTTGCCCGCGATAGCTGCTGTTCTTCATGATTTCTGTCAAAGGAATAGATATTTTCAGTTTGGAAATTTCATTTTCCAAACTAAATGCTGAAACTTTCTCAACTTCTTTGACCGGAACTTCCTTCTTTTCAGCCTTGTCTTTCACTATGTTTGACTGATTTACTTTTTCTGCTGATGATACTTTACTAGCTGCGAGATCAATTGTCTCTTTTCCTTTCTTCTGTGGTATCGGTGAATCCGTCTTTGGTGCTGAAGCTTCTTTTCATTTCTAAATTGGATTTATGGGCACATCTCGGTTTCTCAATGAGTATTGCTTTTGTTGGGCAGACAAAGCATTCAAATATCCTCTTCGGTATTCATCTGATTCTTCCTCTAAATCTGCATCATTTGCTAGGATGAAATCTTCATCTTTCTGAACAACTGAACTTTCTCCGTATTCTTCATCCTCAGTGATATAGATAGGCAGATCATCGGGAGTGAAGAAATGATTTTTCTCACCTGCTACATCATCATCATCATCGGAATCTTGACTCACGAAATTCTGCAAAAGAGGTGTCTTAATCTGCTGTTGGGCTGCTGGCTCTTGAGCTCTTTGTTCACGCTGCTTAATTCTGAATTGTGGCTGTTGCTGGCCACGGTAGTTGGGATTACGAATCTGCATGTCTAATTTGTCAAGTGTCACCTTTTTAAGCAATTTTTCCACCTCACGAAGCAAGTGCTGTTCTGATGTAGATGTGGAAGGCTCTTCTTTTATCGTCACTCTTTTCTCTGCTTTCAACCGTGCTCTTTTATCGTTCAAATTTGCTTCAACACTGACAGCGATCTTCTGCATATCCTCCAAATTAGGTGGATCTCTGTCTCGCAGCGAATAGGCCATCTCCGGATCGAAACCATCCGGGAATTTAAGGAGAGCTGATTTTCTAGAAGGTCTCAAGTCATCTGGAATAGCATTATAAACTGAATTGAATCTGACAATATAATCCTGAACGGACTCACCAGGATTACGCTTGATGTTGTTATACTCGGCATTAATCTGAAGTGGATCCTTTTTAATTTCCCAACGATCTAGAAACTGCCTCTGGAGTTCTGCCAATGTAGTGATGCTTCTTTGTGGCAAGGCTCTAAACCATTTTCTTACCTCTCCTCCAAAAGTTTGCACAAAAAGCCTCATACTCACATTCTCTTCATCAATCTCAAAACGATCAAAAAAATCTGCCATATTGTCTACATGCTGTTGTGCCGGAAGACTCTGTGGAGTGCCATAAAATATTGGGATCTTGCTCTGATAGTCTGCAGGCATATCATTCAACTGCTGTGGTAATACAAGAGGTGCAAAACGAGCAGCCATAGCTCTTGGTGGATTGATGATAATCTGTTGTCGAGGAGAAACAGGAGGACTAGGAGCAGTAGGTCTGCGAGGTGTATTTGGTGGAGACGGAGGAGAAATTACTATGGATTTCTGATCAGAAAACTCTGGCTGAACAGGAATGGTAGGGATAAAAGGAGGTTCAGTAGGAATGTGTGAACTAGATGCAATTTCAGATGGTCCAAGAATTTGTGAAGCAGATTCAGTGAATTCAGGAGTGTTGGTATCCACAATGGAATTTTGCAATTGTCTATCCAGGTAATGTGAAACAAATCTATATTGCAAATCTTCAGTAAACAATGGATCTGGAACTAATCTTGACAATTCAGTTTCGGAAAAATTTACAAACAAGGATGTTTCAAATCGTGCATCAAAAGGAATTTCATCAACATATATAATTTTTACAGGACAGGATGCAGATCTGGTAAGCAATCTGGAACTCCCAAAACTCACTTGACTTTCTCTTTCAGAACTTTCTTGACTTCCTTGTCTTCTAAGGGTCCTAGAAATCAGATTTGGATTTTCAAATATTGTTGGTGGATCAGGGTCAGGATTCGCCCTAGTATTCCTTCTTGAAGCCAGTGTATTGATCTTCTCGGGATAAATTTTCAAGGAACACAATCAATTATTTTCAGCCTTTCGACTTCTAGACTCAATCATCCAAAGGGTCTAGAACGAACAAGTATACTGGGGTGATTTACAAATCAAGTGCTGCACTCACAAGCTTACCGGAGATCGACTGAAGCAGCGTTTATCTACTACCGCTTATGCATAGCAAAAGCGTTTCGAAAGCTACCTGGCGTGACTTCAGACTCCGTCTAGGACTCATGAAACGAACACATTAACAAGCAAACCATTGAGATTTATTCCCCAATATGGTCGCCACTATGTTAGCGCTCAAATCTACCTCAGGCTGAAATGAGATAAGACTCAAGGCTACATCAAACCATGCTTAGCCTCGTAGCTAGCCCTACGAGGGCAGGAGAGGGCTCTCTCCGTCAATCTCGATAAGATGAGAAATAGGATGCGAGATGACTTACAATAGGAACTGATTTTAGGCTAGTAAAGAGATAGGTATGTTTGATTTTTTGGTTTTTGGGTTTTCGCTGGAGAAATGGGAAAACAAATTTTGGGTCCGGGGATAAGGTCAGACTTTTGCAGATTTCGAGTTGGGGCGAGGTAGGTGATTGTATTGATGCTTTTGATTTGGATATACGGACAGATTAGACCGACGAGGAGCTGAAGAGGGCAAAGAAGAACTTGGATCTTCTCCAAACAATCGAAAAACATATAGAACTAACTGAATTCAAAGGCAGAGCACTGTAAACAATGGATTCAGCCTCATTTACTCATTCAATTTAGTTCAGAAGCATATGAAAGGATGGCATACATTAAACATGGAAAAACTGAGTTAACAAAGAAAGCACTCTGAAGAACACTTAACACCACAAAGGATCCCAGCAAATGCATAAAACCTCGATCTTTCCTTGGCAAAATATGAAAAGTATGTACAATAGTATCAAAAGTATCCCAAGAGTCCAACCTGTAGAATGCCTCAGAAATTGCAATATATAGATCACTCTAACCCCTTTCCCCACCTCTAGGGGTCGAATTCCCTCTTCAGGGATCAGTTTCAACCAATTCTAATCATGGAACTACAATCTAGGCAGCTAACAACTTGCCTCTAAAAGAGTGGAAACTGATTCATTTACATGATTTTTACCCTTTTGAGAGTGAATCTTCTAGAATAGATAAAAATAAGCCAAAGTTACATGCCAAAAATAAATTTACATCATGAAAACCCAAAAATTCCATCCACAAGCAAAACTGGTCCAAACTAGTCGAAAATCTGAGCTGGCAGTTGAAAATTCAGCAAAAATTTAAGTGGGTCGCATTTGAACCAAGTGGGTCGCATAACTTTCAGCCTGATTTTGAAGTACTTCCCGGCATCCAAATTGAGCTCATGATAGCTCATTGGAAAGCCCTGGATGTTGACTATCCAACCCAAGTGGAATTTCTCAATTTGGAGCTCATTTGACCCTCCAAAACTTATTTCTCCCAGAAGTACTTCCTGCTAGTGCAAAAGGTGGCAGCAAGGTGGTTTTCATGGTGTTTTTGAGCTCTTTGACCATCCAGAATCTGATGAAATGCTTAGGTAATGTCTGAGGATGCATAACTAACCATGAAAAATCCAAAAATGCAAAAATTTCCTTCAGCAAGTGTCCCGAAAAAAAATGAGCATATGAGTGCGAGACCCACTTAACTGAAAAACCTGTTTTTAGACCCAAAAATTTCAAAATGACAAAATTTTCTCCGAATTCGCTCAAATTCGGAGCGAAGGTCCTCCATCATGTATCTTGCCCAGTCAACGAAGCCTTGGCCAAAATCCGAAGTGGATTAGGCCTTTTCCGCCGTCTTAGTGCTTCGCGCAACCTCCTCTTCAGAATCTTCATTCTCGCTTTGCAGACATGCATGTGAGCCCAATAATGGCCTTTCATGTGACGAAGCATGTCTTTGTCTCGATTGGCCTTCACTAAAAATTTCTCCAGATGAATGTTCACATGTGTGAGTACAGTATCTCGATCAGCTGGTGTCATGTCACTAGGTCTCTTTCGATTCCACTGTCGGTCCTCACGGATTTGACGCAGCTCATAAAATGTGAGCTCATCCTCAAGCTGTTTGTTGTGCTGCTCCAAATATTTTATCACCCACTGAGCCTTCTGCAATTGATCTTTCAGCTTGTCATTCTCGGCCCTTTGCTCCTGGATGACTTCCCTCAGTTTCGAGCTAGGAGAGCTCGCATCAACATCAATGACTGTGAAATCTGTGTCCCGGCCTCCTGATGGGCCCTCATCATGCATGGGCCTCTTGCCCCTGTCCTGTATTTGTACCTGCGCTGAAGAAGAAGGCGAGACCCCTTCCACATCATGTGGAGATAATACTCGCTCTGTTGATGAAGTCGGCAAGACCCCTTCCACCTCACGTGGAGATAATACTCGTCGTGTCGCTGCAAATAAGGCCCTGTGGCCTCGCTGATATGTCTGAACCAAAGGAGTGCTGATATGCTCAACCTCAGGCATGTTCGGCTGGTGTGAAGGCTCTCCTGCATCATGAACTGTCTCGGGAGGTGGCTGTGGCACTCTGAAAAAGTCTCTAGAAATGAAATCCTCCCAAGTGATGCCCTGCTCTGCCAACTGATGCAACACTATGATCTTGATCAAAGCATAATGATATATACTCCTGTACTGCTGCGCTGGGCTCGTCTTCTTTTGCACAAAAATCACCATCCTCTCTATGTTGCGATATATGAAGTACGGAATGTTCATCATACGTACCCTTGTGAAGTGCATCAACAAACGAATATGGTACGCAAAGAGACGGGCATATCTGCCCTCACAACTAAAATACTGAATGATGAGTTTCATCGGCGGTGCAAACTCATCCCTCAAGAATCTGAATGGAAAAACTCTGCCCAAGTACCTCATATATCCAGTTTTAATGTATGGCTCATAGTGGAATTTCTCTAAATGCTGACGTTTGTTCCATTCCTCGCCCATGTTTGGTATGCCAGTGGCTTGAGCAATAGTCAAGGGTGACAGAATGAAATCAACCCCGGCAAGATTTACACGGCCATCCCGTAAATGTAGAACAAACAGACGATCCAGTTCACGATGAAGCCGGGTTTGTGCAATCATCTCACAAAATCGAAAACATGACAAATACCAAAAACAATCCATTGCTAGTGGACATGCCTGCAACCGAGCCAAAGAAGTAGGCTCCTCTCTGCGATGATCACCACCTTTGATAACTCTGTGAGACCTCCGTGGCACATTACCTTCAGTCGTGGAATCACTGTCCGACTCCTGCTCATAAACTGACTCTGTTTCTGACATGGCTGTGAACAAGATAGTTGTAATATAGCTGCTGATAGAGGTGCAGTGAAAATCAAGTTTTAATGTATTTTCAAAACCCAACAGGTATCACCCATATACCCAAATAGCAAGGGAAAACCAAAATCATCATAGGGATGGCTTTGTTTTAATGGTATAAACACTATCTCTGTGTTCAGATTGCAAGTAGGTTTGACAAATGACTACCAAATGCAAATGTGTAGTCAAGCTTAATAATGGCCAAAAATCTGTCAAAGGATTGTGTTTTATGTAATGTAGAATAGGACCATCTTTGCAAAGACCATATGAAAGACAAAATGAACATGACAGTGGTAGTCGAATGATGATGACAACAATGATATAGTGATGGAGGTTAAATACAAGTCAACATGAAAACTGTGCAAAACATGAAAGGGTATAATGGCAATGATAAAATGATGACTGCAAGGCATAAGGGTGACATATACAATGCGCTAGGGTGTGAACCATTAAAAAGCCTCCAAATTCTTCATAAACTGCCCATACAATTGAAAACCCTTGAGGAATCATTTGCATGGTGAATGTAGGGTTTACACAAATTTCTTCAAGCATGATTAGTTTCTTCAACATCTATGACATCCCAACTACATTAAAAATCCATTGGGCAATGATAAAAACCTGTTTGTACGCCGCCGGAGTTAATTTGAATCGAATCTGGGTGCCAAACGCAACTTTCTGAACTCTGTTAGCAAGTGGGTCGCATGCGTTCAAGTGGGTCGCATTTGCCAAGTGGGTCGCATGCGTTAGAATTTACACTGGCCAAAACGCACAGGTGGGTCGCATTTGCCAAGTGGGTCGCATGCGCCCAAGTGGGTCTCACGACCTCCAGACTCTGTCAACACTTCTGCAAAGCACGATTTTGGCCTCCAAACACTTGACTTCGACTTCTATGCTGCGGATTTTGGAAAATGAACTTGATTTCCATTTTTTATACATGAGGAAAATATCTTTCAAAATCAGATTTGATTCAAGTCTATTTGATAACCCACATTACAATGTTTCTGCATTTTTACATTTGGCCTTTTAATACAATATCTCTCTTTGGCTTTTCTGAGTTTTGAACTGATAATTTTGCTGTCTCTTGCAGGGATGTGGCTCTTTAGCTTAGGAAAAGATCAGAGGCTTGCAGTGAAACTTCTTCTTGGTGAAATGAATACAATTTATTACAAAAATAGAATTGAACAATTTCTAGTTCCAAAACAGAGTTTTGGACTAGAAATGTTTTCTAATGCTTATGATAAAAAATATGAAATCAAACTTATGAAACCATCCTCGTAACCTGCAGGCTTTATGACATGTATGCAAAAGACTCGGAAAACCCTAGACTCTAAGACTAAAGACCTTTTTGACGAAACTGATATTTAATGACTATGAATGAAATGATGATGAACTTCAGTACTTTTTGAGAAATTTTTAAATAGCCCTGCAGGTACAAACATGAGGAAACAAAGGACAACCAGACCCCCTCGTCAGTCAGTGGCATGTTCCTAGCGAAATGCAACGAAGTGAAACAAGCGAGACACCTAAGAATGAATATGCAAAAGCGAAACGATCTCTGACGGAGGGCTGTAAGGACCGACTCTAACACCTGCATGTTATGTCTAATTATTGTATTATTTTTATTCAGATCGATTGCACAGCTATTTTCTGCTTTAGATGAATGATTAATGAATGGATCTATTACTGTTGAGCTTTGATAATATGTGTTAATGATTATTACAAGGATTGTGGAGTCTGTTTTAGCGTGCATATAAGGCATTCTATGTAATTGACCTAGATTTCTCTGGTTAGGGTTTTCTGATTAGGGTGTTGCGAAGTTACGATCACTGTAGTTTTAGATCTAAAGATGCCCACATCATTTAATTCTCTCTCAGGGTTTGGAAACCTGGTTCCAACACCCCCCCCCCCCCCAATACTATTTCAGGTGAGACTTTGACTTGCGTAAACAGGTCACTACCAAAAGGGCTAGTAGTGAGAGGGTTTTTTTGGTTAACCTTAACTCTAAACCTGGGTCAAGAACCCTCAAGCCAACAAATGGTTCTGTTTCCGGGACAGGGATCATTTTGAGAGAGATTGGGTGATGTGGCGGCCATAAAAACGTGAAGTTGAAGACTGGTTTGAAAATAAAATTCAGGAATTTTCCTATAAAGAGAACAGAAATCAGAAGTTGTCTACTGAAGATTGGAAATAGAAATATATTTTCACAGAGGTGCACGAGATATTCTTCGTGACCTTTGCGCAAGAATTACAGGAGTGGTTATCAAGATTAGTAGAGTTCCAAACCTGTTGGAAGGATGACAAGGTTACTCAGTGGACACATGAACTGATCCAACAGTTAGAGCGAGTTGCTAATTCCATCACCCGTACTGTAGATCACTAGGTTGACAACATCTTGGTTGGGTTTGTGACAGAATTTATAATCGATTAGTTTGTGTTGTATTATGAAGCTGAAAGGAGATTTTTCAAAGGACTGAGAAGTAAATTCATTCGTTCTTTGCCTCTGCTGATTAAGATGATATTGTGTGATAAGGGTGTTTTGTGCAGCCACACTAAGTGAATGGCCCCTGATAAGATCGAAAGCACTACGCGCAACGAAAAATATTATTGGGTCAATTAGAGAGGGGACATATCTGTATACATCCCTCTGATAAATTCGCCTGGTATAGAGAGTAGTGAGGCTACGCATGTTGAATGAAGCCCTCCTATTGTGCCACAGTTGAACTTGCGTAGGGGTAATACATCTCCTACCCCACCACCCCCGCCACCTACGGAAGATATGGCCGCGCATATGAAGCTACCCACATTTAAAGGTGTGGGAGATGAAGATATGGATCAGTTTTGGTTTATGGCTGATGCAGTGTGGACTGCGCAAAATGTTAATACGGATGTTGTTAAGAGAGCGCAGCTGGCTATAGCGTTCAAAGGTCGTGTGCTAGATTGGTTCATGGGATATCTCGCTCAAAACATTGATCCCACTGTTGTACATATTAAGGATGCTCTAAAACAGGAATTCAGGAAGTTAAAGTCCTACTCACAGTGCGTAATAGAATTAAAAGATATCAAACAAGGGCTGAAAGAATCGGTTTGGGAATTTGATCAACGACTGAAGCACACTATGAGCGAAGGAGGATTTTCTTATGATGATAAGCAACATAAGGAATGTTTCATTGCCATGATCTTGCCACATCTGCACGGGCCTATGGATCAACAGAAGATTGATTCTTAGGCCGAAGCTATGGAGGTTGCTATGAAGTTGGAAGTTGCGCCTAGAGAAGATGCTCAATTCGGAACGCTGCAAATTCTAAGTCATCTAGAGGCTATGCACTTAAAAATTTAGAACCTACACATATATTGGGGTAAAGTTGGTGCAGATTTCTGGTGCATACATTGTAATGGTTCAGGCCACATGAAGGATCAGTGCACTCTGTTTTCCAATTACATGCAAGCAGGGGGACTGAATCCACTATGCCCCAACGATGTTGTTGGGCCAAGTACCCCCACACTATGGTGTGTTTCTTGTAGGGTATCTAGACGACATAATACAGACCATTTCCCCTGATTAGGAAGCTATGTGCCAGAGCTGAAGCAACAGTGGTGCAGATGTTTCTCTTCAGTAGGTAATGATGAGCACCACTGTCGAGCGTTCGACCTAATGATAGACAGTGCTAACCTATATAGGGTGCAGGCCGACCCTTATTCACCATCATCTCCCTCTATACATGGAGGATCCCCAGCAAGAGGAAGGGGAGGGGAAGAGATGGAGGCGCAGGTCGGGGAAGAGCGAAATTAATCTGCTATAACTGTGGAGACGTTGGACACTATGCGCGCGACTACCCAAACCCTACACAACAATCTTGCAGGTATTGTAGGAAATTTGATTGTGTAATTAAATATTGTCTTGTTTTAATTACTAGAATGTAGGAAAAGCAATAGCCAACGCCTATGCAAAAAATACACATGGTTAAAGTTGAACCATGCGATGATGGTCCAATCATAAATGTAATTACACGTAGCGGTGTTGCCATCGGAGGAGATGAGGAAAATAAAGCTACTGCAGAGCCACTGATCAGAAAGGCGGCTGATAAGAAGGAAGGACTCAACCTGTAGAAGGAAAAGGAGACTTTCATTGAAGCCATGAAGTATTTTGATGTTGTAGAAGCGTCCACAACGAAGTCTATCATGGAACCAAAAGCTGATGATGAATTCAAACAATTACTACAAGCCTCTATTAAACTATTGTGAAATCAGAAGGCAATAGATAATCTTTAGGCCCTAATAGATAGCTACACGAAAAAATAAGTACCTCGAACGGATATGAAGGTTGTGAACAAGATTTATAAGAGCAAGAAGAGAACTGGTTGGGAAATGCGTGTGACTGTGCAGATTGGAGAGTATGAGATGGATCAAGTCATCATGGATCTAGGGTATAATGCAAATGTTATAACTAAGAAAACCTGGTAGAATATGGGAGAACCGAAGCTGGAATAGTCCACCATTCAGCTATGCATGGAGAATTAGCAGAAGATCATTCCACTTGGAAGACTTCCACAACTTTTGGTAGACATTGAGGGAGTAAAGGTACGTGAAAATTTTGAAGTGATATATATTGTAGATAATGCAAACCCCTACCTTGTGCTGTTAGGATTGGATTGGGCCATCGATTGGTAAGCATCATCAACCTGAAGCATAGAAGCATGATCTTTGAGAATGATGGTGCGCAGGTGATAGTACCATTGGACCCGGAAGAAGGAGAAAGATACACGGAGCTAGTACATGATGGAGATGACGTTGACCATATTTACAAGCTGACTGTGCGAGAAAAACACTGGATCAACCCTACAAGTGATAGAATGTTGAATTGGGAGAAGGATAGTTCATGCCTCTCAAACTCAGATGGGGAGATGGAGAACTAGAAAAAACAATTGCATGATGTTTTTGTGTTGCGCTGCCTTAAGATCACTAAGAACTTCTGGTGCATCTCCTCAGAGGTAAGAGAACTACCCTATTTTGATGGTTTTGGTAGTGTTATAGTATTCCTGGAAGAATTGGAGAAGGTTGTCCCGAAATAACGAAGGTTCTGGGCACTTGACTTGGCTATGTGCGTGACCCTCGTGTGTTGGTGGGATACGCACAAGGTTTTTTTAAGGACTGGGAGGAATGTAGCAAAATGATGACGTTGCGCTTTCAGCCTCCCGTTACCACACCTATTAAGATTTTCTATGGTTAGGGAGACCTGCGCAAGAACCTGGCCATGTGGATATAAGTTTGGAAGGAAAAGACTTGGAATGAGTGGGTTCATATGTTTATTCATTCGTTGGGGCCGGTACCTACCACTTGGTATCTAGAAACAGAGCTGCACCGTGGAAATCGCCACTGGATTACAATGTTTGATGATTTTCTCTCAACTCTTAGTTTTTTTGGGGGATCGGAGGAATTATATGAAGCCCTACAAGATATAGATACCCCTGCCTTTGATGACTCTCAAACTTGAAGGGAATGTGTTGCGCTAGCATGGGACACGCAGATGAAAGACATTGTCAATTATAGGAACCCGTCAATAGAGGATAATGAAGATGATCAAAGAAATGTCAACATCCCTGAATCTGAAGGAGAGCGTGTAGTTGCATGGCCCTCATTGGGAACAGTAGATGTAACTAAACCTCTGAAGCTAAAGGAAGTCAACATTGGGATGGAAGAACAACCCAAGTTGTCCAAAATCAGGGATTACTAGGATGATGATTGAGCGGTTGACAAAGTGCCAGGACCTGTTTCCTACAAAGTTCTCTGAGCTCAAAGGAATTGTATGAGACCTAGGTGTTATGAAAATCACGTTGAAACCAGATGTGTGCCCTGTCAAGCAGCGACCGTACCGATTGAATCCCAAGTATAAGAAGAAAGTGTGAGAATAATTAGATAAGATGGTTGCAGTAGGTATCACTGAGCCTGTAGAGTAGTCTGATTGGGTAAACCCAATGGTAATTCAAGAAAAGAAGACCAAAGGAGACATAAGGATTTTTGTAGATTTGCGCAAGCTAAATGATGCATGTGTGCATGACCCTTTCCCTACTCCATTTTTAGATGAGATCCTTGATAATGTGTGAGGAAAAGAGGCTTATTAATTTACTAATGGAGTTTCGGGGTATCATCAGATCATAATCATGCCTGAAGACCGTTGCAAGACCACCTTTGCAACAGAATGGGGGTATTTTCAGTACACTGTCATGCCCTTTGGATTGAAGAATGCGCATGTGATATTCTTGCGCGTGGTAGTGTTTGTGTTCAAATAATTCATGCATAAATTTTTGGAGGTTTATTTTGATGAATCGACAGTGTTTAGGTTGGTAAAGAAACATGTGTTAAACCTGCGCATGATGCTTGAAACTTGTAGAAAGCACCATATTTCTATTAACCTAAAGAAATGTATATTCTGTTTGCCTTTTGGAATTCTGTTAGGGCATATAGTATGTCAAAAATGATTTATGGTAGACCCAGCCAAGATAGCAGTAATCATCAACCTAGAAGTTCCCACTACTGATAAATATCTGCGCTCCATTCTAGGACACACTGGTTTTTACAGGAAGGTCATTCAGGGCTATGCTCTGATCACTACACCAATGGAGAAGTTACTGAAGAAGGATGTGTCATTTTTCTGGGATGAGGAATGTCAAAAGAGCTTTGAGTTTCTGAAGGAAAAGATGGTCACTGCACCTATTCTGATATTCCCAGACTGGTCTAAGGTTTTTCATGTACATGTGGATGCATCTGGTATAGCACTGGGGGTTGTTCTAGCGTAACCAAGAGAAGGAGACATTGATCACCTGGTTGCTTTTACTAGTAGGAAGTTGTCCGGTGCAGAGCACAACTACTCAACCTTGGAAAGGGAAGGATTGGCCATGGTCTATGCTCTGCAAAAAGACAGGCACTACTTGCTAGGAGCACACTTCAAAATGTTCACTGGTCATTCTACTTTGAAATACTTGGTCAATAAGCATGTGTTGGGGGGGAATATTTGCAGGTAGTTGTTGTTATTTCAGGAGTATGACTTTGAAATAATTTTGAATCCTGGAAGACTAAATCTTGGACATGATCATTTGTCACCCATCGAAAACTAGGAAGAACCAACCAGTCTGGAGGAAGGGCTACCTGATTCACAACTCTTTGCTATCAAGTTGGTGGATGAGCACTTCACTAATATTACTCATCTTCTAACCACTAGATGCACGCCTATTGAATACTCGGTGCAACAGAAGAAGGATTTGGTGGCGTGCGCCACTAATTTTACCCTGATTGATCGTCAGTTGTATAAGCTAGGAGCAAATGAAGTATTAAGGAGGTATGTGTTGGAACATGAGAGACAAGATATATTGGCTGAGGCTCATGGAGGGGTGGTAGGAGGCCACTATGATGGGAAGGCTACTGCGCAGAAGGTGTTTTGTGTTGGGTTATGGTGGCACGCTGCACAATGATGTACATGCTCACTGCGGAGCCTGTGATGCATGCTAGAGAACAAGGAAGCCCTCGCGCAGAGATGAAATGCCCCTGCGGGCCTTTGATAAATGGGAAATAGATTTTGTTGTACCTATCAATTCCCATATCCGGAGCATAAGAGTTCAGTGGTTTGCGCACGACCCAGAGGAAATATGCAGACAAGTGCAACAAAAGGGCAGGAGTGATGCGCAGGGTAAGAAACTAGCTGTTGGAACAATGCAACTAGGTGAAAAAATCATTTTACCATGGATGGAATGGCTTTTATGCATTTAATGAGGTGATCTTATAGGATTTTTGACCATTTTTATGGAGGTAAGTTGCATTTAATGAAGATCGAACCATTTTCACCTTAGATTGCCTATAAAAGGAAGGGTGCAGGTCACAATTGGTTCCTTTGCTTTCTGAGTACATTGTGCCTTAATCTTATCAGTAATTTTTGTTGTAAATTTTTCTATGAGTATTTTATGTCTAGATGAGAGACCCCATATGATGTGAGAAATCCTGAATTTATCTTCTGCCAGAGAATTACGGCCACCAATCTGGAGAGTGAACTTGCTGAGGAACACTCTGTGCCCCTCACCACATTGACAAAGCTCAGGTCGGACGATGTTCACGAAGTGATCCCTGAGGTTGAAGAATTCGTGTCTACACTAGCTAAAGAAAAAGGAAAAATGTCGAAGTGATCATCCTCGAAGCCCCAAACCTCCCCGAGAAATGTGATGTCCCCGCATGAGGCTACTAAGGATCGGTCGTCTATTGATGACCCCTCGAAGAGACCAATGAGCTCAGCTGAGGAGGTTGCTCTCGTCGAGCCTATATCATGGTAGCCACCATATGTCAAGCCATGTAGGCCCTCTGTGTGCGTTCTCAAGAATGTAGATTCGGTGCGAGACTACCTTCAGATGCCTCTAGTCTCGCAGATTGTTCCCCTTGGTGAAGATGTGTTTGGAAAGATACCGAGCGTCAAGTTCGATGACCATGATTTGGCGAACGAGGAAATTTTCCTTGAGCTAGCACCGGATTACTACTTGGAGAGGGTGCTCTATGAAGATGTGGTGAAGGTTGAGCCTATATCATGGGCACGGGGGCAGGGCAATGCTGGGATCCTAAATTTATTTTGGATTCTGTATTTTGGGAGATATCATATCACTACCATCTGCGTGCGCTAGCTGCTAGCATTAGTTCATGAAGGATGTATGTGGATCCAGGGATGCATTTTGATTGACGCTGCATTGATCCACCAGATTACCATCCTTCCCAAGAAGGGGCCTCATCTAATGGAAGGGTTTGGAAAAAGAAACGAGCTCAAGGTCGCAACAAAATTCATGAAAGATTACAGGGTTTGACAAAAGGGGATTTCTGGTGCAAACAATTGTAAACCCGAGTGTGCACCTTGGAAATTTAGTCCTAGGCTGCAAGTTGATGCACAAGTGTCGACCAAAGGCGGTCCCTACACATGTAATTGCGTTGGCTGTCAAAGTGAGAAGGGGTTAGCTACAACTGGTCCCAGTACCTCTGCGAAGAATTCCTAGAAAATGTGTGTGAAGCACATGAGCAGGGGAAACTATTTTTCTACTCCTGGTCGTTGTTACTCATTGCGTTGATTGCATGGGAGACTTTGGTGGATGTAGTCCTCCCAGAATTAGAGCCTGGCGTATGTGAGGGGGTGCTCTACGCAAATCTATGGGATTCCTCTGACCTTAGGAGGGTGAAGGAAAATGAGGTTTTTTGGGTGTTATTTGAGGGCGTGATGGTCGTTAAAATCCACTCGCGTCCGAGACTATCACCGACAGTCTATGAGAAGTAAAAGAGCATTGTTTCTTTTCAGATTAAAATGCACAATGTGCAGGTCAGGGCGTGTAATGACCCTGCATGGTACAACTTACCTTTTATGGTGACTAAAGTGGAGGTCAACCAGGTTATTGCGACCTGGCCAGAAGCATGGAAATTGGGGCTCGGCTCCACCTAGCTCGTTATAGCCTCTACTTCAAGGAAATAAACAACTCCAAAAGAGAAGGAGGCTGAGCCACACACTGAAAAATATGCAAAAACAGGCATGCAGAAGGATGATGAGAAGGATCCTGAGCAGGAAGCAGAGAAGGATACAGAGCAAAACCTTATAAGCAAAGTTGATGTGAACCCTGCCGGCCTCGATGGGTTAGACGGTGATGGTGTCAAATCTCTGCGCGACATTAAGCATGGCATAGAAACTTCCAAGGGTCCACGAAAGAACTGGAAAGGATCTAAGGCTGGAGGAGAATAAGAGGTTAGTCTGACAAAAGAGGACCTGGATAAAATTGCAAACGTAGTCGCTTCTATTTCTGAATATAGATGGATTGCCATGGAAGAGTAGTACAAGGTTGTAGTAGAGGCTTTACAATCCATATTACATGTGTTGTAGCTAAAGGCTAACAACTTACAAGCGAGTGTGGATCAAGCAAATCCAATTCAAGCGAGCCTACCTACAACAATGATCGTCGCAACATCAGATACTTGAATCTTCCCCTTCTTGGGCACAGTAGTTACAGTGGATCAGTCGGAGCTACGCGCACAGGTGTAGACCTACCTAGAGGTCAGAATTGATCTATCTAAACTACTAAGTGGAAATATATACGCTATCTAGGCCATTATCTCCAACGAGCTGCAATGCAGGGAGTCGCACGTGCAATAGCAGTTGAACGAAGCAAAGCAGACAGTTGCGGGAAAAACTGAAGAGTCTCTCTAGGCACAAATAGTGCAGCAGGTGGTTGTGGCCCAGCGTGCGGAATTGGAACACTTAATAAACATACTTTGTGGTGATCTTCCTGAAGTGGCCATTCCAGAATCCATCGCATCACAGGTCAAGATTGAAATTTTGGTTGCCGCATTAAAAAAATTTCAGGACATAAGTGCAAACAGTGAAAGTCTAGTTTGAGCAGTAGATTACAACATTACAAGCTAAGTTGCAACTAGAGACTCCCCAGAGGTGCACACGCAACGAGAAGCCTTGTTAAAAGAAGCATCAAAAATAATCTCAGGAAATTTCAATAAGGGCTATGCATTGCTTGAGACAACCATGGGACTGTGGACCTCTGTGCAAACAGACCCACTAGTCAAAAATATCAATCAGGAGTTGCGTGCTAAGGATTAGGCATTTGATGACCTGCAGGAGGCCCTGCCCACTTTCATTCCTGCCCAGTGCATGGCCTGCCTGCAAACCAGCCATGTTCTGTGAGATGAAGTCGAGGAGCTCCGCAAGAACAAGCAGATCATGACCAAGCATATGAAGACATGGGCAGACGAGGAATTGAAATTGTCTCAAGACCTGGAGGAAGCAGCATAAAACCTAAATCAGAGCCTACAGAGTATCAATCTAGGAACTGAAGCGATGACATCGCAGAAGCTGGTAGATACTACGGAGAGTGTAGCGGATCAGAGTGCGGGTGTCCTGATTCCCTTTGCTACCGCCATTTAAAATTTTCAGAAGAAGATGAAGAACCCAGCACCGCTGTGACTCAGGACGAGTCAAAACATTGTGATGGAGGCTTGTTGGAGCAAGGTCCCTTAGGATCGAATTTTGATATATTTTTGAAATATTCTTTTAAATTTTTTGTAAGTTTAGTCTTGTGCAGCACAAGTCTAGGGGATTTGGGGCGGGTTAAAGCCCCTCATGAGTTGTAATGGGTCAAAGGGTAGAACTAGGGGCCATAAACCATGGTTTGCAGACCTTAGATGAGCCCAGGCTAAAAGCATAAATAGGAGTCTAGATCGAGTCAATAATAGTATTAATGGTAATGTGATGATAGAGAACTGATTCTGTTTTGATATTTTAGCAACTTTTCTGGCTTATAAGGCTCTTGCTAGTTGTGTTCATGGAGACCTTAGTCTTGCTGTGTGCGTACCCCGCTGGCTATGTGCGCGGGTAAACTAAAGGCGTTGTAAGGGAGATCTGAACTATTAATGAACGAAGAATTGTTTTGGATGATATCTGAGTATTGAATGCATCTGTTATTTTCTTTATGATATATTCCTGCACGTTATGTCTAATTACTGTGTTATATGTATTCAGATCAATTGTGCAATTGTTTTCTGCTTTATATGAATGATTAATGAATGGATCTATTACTTTTGAGCTTTGATAATATGTGTTAAGGATTATTAAAAGGATTGCAAAGTCTATTTTAGCACACCCACATAATTAGGAGGTGGTCAAAGGAACCACCAAGGACATTTATGTTCATGGGGAGTTGTTTGACATCCCTCCAGACCATCATGCTAGACATGTTGGTCTGATTCTACTCAAATATTTTAAGAATGTTGATGCAACCCCTTTTTTTTATGATTGATTCATTGGAGCTTGGGGCCATCTCCCCCACCATTAACAGGTCCCCATTTACTTTTCAAAAAATATATATATGGAGTTAGTGCTACATATGAGGTTATATTATGCCAACACTAGATCTGAGTTTATGGACCCAGCTTGGGATGTAACTATGACCGTATCAGGGCTAATAGGGACCCTGCGCATGTAGCATCACCTCCGATAAAGTTTCCACAACCATCTTGGAGTGTGGTATTGATGACATAGCTATATAATCCATTGCAACTCAACACTGAGACCAAACATACCATTGTAGATAGCATGCAAATGACATTGACGATGTGCATGTCGCATTTCATGGAGAGATGAGCAGACCACCTACATTGCCTCGTGACCCACCATTTCCATTATATGATGATTCATATCTAAATATTCTATAGCGTGACCATATTTTTTCATATGCACATACGTGTCATGATACTATCTTTGACACTTGGAGGGTTCACGACCCATGTGACACAAACCGGGTACATATATACAAAAATTTTGACTCTTGTTATCAAATTATACATTATTTATATTAATAAGTTCATATCAAATTTCATTTATATTAATAAGTTCATGATAACATGCATACACAACCCAACTACGTTGATGATATTCTAAGGTCATATAAGGGCATAGTTGATCAACTGGAGCAGCCTCCTCCAATGCATTTTTCCATGGCTCAGTCTCCTCCACCTCATAACACTGATGTGGAGGAGAGTCACTATGTACAAACACATGGACCAACATTCAAGGTAAAAAAAATATTCATAAGATTTCAACATTTTATTTTTTTGAGTTACATGTATGCATGATAATTAATTTGTAGACTAACTATAATTTGTCTTTTCCATTATGTACACATTCCTAGGTGCAGAGCAGTGTCGATGTCACAATTATGTGGATGCATGAGTGGGATGTTGGTTATGGAGGCATTGATTATGTGGGTCCATTGACATAGGCTCCAATATTTGAGCCATGGGCAGGGGAGCACCAAACACATATTGATCAGAACCTTATCCCACCTGACTTAAATTTGCACTTGACTGAGCAACACGCAAGGGAGCACCAAACCCAGATTGATTAGACCCCCATCCCACATGACTTCCATCTGCACTTGACTAAGCCACAGAACGGGGACTAATTAAATGCACAATTCAAAATTATTTATTTCCAAATTGCTTATTTTGTACAAATAATGTTCTAATTAATTTTAATTTTAACGTGTTATGCTACAGTACCAAATTATGGACACTTACTTTGTGCAAAAAAAAAACATATAAGAGTTCTAAAAGTGATAGTTTATAGAGTGGATCATACATAGTTTGTATATTTTCATGCCCATTTCATAGGGTACATTCACATGTGATACAAACTTTGTATATTTTCATACATGGACAATTTATGGATGCATGAACATTATTTTAGTTTATGGATGTTGATTATTTCAGTTTATGGATGCTCATGTAATGTAATTTATATATATTTTCATATGGTAATTTTATTGATACATTCATTATTTCAATTTATGGATGTTTATTAATATTCTTTATGGATGTTCAATAAATTTTAGTTTATGGATATGTTGATTATTTCATGAGTTTCAAAAAAAAATCTATTGTATAACTTTTATTAAAAAATATAACAATTTTGATTTATAGTTTCATAGACTAGGAAAATAAGTACAATCTTAGACCATGATGAAAGTAACATTGATACTCAAAATGAACTAAAATATATCATGGTTCAATTAAAAGATACAAATATGATTGAAATAAGTTTTAAACTCAATTTTATTTCTTTTGAGGTCATCTACAGGAACTTAGTCATAACATAATATAAGTCATATGTATTGTAATTTCATATCCCAAAAGGTAGAAAATCCACATATATTCAAACTAATAATTGTAATATGCTAAAAAGTAGACTTGAATCTACTCTACCAATTGCGAAAACCAATTAATGATCGTGAATCACAAAGCATACAAGAGAAATAATTTCAATCACAAATTACACAATGATTTGTTGGGGAAATATATAACTAAAAACCCCGTTATCTATATATTTAATTAGTTGGAAAATATGAGAATATTACAATGTGTTTCTCAAATAAGAGAAGCCTATGCACTCTCTATCTGTCTCACTGCTTCCTAGACAAACCTAGGCCAATACTTAACCAATTTTCTACCTTCCTGGATCCATATTTCCTTGCGTTGTTTCCTTGGGTAATTAGACCCTATTAATTAGGGAAATTCCCATCCACAAATAATAAATTCATCTAATGCCTTCCTATGATTGGATGCACCACCTGTACAATTTGGATGATTGTACAACTGACAGCACATTGCCCTTGAACTCCAATCTCAACTAGGTATTTCTATGATCTGACAGACATGAGTTACTTATGGTTGATTTATCAGTTATATGATTGATCACTACATGTGGTTCAAGTTCAAGTTCCACACTTTGACCTCTCACTACTTCCTCCAACAATTGGAACTAGTTAACGTGACTTTAACTCAAATAAACTAAGTTAATTAATTACAACTCAAAATAAACTCAACTAGGGCTCCTATTTTGTAGGAGCCACTCTACATGACTCAAGTTAGATCATCAACTCCAATTAACTGAACCAACTAATTCAAACTAAATTAGTTAACTCATAGAAGTTTTCATGTGATTTGGAATTACAATTTTCTTCTAATTTAATTGAAGGGAAAATTAAATTAGAATCTTTCTTGGTGTCATTTTCAACGCTCCCTCTTAGCAAGAAATGGATTATCGTATACCATGATCCTGCCTCTATGGAACATGTACTTACTTATTGAAATTTCCTTTATCAAGTTGTCTACATCATGTTCCTCTCTAGGAATGTACTCTAGCATCATGATCTGCATGTACACACAATCTCTGATATGGTGCTATCAAATGTCAATATGCTTGGACCTATCATGAAAAACTGGATTAACCGAGAGTTTGATGCAACTATGGTTGTCATAGTAAATCACCGTAGGATCCATTTGTTGACCAAACAACCCAACAAGGATCTTCCTCATCGAGATAGCCTCACAAGCTGCTTGATTAGTAGCCATGTACTTTGCTTCTATTGAACTTAGTGCAACTGGTCTCTTCTTCCTGATGTACCAGGAAATTGTTGCTGACCCAATACTGAAGATTCTGCCTAATGTGCTCTTCCTGTCGGAGGGACTCCCTACCCAATCTGTATCTGTGAAGCCTTGTAGCTTCACTCCCTCTGTCTATTTGCACCAAATACCAAAGTGAGTGGTGCCTCTAAGGTATCTCAACACATGTTTGGTTTCCTTACAATATGGCTTGGTTGGCTTAACCATTTCTTTAATAAGCTATTTAACTACATAACACATGTCGAGTCGTGTGTTCACCGAGTACATAAGTGATCCCACAAGCTTCTTGTAAATGGTAGCTTCTACCACTTCGCCTAAAGTAGCATATTCCTTCCTCCAATTCCCTACTAGAGGAGTCCGCATGGGTTTTTTTCTCTCCATGTGAAACTTCGTCAGTATCTCATTGGCATACTTTCCATGAGAGACAATCAGTTCCCCATCTCTTTTCCAAATTTCCAAAACAAGGAAATAATGCAAGAGCCCCATGTCTTTCATCTCGAATTATCTTTCCAAATCATCTTTGTGATATTTTATCAGCTTCACATCACATGTTAGAATTAAATCATCAACATATAATACTATACTCAATAATTTACCTTCAACCACAATATCATAAAGGTTCGCATCTACTTCACTTTTGGTGAAGCCCAGCCCAATGAAACAGTTGTCAATCTTGGTGTACCAAGCACAAAGTGCTTGTTTCAATCCATATAATGCTCGCTTGAGTCTGCACACATGCGACTCCCTATCGAAGGTCTCAAATCATTCCAGTTTCTCTATGTTGATCTCAAAACCAGTGCCAAGAATATTTCAAAACCAATCTCAATTCATAATGTTCATCATTATGATTCCAATGACGCTTGAATCGCGTCAATCTAACGTCATATGACAAAGTTATGATGTTATGAAGTTTTTGGCCAGCAAAAAAACATTTTTCATGTAGGATGACTAGGAAGTTCATACTGCTAATATCATGATGAAATGAACATGCCAACTGGGTGTATGGTGTACCAACCACAACTTTCCAAGCATTGATTTTCTATGGGTGCAGGTTGGCACAATTTTATTGGTCGAAGTGTTGATTGGGTGGCCCAATAGAAGGTCCCAACCAAAGGCTACCACGTGGCGCCTCATTATTGGTCAAAATTTTTGTTATGGACCTGAAGGCCTTAGCGAGGGTCGAACCAATGACTTTCCACAACACAGTCTAGAGCTTCACCATCTCGACTATGGGTTGGTTCTTAACCCTATGGGTCGCCACCTATATTTAAGGTTTAACCATGGCGCGTTTGGGAAGAGGGGTCGGATGGTGAGCTCCAAGCCCCTAGTCGTATTAACTCTCCATGAAACCTAGCATAAAAATTAGTCAGAGGGGTGGGGACTAGCCCCATAACTTGGTCACAACCACCTCCATAGGACCATGGAAAAGAGTGAAGCTATAAATTCGGTGGGGTTTTAGGCCCTGGCACCTGGTTGTATCAGATCCCATACGACTGAGCGCAAGTTTTAGAAGGTGCTACTGGTGAGGGACAGACATTCATCCCCAGACCCTGGTGCTATGCCACACCACATGACCTAGTGTGGACTCAGATTCGATGGGGTGGAGTCAAAGCTCTGACCCTAGGAATGTGGAATCCCATACATTCGTACGAAGATAGGTGAGAGGGCTCTGACGGTGGGGGAGGGGAGGTTAGCCCCGAACCTGGACCACATTGTAGCTATGTGACCTTTCCCCGGAAGAAAAGGTGTCAGCACTAGTGGGAGCGAACCATTGGCCCCACTCTCCAGCCTTATGGTGCACCATGTGGCCCTAGTTTTTCGCTTAAGGCATTATTGGAAAAATTAATGAAGCAACAAAATGCACTGATGGTGGGAAAAATTGTCGCCTCCTAAGCTGTTTAAAGGGTGGATTTGTCGTACAGTTAGCAAGTTCAGTTAAATTGAAGGACAAATAACAAAGCTAGACTAAGAGAGCTATAAATTTCTCATTTTTCAACCTTTTTGGAGCTCAAGAAGAACCTAGATAGCGGTTTTTGGGCATTCTAAATCTATTAGCAGCCTCTGTTTATTGATTGGAGCACTTTTGGAAATAATTTTTGCATATTTTAGTCTTTTTGTGACGGAAGAAATCAGCGGTTTAAACCCATTTTGAAGGATTTTTTAGCATGGAAAGAACCTTGCAGGGGTTTTCCAACCTTCGTATGTTAGCTGTAGTAGTTGTGACTTTTATGTTGCAACTCTTCTTTATCTTTTATCATTATGTGTTTTGAGGAAAGCTATTTATAATACTTCAATGTGGAGTTGTTGTAAATATATGTTCAATTGTCAGGTGGAGTATAGGGTATTGATGTGAGAGTCATTTTAATGTTGACTTTTCATGATTGATTGTAGGTGGTCATACTTTTTAGTGTGAGATTTATTTGCAAGAGAATGTTTCATTAAAGGGGAAACAAGCCACTCATTTTTTCAACAAATTTCATGTACTCTTTTTTCCTTGAAATCAATTGAGTGGTCTAACTACATTAGCAGGCCTAGTGACGTAGCCCAGGAGGGGTGAACTCTGCATCAAATTACGTTTTGTCTCTCTTCATCTTTTCATTTATGAGTATCATATGAATATTTTGCTCGTTTAAATTTCATGCGAAATCTAACTCATCATCCTTGAAGAGATCATAATTTTTTTTTACATAAGACCCATTTTGTTTACTTTCAAAGTGTTAGAGGATGCTCATTTCTTAGAAAGGAGAAGTTTTCCTCCAATTTCATATCAATTGGTATCAAATTTGGTTCTGACCAAGTTGTAGGTATGGGAAAGAAGCTTCAAATCCAAAATCTAGAGGATATTAACTTGTCTCTTCAAAAGGAGAATGTTGAGCTAAGGAGATTGCTTGAAGTTTCTAAAGAGGATAAGAGGCATATGCGCCTTTAGTTGGATCATTTGCAAGAGGAACAAGTTCGTGAGAGTTCCATTCCAGAAGCAGCAAAGAATTCCTCCAAGATGAAGACAATTTTTGGGCATGGTCCAAACATAGGATATGGACCCTATGTGGAGAATGATGCTTGTGAGCTTTATCAACATTTAAAATATTTTTTTATGTGCCTGTTGATAAAAATGGGTGACTTGAGTCATCTTCCAATTCGTAATCAGCATCTAAAAAAGAAAATATGGGTGGAAAATCCAAGGGCATAATCAACATCTCTAGTTCTAATCCTTTTGTTTATGTTGATAACATTTCTTTTGGAGTGGGCCGCAAGTGTCATCCATGGGAGATGGATGATCTGATCATGGGAGCTCTGATGGAGAAAGATGAAAACCCTAAGGATGGAGAACAAACTCGATCACAAGCCCTACCGAGCTTTCAGTCTTAGATCCAGGGCGGTTACAAGGTATGCGGTGCCTGGAAAAAGGCGTTAGAGTACGGTGGCCACCTGGGCTGCACAGGACACCACGCGACAGGCCTCGGGAATGGTGAAGGTGACAACGGAGGGTTAGGGTATCAGGAGGATGGCACTTAGGCTTTTTCTTGACCCTAATCTTGTTTCCCTATGGAGATCACTGCACGCGCTTTCAGCGATTGGTAGGATTTTCCATTTCTGGAGATTTGTATTCCCTGCAAATAGTGAAAATAACCATGGTTAGAGAACGTGAATCGATGGATCTCGATCTCAAGCCAGGCGATATGTTAACAGTCTAGGGTTTAGACATTTGAGAGAAGAATATTGAGAGGTATATACTTCCTGGAGGGCTTGCAAGAACAAAATCATGAGGCTCGGGTGAGGCTTGGGGTAAGGGCAAGGTCCTAGGTACGCTGGAAGAAAGACTGTTCAGCACGAGTCATGGAGGTTGATCGATGGACAGAAGCTTGGACCTACAACTGAACCATAACCCCTCATTGTCTACGAAATTAGTGGAGGAGTTGAAAGGCTTTCAAGTAATTACTTTCTCATCCTATGGTTTCAAAAACCCTGTTTTTTTTTATGGCTCAAGGACATTATGGTTAGTTGTGGATACAAAGGGAATGAAGTTCTGAAGTCTTTTCTAGTTGAATCCAAAGGGCAGTCAGAACCAGTCAAGTGGTTTAGGCTATATTGCGCCAGTGCATGTAAAAATTCATCTCAGCCAAATGAAAGGGTTATGCATGAGCCTCATTACCCAAGTTTGGGTGTCAAGGTAGAAGATTCTTGGTTGGAAAAGGATAAGAGGGTTTTGCAAAATTTGGTTTCAGTAGGGGAAACAAGAAGTATCCATATCATAGGGTTATTGTCATCGAAATAGGATGAGGATCGGGGAAGGGTTCTAGGGGTGTACATAGAGGAGGTAGGTGCGACGTGCATAGGGGATAGAAAGGGACTGGGTGGAGCGAACCCTCATTGTTCAGAATATCCAAGCTCGAAGACTGTGTGGCCAAGGTCGCTCGCTCCATAAGGACCCAATGCAAAAGGAATCACATCGGGGCTCAAGGAAGGTGGAGGGAACAAGGTTACAGGAGGTAAGATAAAGAAAAATAAGCTAATTAGGATAAAGGAGACAAATCCGAGCCTGGTGCTAGGAGTTGATATATAGATTAATGAGGTGATGGAGGTGGCTAAAACTATTTTAGTGGGCAAAGCAAAGGGGAAAAAATATTTGGCCAATTATATTAAAGAATGGCTATCCATAGCGTGGAAAGAAGCTCCAGAGCAGCAGGTCGAAGTATCCACCCTTGCGCGTGATTGGTTCATGATCAAATTCAATAAGAATGAGTTGTTGGAATGGGTCCTAAGGCGTAATTAGTGTTTTGGCAAGAACCCAATTCTCTTCAAAAATTGGAACCCATTATTCTATGCACAACAAGAAAATGTGGAGGAGACCCCGGTTTGGGTAAGGCTTCCAGGGTTGTCGATCCCTTTCTGGATGGATTCAGTGTTTAGGGCCATAGAGAATACCCTGGGGCAGTTTCTGGAAGCTGATTTGTCTTTCCAATAGACGATGGATAAAATTTCCATAAGGATCCTAGTTAGTTTAAATCCTAAGGAAGGATTGGCAAAATAAATCAACCTAAAGTATAAGGATTTATCTTATACATAGATAATCGACTATGAGTAGATTCCTTTTAGGTGCGACCGTTTTCATAAATATGGGCATCTAGTAAAGGAGTGCCCCTTGGGCTATAGGTGTCAAAGGAAGTAGAAAAAGGAGGTAGGGGTAGCAAGGAAAAATAAGGAAAAGTAGAATACCATTGAGGAGGGAGTGGAGGCAATGGAGGGAGTGGAAGGAGAAAAAGTGAAATAGGTAGCAGAGGAGCCTTGGGATATGCAGATGGAAACCATCAACAATGCTAACCCCTCCCAGCCAGAGGTATTGGCCCGACCACCCCGTGGGGAAGGCCGAGATGACACTTCAGCACCTCAGATGGAGGGTATTGTTCTGGTCCCTATCCCCTCTCTTCATTCTCATTTGATTTCATCGCTATGTACTATGTTAAGGCATGGTCCCTCTAGGCCTACTATTTTGGATGTAATTCATGCTATATCTGTAGCATATTCATTGGAAAGTATCATTACTACAATCCCTAAGATCAACTTTCTCCCTCCTGAAGCCCCCATTTCTGAAGGACCATCTCTCATGGTATCCTCCCTCGAGAAGCCCCATTACAATCTCAAACCTAGGGAGAGGAAACCACTGCCTTGGGATGTCGTGGGGGGCTAGGCCCCCATCCCATATCAATTGGTCCACGGAAAGCCAGAGGTAGGAAGTAAAATCTCTCCAAAGCCCAGTTACAAGCCAAACTTGAGATAGTTGACGGGAAACAACTTTCTCTGTCGAGGGTGCTTATAGCAGTGCAGACCCCCACCCTTGGTTGCAAATGATTATTTTGTCCTTCACTTGTAGAGGGCTTGCTAGTAGCTCTAAAAAATTAGCTCTTAGGGACTTATTCAAGTTGTATGATCCTGATGTTTTATTGCTTCAAGAAACATTGGGCTTAGGAGAAGAGATAAAGGGATCCTTAACCAATTTGTTTCCGGGGTGGTCCTTCCAAACCCTGGATGCTAAAGGAAGGTCAGGGGGTTTGGCAATGGGAAGTAGAGATGTAAGACTAATGGTGGTAAACTCATGGGGAATAGAACAAGCTCTTGGAATGGAGGTCTACTCCCTTGACCTCTTTTTGTCCTTAATGATAGTAAATTTGCATGGTCTGTGTATAAATAGAGTTCCTTTCTGGAATAATTTCTTCTCCAAATCCTTTTTGGGAAATTTGAATCTCGTGATTGGAGGAGATTTGAATTTTTATTTTGGGTTGTCAGAAGACTGGGGTCCCTCAACCCAATTCAATCCACTTAGAATTCTCCTTGAACAAGATAGCCTCGATGAGTCTTGTTGACATAGATCCGATCAAGCCATGCCCAACATGGAGGAATATGAGAATTGGGGTAGATCGAGTGGCAAAGAGATTGGACTGGTTTCTCCTCAAAGAGGACTTGGTGACTCATAATTCCGGTATTCAGACATTGGGTAGGGGAAGGCGTAGATTCGGATCACCTTCCTATCCTTTTTGAACTTATAGTCCCTAATAAGAAGCCTGGATCCCCTTTCAAATTTAACCCCACTTGGTTGAAGGATGAATCCTACAATGAGTTATTTCATTCAACTTGGAGGTTGGGTGACGAGGAGTTGGGAAGGGACAAAGGCTTCCTTTTCATGGAGAAACTCAAGTTAATGAAAAAGGTCTCCTTGGAATGGGAAAAAAAGAAGAGATTGGCCGAGGATGAATTCCTTCGCAAGAGTGGAGAGGAACTAGATCGGCTCAAAAATCCAGAGGAGGATGGATATGAAACTAGTGAGAAAAGGGATAGAATTAAGTTGATAGAAACAAACCAAAGGAAAATCCTGTTGGAAAAGGAAAAGCAGTGGAGACTCAAAATTTGTGCTATCTGGTTGACAGCGGAGGATGAAAACTCAAAAAAAATTCAGAATTTTACAAAAGGAAGGAATAGCATCAACACTATCTAGGTCATGAAGACGAAGGAAGGGAGAACATAAAAATCCTTCGGAGAGCTAGCCCTTCTGGGAAACAATCATTTTAAAACCCTCTTCAAAGCCCCAGTTGAAGCATTTATTGCAGAGGTGATTCGAGTGGCACAATTTTTCCCTCGCTTTGCGGAGGAGGAGGAAAACGAAAATATTATGCAAATTTTGTCCAAATAAGAGGTTGAGGGGATCCTAAAGGAAATGCAGAAAGAAAAAATCCCTGGCTCGGGTGGGTGGACAGTGGAATTTTTTAAACACTTCTTCGAAACTCAAGGGGAGGAGTTGGCAGGGGTGGTCGAAGAATCTAGGGTCAAGGGTCCATCTACCATTCATTTAATTCAAATTTTTTGGCCCTTATCCCCAAGAAGGAGGACCCGACATATTTTGAGGACTTCAATGATTTATCTTTGTAACTGTATCTATAAAGTCATAAAAAAGGTGATTGTTGTTCGGTTAAATCCCATCCTATCTAGGAACATCTCAAAGGAGCAGTTTGGGTTCCTGGATGGTAGGCAGATCCATGAGGAGGTTGGAGTGGCTCAAGAAACTCTTCATAGTCTCAAAAGGAGTGGGAAGAAAGGATTTTTTGTTAAAATTAATCTATCCAATGCATATGACCACATAAGTTGTCTTTATCTTCGACTTTTCCTGACCCATCTGGGGATCGGGACCACTTTCATCAATTGGGTGATGGGCTACATCTCAAACATTATCTTTGCAATTATGATTAATGGGCCAGCTAGCCCCTTTTTCAAGAGTCAGAGAGGCCTGCGTCAAGGGTGTCCGCTTTCCCCTCTTCTATTTCTCTTAGTAGCATAAGGTCCAAGTCAGATGATCCTTGAAGCAAGAAGGAGAGGGGATATCAAAGGGATCGAGGTAGTTGTCAATATCAACATAACCCACTTGATGTTTGTTGACGACATCCTCTTGTTTAGCTTGGGTAGTAGGTCGGAAATCCGGAAATTAAAGATATTCTAGACCTATTCCTCAAAGCAATGGGATGGAGTATCAATGGTAAAAAATTTCTCTGTAACTATTGAAGGTTTCTCAAGGGTGGAGACTGAAAGGATTTCAGAGGAGCTCCCTTTCGAAGCAAAAATATTTTCGGACAACTTCAAATATATGGGGTTCATTTTTAAACCCGATTCTTATAAGACTCAGGACTAGCAGTGGTTGGTGGTGAAGATTGAAGCCTGAATAAAGCATTTTAGTTTCAAATGGTTTGAAAAATAGAAGGCCCAGTCCTTAGAGAGATATCAAGTAGGAGGGAGGAGGTAAGCACATCTCCATCTCCTCTAAATCCATGGGACTGGGGTCCCCATACCATCTATATCGATGATGGTTATGAAAGCAATCATGAATCCAAGCTTGACCCCTAATGGGGCAGGGAGACCGCCCCAATCCCGATTGTTCTCTGGAAGAGACGGAGTAGCGATTCCCAACTATCCAAGCAAACTAGTGAAGTACTAATTTTGATAAAGTCAGTTGTTTTTTCAATTCCTATTTACTGGACCTCCCTAGCTTGGGTGCCTAAAGGAATCCTCTCAAAAATTAGGCAAATCTATAGTAGATTCCTATGGGTGGGGTCAAAAGAGGATTCGGTTCTCCCTTGGGTGGCTTGGGAGAAAGTGGCTCGCCCGAAGGAATGGGGAGGATGGGGTATTAAGGAACTCAATGCTTTCGCTCCATCCCTGGTATAAAAATTGGGATGGAGGTTAATCTGTATGGAAAATATATGGACCGCAGTTGTTAAAAGGAAATATATTGACCCAATTCCATTTTAAGAATGGCTCAGATCACCATTCAAGAGACACCCACAGGCTTCAGTTGTTTGGAAATTTACGTTGGAATTGATAAACATCATTGAGCAAGGGTTGGCATGGCATGTAGGGAATGGAGATCAGGCCAGAATTGGGCAGGATCCCTTGGTCGGTTGCAACGGGTCTTTTTCCCTCTCTAGGGAGCTGATTGTCCATCTATCCAATAAAGGGATCCATCGACTTAGTTATATTGAGCTTGTAGTTCAATCCTCAATGTGGGGACAGACGTGGAAAACAGGAGAGGAATTACAAATTTAGGATCAGTGGCTGGAGGAGTGGAGGGGGATTATTATGGAACTTCAAAGATCAAATTTTTGTCTTCATGGGCACCCAGAATTGTTGAGATGGGTCCACTCTCCCACAGGGAAGTATGCTACCAAGTTTGGATACAACTGGATAATGTCACAAAAAGGGTGGGAAGCTCCTAAATGGTGGTAAAAACTTTTATGGAAACTTAAAAGTCCAGAAAAATCTAGACTCTTCTTCTGGTGCATTCTTAAGAACAAATTCCCAACTTGGGACAATCTTCAGAAAAGAAGTAAGATAGTACCTAGATGGTGCCCTCTATGCAAGAGAAATGAGGAATCTATTCTCCATCTCTTCCTTTTTTTCCCTTTCAACAAAAAACTCTGGGAAGAATCCTTGAGATTTTTAAATCTCAATCGGAACTGGGGAGGGCCATCCATTCTTGATGCTTTGCACTCTTGGTGGAATGAAGCCAAGGATGATATAGTGAAGAATCTTCTGTTGATTGTCTCTTGGGGTACCTGGATTGCTCAGAAAAGGGTCATATTCTGGAACATTGTTTTCCCCTCTGAGCAATTAGTAGTGGAAGGGGTCTCAATTTTTGATAATATCCCCATGACCAATACAAATAAAAAATAGAGGGTCATCAGGGTAGAAGAGATTAGAGGAGATAACCCCTGGGCATACTTTGACAGTGCCTCGTACCCTCAAAACATATGCAGAGTAGGGATCGTTATCCATCTCCCTTCCGGTAATATCTTAAAATCCTCTATGGGTCTGGGAATAGGAGCTAACAACTTCGCAAAACTTCAATCCCTAAAACTTCTTCTTTGTTGGCTTACCCAGCTAGGAGTGAGAAAGGCCCTGATCTTTGGAGTTTCTTTGAATATCATCAAATGGTTTAATGAAGAATTCAGATATCATAATTATATGTTTCTTCCTCTATTAGTAGAAGTCTTGAACTTGAATCAATATTTAAACGAAATCTTTGTATTCCATATCTACAGGGAACGTAACATGGATGCAAACCTCCTTTCTAAGGAGGGGGTACAGCAGGTTGTGGGAGTCTAGGCCATAAAATAAATAGAAGGGGAATTGGTCTGCTTCTCAGATCAGCCGCCTTATGCTTATTAACAAGATTCTACCTGGTTCTGGGATACACAACTTCTCTATGTCAGTTTGGTTTTATTGTTGTTTCTTTTTTCATCTTGAACTTTGTTACTTCAGGTCGGGTCCTACATAAAACATTTCTGGTTCTATTTTTTCTCAAAGTTTTTTTATCTAAACAATCTCATAAACCTTAATTTTTTTCTGATTTACGGGTTGTTTTCCTCTGCTAAAGGAGGCTTGGGTTGTTAAGCTGTATAAATTTTTCAAACTTAGCATAAATTTTAAACAAGAGGTTTATTTTGGCCTCTCTCATTTCCCTGTGTGGATTTTTTTCCTCTGGTAGAGGAGGCTTGGGGTTTTGAAAGTGGTGTAGTTATATCTGGTATTTTCACTGCTTTTTGGGGTGGGAGGAAACATTGGTATGTCTTTTTTCCACATCCCAGTAACTCTATGTCTCTTTCTTCATTTTTTCGGGAAAAGATCATACAGTTTGTATGAATGCCATAGGGCATATACCCTGTAAATTTTTATTTTCTCAATAGAAAGTTTGATTTTTCATTGGAAAAAAATAGATCTTTTGGAGCCTTTTAAAAACATACTAAAGGAATTGGTATGAAGCTGTTAGCTAGGATGGTCTTGTAGCTGCTACAAGCCCCTTTAAAATTTATCCTATACCAAATTTCGAAGCCCTCCATGGTCTTGTTTACGAATGTCGCAAACTTTGAACTTAATTTAATTTATATTATTGAAGTGTTGTGATCCCTTTCGCAAGATAGGAAAAGTGTCATATTTTGGCATGTCGGTTGTCATATTCAATGTAAGAGATTGGTCCAATGATTTCAAGAGGTAATATTTATGTAAATGATTCTTTCTAACCTTATAATTACATGTCGCACTCATTTCCAAAGTTATGATAATTTTCACACAAGTGTCGTCACATTCGTCGCAAAGTGTATCTTCAATGTCGAACTTGTCGTAATTGGTCATAAGGCTATCACACAGAGGAGAATTCTTTGTTTGTATGTCTTGAAAGATCTATTTTGTTTGAGTGATAAATAATGCTAAGTGTATGATCACAGTAAAATTCCATCACTGTTCACATCAATCTCACTAGTCCCACACTTAGTCATTTTTCCGAAAACTTCCTGACCAAGAAACTTAGCTTCTCCAAGTCTTCCCTGAGTTGCACACTACACAGTCTCAATCATCTTGTTATGACCTTTCTTCTTAGAACTGCGTAGTATGTAGTACTATGTTAGGTCCCTATAATACTAGTGTATCGGGCCTTATTTTTATTGTTAGTATAGCCCCCTTATTGTTATTGTTGTGCCCATGTAGTCCCCATATTTTTATTATTTTGCCCCATAGAAGCCCACTATTGGTATTGTTGTGCCCTTACATTGTTATTGTTATGTTGTATAGGATTATATTGTGCCCCATTGGACTCCTATATATAGAAAGGAGGTTTTGTCATTTGTATCATCCAAGGGTTGTTCATTTATGTAATATAAAGGAGGCTGCCCCCTCTAAGAGGCTGATTTATAAGTCATTTATCTCGCTTTTATTATATTTTGTGAGATGGTTTCATAACATACTAGCTTCCCAAGACTACCCCATTGGGCATTTTTTGTGACCAAGACCTAACCTTGACCTCCAAAATTGTGCATTTATGGCCTCTACCCTAGATTTAGCTGTGCACTTCGCAACTCGAAGACAAAATATCATCCCCTGAGCCTTAGAACTATGCACTACGCAGTCACCCATGCCTCCTTGACCTCTTGAAGTGCACAGTTATATTTCCCAGCTCTCATCCCTCCTGTCTATCCCCACTGACTCTAGATATTGTGCATTCATGTCTCTCATCCCAACCTGAACTGCGCACTGCGCAGTCTCAAGGCTTAAGGCTTCCCCCTGTCTTCTGAACTGTGTAGATGCACAACCATTGAGCCTCCATGTCTAGCCTATGACTTGTCCAGGCTCAGTCAATGGGCCGGAATGCATCATATTAGGCTAGGGTTTTTCATATTGATGTTTTCTCGTCATAAGTGAGCTGCAGGAATAGGTAATCTATTAAGTCATGGCGAGATGATAAAGAAGAGAAGAAGGAGAGAAGCATGATGAAATACACTCCTGCAGCTGAACCCACAAGATGATTGATCAAGAGAAAGCGAAAGGACACTAATTTGTGACCATTATCCAAGACTTGATATAATTTAAGACTTTGTATCACTATGGCATACGAAGGATAAAGGAGAATTATTTCACGAAGACACTCAACACTCAGTAGCAACATTGGCTTGAAATTTCCATGTCAACAATGTCTGTCATGAGTGTTCATGTTGCCACCTCACTATTGTATATCATGTCCATTGTATCGAATGTATTATAAAGTGGAAGTCCAAAAGGAAACACATGAATGTAAAGAGTCACGTAAGTTGAAAATTCATGAGAAGTCAAACAGCCATGAGGGTATTCAAAGATTCACCCTTGGTTATATACACTCCCTCAATGTATGAGAAAAAGACTTTTCACCTTGACTCCACCAGCAAAGAAATAGAGAGAATATTTAGTTATTTTGTGGAGCAAGGAGTGGCTCCAATGTTCCACTATTGGGGCTAGTGATGTTCATTGTATATATGTGCCTAGGAACTTTTACTTAATAACATAAACCTTTGAAGGCCAACACATTCTTCATGCATGATTTATGAATGTTTATAACACTATTTTGTGGATGTTTATATTTCAAGTTTTTTTTCACATGAACTACGATAGTTGAACTATTTCAGTTATTTTGGTGCTTACCTCGTTGAGCATGTGTTGTAATGTTTGTGACTATTTTCCCATCCTTGTGAACTATTCCGCAGGATATTAGACAAAAATTTCTTGTATTTCTATGTGCATAATTGCTATCCCATGCTTGTGGACTATTCTGCAGGATATTTTACAAACCTTTCTCAAGTTGTTGTGTGTAATGACCGTCGCATCCTTTGTAGACTATTTTTTTGGATGTTAGATGAAATATTTTGGTTCACATGTGTCTTTTCCTAGGTGTAACTATTACCTGTCTATTAGAGGATCAAATTTCTTTCTCTCCCCGTTGTAGTAGAAGAACATTGACACACTTGCAATAAGATGCTCACCAGGCACACCCCCTTGATTTTCAAAGGTACATTGGCATCACTCTCTCTTTCTAACAGCAAAAGCCAGGGCATATATTTAATAATAAGGAAACCAGGCCTTTGTTCTGGATGGTAATCCTACACCAAATGGTGTGCGGTCTAATTGGGACTTCATATCAGGGACATCCCCTTAATTTTCGTGGGTCTAACACCGTCAACATTTCTGATGCTAGAAAGAGGGAAGCTAGTTTTTTATGGCTAATAAACCCACTGACCCCAATGTTACATCTTTTGATCAATGCAACAACGCACACTCCACCTCTCCTACTCATGCTCTTGAATTTGGTGACTCTTCTAAAACACAACCCGCATGAACTTGTGAAATCTCATACAATCAGATTCGGGATATCCATTTGATAACCTGTTAGTTCGCAAAAGAAGTTGGATTGATCCCGAGAGTATCCAGTCTTCCATATTCTTCAAACAAGAACAATACTACCACTACAGGACTAGTGATCTCAACCTAGGAACATGTGGTTCTTGCCACTCTCAAAGAGTTACTATTTTATGTGGATAATGTAGAAGACCCTCGAGTTTTCAGCGATGGTGAGGATATAACCCGCTACTCTCAGGCATAACCTTCCACTGATTAGGCGGTGATGAAGAAGAAAAAGAGTTATTAGATTTAGACAAAGAAGAGGAGGGGGACGAAGACGAAGACATGGTAGACCAAGATTTGGATTGGATTTCCTAGTGCCCACTCACACTTCTGGGTGGGCTGCATAAAATTCCAAGGCAGTTAGAAAAGCGTTTAACGATGTATGACCCTGACAGAATTTTTAAAGTGGAAGACCAGTTGGACAACTTCTACCTACATAGGAAAAAAATTGAGATACGCTATGATGATGATGAGTGCAGAATTTTTCCATGTACCTTGGAGGGTAGACTGGTTGTATGGTACCACATAATTCCCCCAAACTCCATCTAGAATTGGAGTAGCTTTAAGAAAATGTTTCTTGAGAATTCTTTTGACGATAAGACCCCTGCCATTTTGTTGAAAGAGTTAGGTAGCCTAAAATGGAGCCAAAAGAAAAGGTGAATATTTTCAATCAATGGTTCAATCATGTCTTCAAAATATTTTTGAAAGATACAAAACCTCATGACTCCAATACAAAGGACTACTATGCTTCTTCCTTTCCAACAAGCATTGCGCAGTTCGTGAATTCCATTGTGAAACTATCATTTTCAGAAGAATAAAAAAATTGAAGAAGAAATTGTGGTTGAGAATGACTTGCATGAAATTGGAGTCATCCTAGATGATGAACCAAAAAAGGACTCCAAGGATATAGGTAAAAGGTCTCAGACCTCAGTAAAAAAGGCCAAACAAAAGGAATCATTTGATCTTGAGAACTTGACCCGGACGGTGAAGAACCTATTGAATTAATTGGTAGAACTTAATGGCAAAGGTCAAGTGGGGCCACTATTAGTATCAAGCCTCTATGATTCAACCTTCTCAAAAGGACTACAAATTCAGGTAGCGACACTAATCAACCAAAAATATATGTGCAGAGTTCCAACGTAGCATTAAACCTTGAAAACTTGGGCATGAATTAATATTTTTCATATAATCAATATTATCATTCTGAGAAAATGTGTCCACAATGGAATCATGCCATGACTTCTATTGTTATGCATTTTTGTGACACGGTACTTGTTGATGATAAAACCAGTCTAGAAGAAGAAAAGGAACGATATGATACACCTGATGAGACTCCAAGTGTTGGGCATGGAGTAAACTTGTTCAACTGTGTACTTGGAGCCAAAAAAAACGTAGCCGAGAAACAACCATCGAGTGACCCCCAGACCTAGAATCAGACCAATTGTTACAACTTGAGAAGCCAGGCACCAACTATTACAACAAATTTAATGAAATAGAAACTCAAAGAAGCCTTGTTAAGGAAAGTAAGTTCACCTGTCAACTTAGTGCAAAACACCCAAAGAAATTCCAGGAAATCCGTCTGAGAGAAAACTGCTTCTGAAAACAATAAAAATAAGACCATCACTCTGGAAGTAACAAGTCAATATACTTCTCGAGACACTCTAGTTGTCCTTCCTGATATGGAATATAACGTAGTTGAAGATATGAAGAAGGCTCGTGCAAACATCTCATTGTTTGAGTTAACAAAGATCACGAGTTAGCGGGACATTCTTTTACGAGCACTTGGACACTCCTGCGTAGGTAATATTCCCCCCTTCAAACAAGGGGTCAGGTATTTCCTCTTACTCTTCGAATGAGTACTTCATTCTTTATCATTGGAAGTAAACACTCTCTTCTCACCCTTTGTCTCAGCCTTCAAAATCTTTAACTTCAATTTACACAATTTCTTGGTTGATTCTATTACATCAGTAAATGTAATGCCATTGCCTATAGAAAATAAAATCAACACAACATGGATCAAAGTTGATGCACAAATTATTAAGCTAGACAAAACTCTTTTCCATGTGATTGGTGCACTTAGAGACATGATCATTCTCTTGTCGTCCGATGGAAGATTCTTCCAATGTGTAAACATAGTGATTGTGGACATACCAAAAGCATATGGACTGTTGTTAAGTAAATTTTGGTCAAGTAAACTGCAAGGATACTTTGCTACAGACTGGTCACACTTATAACTTCCGTATAAAGGCAGAAATAACCAGATTTGAGTAGACTCAGAAAGATAAATGAAACACAATGTGAATCCCTTGAACAAACATAATGAATCGATGGCCTTCGCAGAACTTGTGTTTGGAAATTACTTCCTGGAGATGCAATGAGGGTGTTATCTTACACAACCATCCAAAATCCCACCAGAAACACAGTTGGATCCGGGCCCTTCCTTTTCCAACTAGTGAAAATGACTTATGTATAGTTAGTAGTACCAATAGTAGTATTAATATTGGTGTGGTTCACAACCCTTGTACATATGATTTATGGACTTCTCATTTTGATGGTTCAAAAACACAAGATGGATCGGGAGTTTTTTGCGTTCTAGTAGACCGGATGTGGAGAAAATACCTGGTCTCAATCCTCTTGGGGTTCGTGTGTACAAACAAGACTACTAAGTATGAGGTGCTCATTTTTTTGTTATAAATATCCATTGACCTCAATTTTATGTCCTTAAAAGTATTAAGTGATTCAGAAATAGTGGTACGACAGGTACGCAATACCATTCATTGTGTTTCATCTCATCTAAAGAGTTATCAACAAGAGGTATGGCATTTAATTTCTCATTTCTAAGCTTTCAATATTATTTTTGTTCCTAGAATACAAAATGCAGTTCTGGATGCATTAGCCAACATTGCTCCTAGGTTGTCACCATTGAGGGATGGTTTTTCTACTGAAATTATTTATAAACCATCCATCCCCAATAATGTCACTAATTTACATGTTTTTTGTGATGACCAACAGATACTACATTTCATGGAAAGAACTGATGTAATAAAATATGTGGCAATCGATGAGGATGAGCATGAAGAAGTGGCGTAGGATGCACCTAGTAATAATAAAGGAAACCTCATCCCCAAGTGTGTGGTATCCTTGGAAAATATATATGACCTTCAAAATCGCTTTCGAGTACTCGCAAATTCCAAAACTCATAGTTCCATGTTATCACATGAGTAGATTAATTTGGGAATAGGGAAGCATCTGAAATATGTTAATCTCGGTACTTGTTGTACACCACAAGAGCGACAAGCCTTCATCCGCCTACTCAAGTAGTACCGAAATGTATTCTCATGGACACATGATGATCTAAAATCTTATGACATGTGAATCATTCAGCACGTTATACCAATAATAGAAGGGGCCAATCCATTTTAGCATAAACTGAGAAAAAACCATCCCACGCTTGAACCTCTTATCCAAAAATAATTAAGGAAGTTTATATATGATCAGATCATCTACAAGGTGTGACACTCAACTTGGGTTTCAAATCTAGTCCCAGTCAGAAAGAAGTCCTGGGAAATCTGCTTGTGTGTTGATTTTCAAAATCTTAATCGTGCCTCAGACAAGCATAACTACCCCATGTTGTCCATGGAATAAATTTTACAGATAGTATTGGGGTCTGAGTTTTAATTTCTTGACGGGTATTCAGGATACAACTTGGTTTTGGTCGTAAAACCTAACAGGCTAAAAAATACTTTCTGAATGAAGTGGGGAACATTCACTTTTAAGAGAATTCCATTTGGGTCGATTAACTTTGGTGCTACTTTTCAGTGAGCTATGGACATCATGTTTCGTGGATTAATCAGACATAGCGTATTGGTCTACCTAGATGACGTAACTTTATTCTCCAAACAGAGTTCAAATCAAATACGCCACTTGAAGAATATTTTTGAGGGATGTCACAAGTACGGGATATCTCTCAATCCTAAGCAAAGAATATTTGCAGTGTCCAAGAGTAACCTTTTGGGCCATATTATCGCAAAAATTGGGATTAAGGTAGACCGGAATAGGATTAAAGAAATCACACATATTCCCTGCCCAATGAATAAGGCCATGCAATCCTTCGTAGGGAAGATCAACTTCCTTCGCAAATTCATCTACGACTATGCTCAGGTTGTCAAACCAATACAAGAGATGGTAAAGAAGGACATTGTTTATAAATGGGACAAAAGGGAAAAGGACGTGTTTTCCTGTATCAAACAAGTGATCAAAAAATCACCCATGCTATACGACCCAGATTTCAACAATGATTTTTTCTCAATACCATCACTTCTGACACATCTCTTTCCGATGTGCTTATGTAGAAAGATGATATAAACAATGATCTTCCTATTTATTTCATGAGTGCAAGTATACAAGGACCTAAGCTAAACTACCTTGTCATGGATAAACAAGCTTATGCAATATAAAAGGTAGTGAATCATTTCTGACCCTATCTATCGAAGAATCATTGTACTATAGTTTTCCCACAATAAGAAATCAGATAACCGCTCATTCAACAAGATCTAGGTGAAAGAAGGGTGAACTGGATGACTCATTTTCAAGAATATGACTTAGAAATAAAACTAGTTCATGTGATTAGGGCCATGGTCTTTGTTGACTAGTAGCAGAAGAATTAGATAGTAAAGAAGAAGAATACCCACCATGGTGGGAGCAAGAAATTGATATGTATGATATCGAGAAAACATCCCCCACTACCAGCACAAACTCTTGGTACACGAATTTGTGCCAATACCTTGAGCATGGCATCGTACCCTCCCACTTGTTCACATGACAGAAGAGGGAACTAAGGCTAGATTTTGTATCCTATCAGTAGGTGCATGGGGTTATTTTCAGAAACCACCATAACGGATTATTTCTCGGGTGTTTGGAAACACACGATTTGGAGAAGGTATTACATGATCTCCACTACGGACTAGACAGAGGGCATTTTCCGGGCAACACAACAGCACATAAAGTCATGCGGGATGAATTCTATTGGCCCACACTATTCAAATATTATCAAACTAATGTCCACAAATGTCAGGTCTGTCAAAGGTGTAATGACAGGAATAAGAAGTCAGTTGCTTCATTGTAGCCTATCATAGTGGAAGAACCATTCCAACAGTGGGGATTAGATATTATTGTGAAATGATTCGACATTAATCAAAGCAGCATCACTACATTCTCACCACTACATATTACTTTACATGATGGAAATAAGTAGTTCTGCTCAAACAGGTGAATTATCAATAAGTCATCACTTTTCTGCAACATAACATCATTTCCAGGTTCAGTGTTCCTAAGTCACTTGTTTTTGAAAATGAAACGTATTTCTCATCGCTAAAGCTTTATGATTTTGAATTAGAAAATGGAGTAGTATTGAATCATTCTGCTCACTACTACCCTTAGGGCAATGGTCTTGTTGATTCCACAAATAAGAACTTGATATGCATCATTAAGAAGGCCATATTCTTTGAGCAAAGGAACTAGCACTCTGCTTTGGTAAACACTTTATGGGTTGGTCGAGTCACACATAAGCCTTCCGTGAACACCCCCCTTACATCTTAGTATATGGAAAAGAAGCCATCCTCCCTCCCAACATCCACTTTCCTGCTCTACAACTTTTCCAAGAGTCCCAAGGAAATCCATGTTCATTAGCACATCGTAGGATGGACATGCTAAAGAAATATTGAAATCCGAAGAAAAATTATTACTCCATCAAAACCGTATCAAGAAGTGGTTCGACAAGACGTCTATAAGGAAGAACTACTTCAATTTTGGTGAATTATTCTTGAAAATGGATAAATCCCATGAGGACAAAGGAAAAAACACTAAGTTTCAATCCCTGTGGATTGGACCATTCACTATACATGAGAAGCTTGGCCAACACACCTATCATCTTCAATCACTTGGCGGGAAGGTTGATTCTCTCCTTGTCAATGGAAAATATCTCAAACATTATTTTCAATGCAAATACCGGGTTGCACCATACACTATGTACATAGTCTTCTTTTGTTTTCTTATTTTCGTTCATGTTGTTTGCTTTGTTTCATGTTTTCGTTTGTCTTGTGAATAAAGTGTTTTCCTCATGTTGGTTTCTAATATTATGTGTGTGGTTGAAGTCTAAGGAGCCTTGTGAAACTTCAAAATTTGGTTAGCCTTTGATCTGTCTTCCTTATATTGGTTATATATTTTTGTTGATGAAGTTCGGATGGAAAATACGATCCATCCGAAAGGAGAGTCTTGGGAAAACTATGAACTCGTGTCTACCCAGGAAACTTTATGCCCATATTCAACTCCTTTGTTTTGGTGTTCTCATGCTTATCCAATCAGTGAAATGGGAGGACAGGAAAATATAAATGAGAAAAACTAAATCATAGGAACCTATATACTTATTTCAAGGAACATCCTCTCCTTCTCTCAATAATTCATGATCCCTCTTCCACCCAATATGAATAGTTGTCAATGCACAGTCCTCGTTTCAAAAAATAAAAAATAAAGGAGAAAGAAGAGAAAGGCTTCAGCACAAAGAGGTAAAGAAATAAAATCCATTGGGGTATTGTTCAAGATCTCTTGGAGCAGAGAAACACCAGAGATGAAAACTTATACTCTGAAAATCTTAAACTCATGAGATTCATTACCCTCCCCTGTTTGAAACTTTGTGATAAAGTTGAATCTTTGTTGAGTTAAACCGAAGTGGTATGATGTGTAATTGGTCTATTCACGGGGTAAGTGGGGAAACCAAATTGATCTGCACGTTGAATCGATACTCCCAGAAGAACCAAGGCTATGCAAAAAATAAATTAATCGAAACAGAGAAGCTGGAATCCTACCAGTGTGTCTCCAAGTGTTGTAGCCACTACAAACCCCTCCAAAATTTCATCCTATACCAAATTTTAGAGCCTTCCTTGGTCTTGTTTATGGCTTTCATAAAATTTGAAGTTCATATCATTTATTTTCTTGAATTGTTGTGATCCTTTTTGCAAGATAGGAAAAAGTGTTGTATTTTGGCATGTTGGTTAGCACAGTCAATTTATGAGCTTGGTCTAGTGGTTTCAAGAGGTCACATTTACGTAAATAAATTTTTTTAACCTATTTCTGAGCACCATCTCACAAGTTTCATCACGGTCGTTGATGAAATCCATCATTAGGTATAATTGGAGGGCTTAATTGTCTCCTTTTAGCCTTATTAAGTCTATATGTCTCACATCTAAATTATATTATGGTCTTATGTTGCTAATGTAGATGGTGATTAAGGCTTGTCATACTTCGAATGCCTAATTTGGGTTAAATTCAAGATAATCATGAAGATATTGCACTTTTGATGAATATTTTTCAATTAAAGCTCGAAGTAGACATCAAGGAGAGATTCTAGGTGGATTTTCCACCTCCTTAACTCCCAAAGGTAGCCAAGGGATCCTCGATATTCCCTCCAACAACTCGAAATCAAAGGTAGCCAAGCAAGTGGGAGATCAAGTGCACCAAAGCTCCACTTCTCTTGCAGTTAAAGAGGACACGTCACCTAATTTTTAGAGAGTTTTTGGTAGCTACCCTCTAGGTTAAATAGGGTTGAGAAAGATCTCATTAGGATTGGAACTTTGAAGGAAGCTAATAGACTCTTAGCTCTTGCAATAGGTTTTTGAGACTTTTATGATTATGTAATGAGACTATTGTTTGCAATAAGATGAGTATTTAGATTGTCCTTCACTAATTTAGTTTCAGAGGGCTAGGCTTGTGGGTTAGGGCCCAATCCATTGGCCTTAGTCTCTCTTGTGTATTCATGCTTATTTTTATGTCATTGTAACTAGTTTGCTTTATGTGATTTTAGCTAGTTTTCTTACATTTCAATTCATTGTTTTTAGTTTGCTTCCATTTGTCTTTGTTGTAGTTAAGCTTGCATAAATGTTGGTAGAATAGCTTATAAACTCAGAAACATGTGTGTCAAGCCTCCTCTCATCTCTTTCATTAGAGCTTGAGGAGGGCAGATCTCCGCCACATGCCAAATTTTCTCTTTAGTTTATGATTTCTTGGAAATAATAGTTAGGATGTTGTAGTGTCATGAAAATGTTTAGAATAATCATTTAGATTTTTTTTTTAATGCTTAATTAGGTTTTATTTCCAAAATAAACTCATATTTTCCATTTCCTTCATCATAGATTTTCTAATGTTTGTTGCATGAATAGGTAGTTTTATTGTAGGTTCAAGTAGCACAGCAAAGGGGGACTTCACCGGCACCCTTAGCTTCATTTCTCATCCATCATCAGCCTTCTTTCCATCAAATCTCCTTCAACCCTGTTTTTAAGATTTTCACCTTCACGTCATGAGCAACCCTAGAAGTACAAGACGGGCTTCTCAAGAGGTTCTGGGCTTGAAAAATGGGTTGGACACCTTCCATTCATCCAAATACACATTCATTCCACCTCCCCTATGCTTGTCTCCATCATTTTTGGCCTCGGATTGCCCTCGGACTATTTCATGTAGCACTACAGGAACCCTATAGGAGGACCTGTAGCAGCACTAGTGAGACTATCCTTAAGCGTGGAAACCATCATCCACCTCATCCAAACCTGCCAAAACCATCAAGAAATCTTCAGCCCTGCATCCATGAGTTCAAGACCTTCCTAAGCCACCTTAGCACTTTCTCCTCCTTCTTGCAAAACAATGAATTTACAAATATAATTAGGTCATGATTAGATGCATGAGTAAAAGCATGATAGTTAAAGCATGAAGTAGACAGAGTTTGTTTAGCCATTTGGCCTAGAAATGTGTGATTAGATTAGTCTTCTTTTTGCAATTTCAATTCAACAATTTACTTCATGAAGATGCCTAGTTTGATTCCATTTCTTGCCATAGCTTAATTTGTATATTTATTTCCATGTAGAGTAGCTAGATGTACTTTCTTGTTGTAGAATAGTTATTTGATTTCTGATATAGTAATGTCTTTGAATCACTTGTAGCTCTAGGTATAAATCTGGAAGTGTGAAAGACTTCACTCAGAAACCCTAGAAATAGCACCCTTTCGTAGGACTCAGAAGAGGATGACATGAGTAGAATGCATATTTTGTGTATATATCACTGTCACCTTGAAGTTTGTATGAACCGCGGGTTGATAAAGTAGAGTAGAGTATCCTCTAGGAGTTGCAGCATTCTTGGTGCAATACCAGGGCTTACCACTTTTTGGTGTCGTTGTCGAGGAGGTGTCTAGTAGATGCTTTGATTTTGTTTTAGTATTCTTTTCTGCTTTACTTCTACATGTTGTTTCAAAAATATTGAAAAAATACAAAAAAATATGATTTTGATGCCTCATAGGATTAGGGATACTCAAGGAAATTTTCTACCAAAAACCCCCACATCCCCACATAGTCACCCTTCACTCTTCTTCAGTGACTATGATGTTGAACACACCATAGGTGAGCCATTTGAAAATTTTGAAGAACCTATTGGAGAAGAAGAAGAACTTGTTCCACCAGAGGAACCTATTTCACCTATTTAGGTCATGGTTGAGACTGAATCCCGGGGAGTCTTTCCCATTAGAGAGACATATGGGGAAACTAAAATGAAGAACATCATCCCCTCATCACTTCCACATTTCCATGGACTTACCTCTAAGGACCTTGACACAATCATGTTTGAATTTTTTGTTGTCTGTAGGACTTATGATTATGCCTCAGATGATCAAAAGCTAAAGCTATTCCTATCTACCCTTAAGGATGCAACCTTGCTCTGGTTCACGGGTCTACCTGGGAACCACATCACTACCTAGGCACAGATGCAAGAAGCCTTCAACAACAAGTACAGGGACTACTATATGTCCAAGGAAATTAAAGAAGAAATATTCAAGATGACTCTAGGGCCTAATGAATCCCAAGAGGACTATGAAGATAGGTTCTAGTTAAATTATAAAAGATCCAACTGAACCCTTGATCCTGGATCACTTAAACTAGTACTCCTCTGAGAGATCATGGAGGAGGTGATAGAAACCATTAATATGTTATCGGGAGGAAATATCTACCGGCTTCCTTATGAGACAATCAAAATTGTCTTTAGGAACCATTCTAGGGTAGCTAGGAAGAAATGCAGAGCTAGCCAAAGTATAAACAATACCCATTCCTCTTCCACCTCCATCAAACATGAGATTTGAAATATGTTGGAGGACTTCATGTGTGAGATGTTATACACCTTTGCATTGCAAATGGACACAATGCAGATCAAGATGAAGCAAGAGGAAGCAAAAAGAGCCTTGGCTATATTATGCCCCAGATGTACTAGAAAACACCCTCAGAATAAATTTCCATTGAATTTCATAGAGGCTTGCTTAGTCTATGAGGAGAATCATGCCATAGATAAGTGTCCCTCCTGTTAGCACTCCACCAGTTCTCCGAAGGTTGAAAAGGAGACCAGAAAATGTAACCACATACCACTTTGACCTAGTAGCTAGCCCTACCAAGATGAGAGGGCTCTCTCAATGAATCACAGTCAATTAACTAGAGTGTAAGGGATATTAGGCTAGATATTTTTAGATCATGGTTTGGTTGATATGATGGTTTTGTGCTGGATGGTGGTTTAGGTCTAGGAGGACTAGGCCAGGGCTCTGAAAATCAGATTTGAAGATATGTAATGGGGTAAGGTAGGCACATACTTTAGCACTTTAGAGGTATCTTTGTGTATAGGGTAGATTTGTAGGGTTTCAAAATGAGCATGAATCTCATGAATTCGTTTATATCAAAATAATATGAACAAAAATGTGAAAGCTTCTCCAAAACATAGCATTAAATCAATGAATTATGTTTATAATGTTAGAAAACAAACACATGAAGCATGGAAATGGAAATGGAAGGTACAATCCATTAAAACATATGATCACAGAATGAAAAAAATTTCTAAAGCACATACCACAGGAATCCCACCACAATAGCTGCAAATTATGTCTATTACTTCTTGCCAAATTCACAAAGTACACAAGTATTCACAAGGCTCAATTCCACAACATCCAACCTTTGAAAATGATTACAAAGTTCCTCATATAGTCACTGAGGTCGAAATCCTCCCTTGGAGGTCAAATTTCCAGCAATAAAAGCCAAATACATGCATCTATCCATTGTTTGCTACATACAAGGGAGGTTACTCAACCAATTCCTCCTTTTCCTAACCATCATGAGACATTTTCTCAAAGCATTAAATGGAGGATAAGACACCTAATTAACCCTATTTTACTCATTTACATTTACTTTTACCCTTTACATTCATTTACTATTACTTTCTGACTTTTACAAAATTCAAACTGAAAATTGTCAAAATTACACACTGAAATTTCATGAAAATTTATCAGCCATTTGCAGATGCGCAGCGAGCTCTTGGAGGCCATTTTTAGGTGCCTTGCTGAAGTCAAAATTCAAATCTGAGACATGTTCTAAAAATATAGGATATTTTATATGTATTTAGAGTATTTTAGCATGCAAAATGACCCATTTTAGGCTGAGATATGGCCATTTTCTCAAGGTGTCTCCAGGTGCACAGCGAAAGTCAAAAAGAGAGGCAGAATGGTGTTTTTTGACCCCCTTTTGGGATTTTTCTCAAAATTTTTGCCTTGGACTAGAAAACTGAGCAAATTGGTTTTGAGAGGAGGCCACCAGCTTTCATAAAAATTATACTTTTTTCCATTTGGAGAGATAGGGAAGAAGCACAGCGTGAGCTTGTTGTGCTTCTGGACCTAGTCAAAATTTCTGAATTTTCCAAAAACGCACCAAATTTCACTAAAATGAAAAAATTGCTCCAAATTCCTTCAAAATTGGTCCAGAGATGCCAAATAAGGTGTGTTATGCTATCATGGATGCATCAACAAGTAATTCCAACTTACCCTTCTCCTCATGGTTGATTAGAGTTTCTTTTAGTTTTTCTTGTAACTGTTTCACTTTGACATTACAAATTTGATTTCTGGCATAGTAATGGTCAGCCATGTGCTTATGTATATTTTTATCCATGTTGGCCTTGTCAAGGAGCTTATCCAAGTGGATTTTCACTTTATCAATCCAAAATTCCCTATTTCCATTGATCTCATTGGTTATCATGTCTTCAAAACTCAACTCTTCATCTATAGGGTTTTTCTCTCTTTCCTTCTACAATTCTCTTTTGAGACCCATTATCCTTGGCCTCTTCCTTCTTACCTACTATTCATGTTCATCATTCTCATCAGAATCTCCTATGTCAGCCATTTCTTCTCCTTTCACATCATGTATGCTTTCCTCAAATTGACTTTTCTCCAAATAAAATTGTTTTTCCTTCAATTGATGGTTTTCTTGCTCTAGAAATGAAATGATGAAATTTTCCCTTGCCAAGTTGTCTTGGAGATCTTTGATCTGAGCATCTTTGCCTTTGATAATCCTCTCTAGGTTTTCATGCTCATCACTAACCTCCAAGTCTACTAGATCAAAATCATGCTCTTCCTCATGCATGGATGTCTCATGTTGTAATGATGTTCCCTACTCTGCTGGTGTGGGCTTGGCCCCTTCCTCAATTTGAGGAGAAAAAAAAAGCCTTTTGCCTCTCTGATATGTCTGTATGATCTTAGACCTAGTTTTCTTTGTCAATGATTCTTTCTATGATTTAGTTTCCACGTTTCTTGATGAACCCACCTCTTGCATGGTAGGTGACATGGTTTTTTGTTGGAATGGTGTAGTAATGATGGGCATTTGCAAAGCTGCCTCAATGAAGGAATCCCATGTCATGTTATTTTCTTCCAGCTAATGGAGAACCATGATCATTATCAAATTATGATTAAAAAAGCTAGGATAATTCTCTCTACCTTTCACTTTCACCTTTTCATACATTTTAATCACACTCCTATACAAGAAATTGCACAAATTGAGAGATTTAGCAGTTGTGAAGTGCATGAGCAGTCTAATGTGGTATTCATACAGCCTTGAAAATATGCCCTCGCATGTAAATAACTTCATGAAAACCTTCATTAATGGTGCATATATCTCCAGCAAATATCTAAATGGAAAAACATGTGAATGAGCTCCTTGGTACTATGATTTCAAGTAGGGCTTGTATTCTTCAAGATCTAGGTTCATGCCTTTGAACCAATTTTCACCATGATTTGGTATTCATGTAGCATGATGTATGGCATCTACTGAAAATATGAAATCAATCCCTACAATAGTAGCCTTTTCTCCTTTCAAAGTGTTGGCCAAAATATATGTGAGTTTCTCATGATAACCTACTTCTTGCACCCTTTGATAAAACCCTAAAGAATTGACATCTTCAAAGCACTTCTTGATAAATGGAGAGGAAGTGATTTCATTGCAATTGGAGGGATCAAACCTCAGTATTTTCCCCCTTTTTTATACTTCCTTTTCTTTTATGGCAATGATTCAACTTCCATTCTTTCAAAACCCTAGGTGGAAAGCAGAAAAATAGTTAAATTTGTAGCTATGAGTGAATGAGGTGATATGATGGGTTTGGGAGTTTCCTTAATTTATTAGGAAAATTTAGGAGAGTAAGGAATGATTTTAATGAGTAGGGGAAAATGGAAATTTCAGAAATGTGTGAGGGGAGGGGGTGGTAAAGAGAAAAACATAGTCCTACCCTAGAAGGACATAAGGTAGACTAGGGTTTATAGGGAATATGATAGAAATGAAGGGATGGAGCTATGTAATGTATGGAAGTGGTCTATCAACTGCAAATTGAGATGTAGGATCAAGAAAACTAGGGTTTAGTGTAGAAATTTATCATTTGGAAATAAAAACCATGAATTCTAAGCAAACCCTAGGAGAAAATGTTTTTCATTATATTCTCTTAGTAAACAGTGCAAAGGAGGGTATGAAAGGCTTTAACTTACTCCTTGAAGAGGTTGGAGGATGTAATGGCTGGAGTGAAGCCTCAAAAAACCAATTTAACTGCTAAAATCCACTTCTTTAAAACTCTGCCCCGTGGGTAGCGTAGGCTTCTGATGCACATTGCTCGTGTTTCTATGTGTAGCGCCCTCCTCAGATGCATAGCATAGTGTCTGTATGGGCAACGAGCTCAAGTTTTTGCTAGTGAGAGGTAAAAAATTGGTTTTTCATGCCAATGTGAGAGAGGATATCGATGATATGAGGGTAAAAGAGTAAAAATGAGTTTCCCTTATGTATTTTTGGCATTTTTATAAACTAAAGTGACTTATTTTGAGTGAGGATGGGCCCCACGTGTCATTTTCCAAGAATGACTTGCATTTTTTAAAATTTGAAACCTTTGGACTTGTAACATTTGGAACCTTGTATATTTTTGAAACCTTCAATTTCAGCTTTAGGAACATGAACTTATTACATAATAGAAACATAAATTTCATTTTGAAATCAAACTTTATTGAACAAAATTTCTTATTACCAATCCTCCAATTGCCGGATTTTATGCATGGATGACATATTTGGTGACTGAAACCCTAATGACCTAATGGAGACAGTGAACTGAATGAAATCATGATGGTGATGACTGAAATGATGATGATGATATTTGAATGATGATACACTCAGCTAATTTATGACAAGGACCAGCATGTGAAAATTTTGGGAGTGGAAATATTCCTAGACCTAATACCGAGTGACCAAATTTTTACTTGAAAACCTAATGAAATGATAAAAATTTGACAATGAGACCCTAACAGGACATTATAATAGCTCATTTGATCACTGGTGATAGGATGTATAGACTAACAGTAACATTGGCTCTAGTTGGGGATGGCAGCTCTGTGGAGGTGTAAAGAACACCGTAGACCAAGTAGCCTAACCATTGGGCATGGAGTCAAAATCAAAATATGAGACTGAATAATTAAACTGACTCAAAACTGGACTGACTTGAATTTAATTGAACTTTGAAAATAGTAGAAAATAAATGGAACTTTATGGCCTTCACTTCGGGCTCCAAGCTCCGATGATTCTCCGCTTCACACTTTTGTAGAAAAATTACACTGATATGTACAATGGAATTAATAAAATTTCAGAAATCTGCTCAGAAAAGGTAGTGCTTGAGAAGCGTACCATTGACTAGTCCTCCTATGAAATAGTCTCCATTCATTTCCTCCAATAGAAAAGCAAGCTATCTGCGAGAGGCTGAAATTTTGTATGGTCCTTTCCATAAGTTCTCAAATTTACCGTGTTTCCCTTTCTCTTTGTTTCTAGCATCCCAATGGAGGACCACATCACCAATTTTGAAATCATCTGCTTTTGTCTTGCATTCATATACCTTCTTTATCATTTCATTTAGCTTTGATTTATTTTGAAATACCTTGTCCCTGGTTTGTTGAAGATGGATCATCTGATTGATCAGGCGTTGCACTTCATTCACTTCACTACCTGCTTCTTGTAATAATTTCATAACTGGGACTGCAAGTGATGTAGGGAAAATTGTGTTGACACCATATACCAATTGAAAAGGAGACATACCTATTGACTTCTTACTACTCACCATGTCCGCCCACAAATAATTAACAAGATTCTAATGCTAGTTCTTCTTGTTTTCCTCCAACATCTTCTTTATAATGTTGACTAAAGATTTGTTGGAAGATTTCGTCAATCCATTACCTTGCGGATAATATAAGATTGAGTGACCCAATTTGATGTTGTATTTCTCGCAAAACTCAACCATTTTCTTAGACTTGAATGCAGTCGCATTATCTGTAATGATTTTGTGGGGACAGCCAAAATGACACAAAATATTAGTCTCCAAAAACTGAATAATGACTAAATCAATAGCTTTCCTTGTTGAGATCTCTTTGATCCATTTGGTGAAGTAGTCGATAGCTGTAAAGATCCACTTATGTTGGGCAGAAGATGCAGGGTGGATTTCTCCAATGAAATCAAGGCCCCACTATGAAATGGCACTTGCACGGATATAGGCTGCAAAGGCAACCAGAGAAGCTTCCTCTTACCTTGAAATATCTGGCATTTATGGCATATCATCGTGTTTTTACATAAATTTGCAAAGAGAGTAGGCCAATAATAACCAGCCCTCAACACCTTATTTGTCGTAGTTTTCCAAAACAGGTGACCTCCACAATCTCCCTTATGGAAATCATTCATTACCTCCCTGGCTTCATTTTCTACCAAACAGTTCAGCAAGACACTCCTGGGTATTTCCAATATAGAGAGCTATCCAAAATGAAGTATTTGGAAGCTTTCAACTTTAATGACCTACCCTTACTTTTAGACATGTCTAGAGGGGGATTAAGCTGCTGAAGAACATAAATGATGTCAGCATACCAAGGAGATGAGAGAAAAAATTTTGATAACTGCATGAGTGAGACATCATCTTCTTCTTCAGATAAAACTGAAATGAGATTGTTATCAAGTGCATGTAAATTGGATTTAGCCATGAGCTTTCCAAAACCTGGCCTTTGATCAGCTTTGTAGGCTTGATCTTGAGGTCATAATCTAACATAGCTGCTATCCACTTTCCTCTTATGCCTTCTGGATCAGTTTTCATTAGGACATCCTTTACTGTTGCATTAGGGACATATGATAGAATGTGTGAATGAAGGATATACACTTGAAAGTCCTTCAATGCCTTTACTAGGGTCAAGGCTTGATTCTCAATGATGTTATACCTAGGGGCAGCATCTCTAATGGTACGGCTGAAGAATGAAATGGGCTTCTCGGCCCTATATTTATTTTGTATGAAAATAGCAGCCAAATTATTTTCGGAGGCAAATGAAAATATGATGAAATCAATGGAATAGTCAGGGATGATCAAAATAGGAGTTGTTGTTAAGGAAAACTTTACTGAATTAAAGGAATTTTTAGCATCCTCTGACTACCTTACCTCACTGTCCTTTTTAAGCATATTGGTCATCTCTCGAAGATGCTCGACAAGATTTGGAATGAATCTTCTCAAGAAATTCATCTTACCATTAAAGGCTTGGATCTCCTTCCTGCTGCGTGGAAAATCTATTTGCTGAATAGCCTCAATCTGAGAAGGATCAATGCAGATACCATCTTTGGAGATGATATGGACGAGAAGATTTCCCTCCTCCATGGCAAAAATATTATTTTTAGGATTGAGTGAAATCCCAAATTTCCTGCACTTCTGAAATACAATTCTCAAATGATATAAATGCTCATCATCTGAATGAGATAAAATTGTCAAATCATCAAGGTACACAACTAGGAAAACATCCTTTTGATTTGCGAATGCAATATCCATCACCCTCTTAAAAGTAGCTCCTGCATTCTTGAGCCCAAATGGCATTTTATCATACTTGAATGTGCCCCAAGGTGTCATGAAAGCAGTTTTTACTTGGTCATCCTTATGCACTAAGATTTGATTATATCCTGAATATCCATCAAGAAGCGACATTCGAGAGGACCTAGCCACTCTCTATAGGATATGGTCCCTCTTAGGAAGGGGATATTTATCTTTTAAATAAACCTTATTCAAGTTTCTAAAATCAATACAAAGGTGGATTTCTCCCGTTTTATTTCTCACCGGAACAAGATTTTACATCCATTCAAAAAATCTAATAGGAATAATCATACCAGCTTTAAAAATTCTATTAACCTCTTTCTCTATTGATGGAAACAACCTTGGGTTGATTCTTCTCGACTTTTGTCTGAAGGGTTTTTAATCGGGCTTAACCGGAATTGTATGTTGGATGATCTTTTTGTCATATAATTTCATATCTGCATAGTCCCAATCAAATACACCAGAAAATTCAGATAACAAAGCTATGTATTTATCTTTCACCTCTGGAGATAAGGACTTGGAAAACTTAACCATTTTAGGATTTTCTGTTGTTCCAATATAAATCTTTGACACCTTTGTCGATAGTAATAATGGTCGGCTTTCTGGCAACATCATCTTGATTGAACAACACTTACAAAGGTACAAGACCCTTTGGAATGTTGTTCTCTTTTAGTCGTAACACATCAACCTGAGTAGCCTCGATCACTTGATCATATTTATCATATACTTCATCAATAAAATAATTTTCAAATTCACCTTCCATCTGCAGAAAATTATTCACATGTTTGTCATCCCAAAAAAATTTCCAATACCTCAAGTTATCAAGAACATTTGGTCGGTGTTTGACATGAATTTAAAACTTCCTATTAGAAAATATGGGAATCTTAAAGTTACTTACTGTTGTAGCAAGCGAATCTACCATTTGATTCTGACTTTTTGGTACAACTGACAATGTATATTCAAGAAACATTTTGATAATTTCAAGTACAACATTTCTATATTCTCTCATTCTTGGATTGTTTGCCTAGTATCACCCTTTTACCTATTTTATTACAAGCTCAAAGTCTCCATAAACAGAAATTCTTTTTGCACCTAACCTTTTCAGAATTTTGAGGCCGGTGATTAATGCCTCATACTGAGCTTCATTATTAGAAAAATTGAAATCCAACTTATAGGAACACAATCTCACATTTTTTGGAATTTTACCTGATTGATGAAATGGACTACAGATCCAGATTCTGATGCCTGCCCCATCTTTCCCTAAGGCACCATCGAAATCCATGGTCCAAAGACCTTTCTCATCATTAGGAAGTTGGAATTTTGCAGTCTGATTTGTTTTTTCCTTTTGGGCCACTTTTTAAACTTGTTTTGTACCTTTTTATGACTTTTCTGATATCTGCTTTGAAGTACTAGGCTGATTTCCTTGTCTTTCATCCAAAACTTCTTGGACATTATTTGAAATTTCTGGAATTTCCTCAACTTCTATAAGTTGACTATATAAATCATCAAAACCACTATAATTAAAAAAAAATAAAGGACTCAAGATCAGTATGTACATAATTGATAGGGTGATTGTTTGGCTTCTCTTTACTGGTGATCATATACTTCGTTTTTGTCTCCCGGTACAACTTCCTCAACTATCAAAAAACCGGGATGGTGGCATAAGAGAAATCTAATTGCACAGTACCTCTTAACTCTGCTCCACATGACCTTGAGAGAAGCATTCCATACCGTAGAGGTATATTAGCTACTACCACATCCATTAAGACATTTTTAGCAGGAATTTTCTCAAGTGAAACTACCAAGTCTTTTATAAGACAGAGACAACGTACTCTGCCAGAATCAAAAGAGTAAAGATCATGGTAAGTTCAGGTTATATCCAAGCCCAATTTTTCAATTATGGCCTTTGGAATCAAGTTATGAGAAGCTCTGAAGTCAAGCATGGCATTATGGTGGATACACTGATTAATTATCAAACTAAGATAAAACGAGGGAACGTCACTATCTTCTAGTTGACCATCTATGGCTAGACCAAAAAGGAGCTCTGGTTGATCATCTTCAACATTAACCATATCTAACATATGGTCTACTTTTAGAATTTTATCAAAATGATAGTTTTATTAGTTATTTTTCACAAGCTCGGTCAAGGGGATAGAGACTTTCAACTTAGATATTTCATTTTCTAAGCTAAACAGGTTGGATTGTTTATCTACCTCTTTTACAGTGGTGTCCCTCTTTTCGGGTTGGTCCTTTATTGCAGATTTCTTCTTTTGAATTTATTTTTCTTTCCTTGGTGTATTTGTATATGCTTGGTTGTTTTTTATCTGATTTGTAGCTGCAGGTTCCTTTCCCTTGTTTTGACTAGCTTGGGGATATTTCTTGGGCTGAGTATATTTTTGCTGAGATGTCCTCTTCTGGATAGGAGTGACAGGAAAATCTCTATCTCTCAATGAATATTTCCTCTGCTGTGAGCTAAGAGCATTAAGATAACCCCACAGATAATCATCGGATTGGACCTCCAACTCATCATCATTTCCAAGCATGTATTCTTCATCTTTCCGAAAATATGTTTTCTCAATGTATTCTTCATCCTCTGTCAATAAAATAGGTTGTCCATTTGTTGTGAATAAATGATTATCTTCCACAATATCTTCTTCTTCTTCAACCCCTTGAGCATAATTCTTTTGTAAATGAGTGTGGATCTGTTGTTGTGTTGGCTGCTCTAGAGCTCTTTATTCCCTCTATTTAATCCTAAACTGAGGTTGCTGCTGCTGACCTCGGAAATTAGGATTCCAAACCTGTGTTTATGTTTGCCTTTTAGTGATATACATTCTATCCACCATTCTCTCCACAATCTTGATAAGAGTATCCAATTTAACATCAGAGGATGTGGATGGGTCTTCCTTGACTGTTAGCTTTCTTTCACTTTTGGTCTTTGACTTTTTTATTGTCAAATTTGCTTCGACACAAACTATGTTTTTTTGCATCTCTTCAAGTGTTGCAGGACTTCTTTCTGAGATTTGGTATGCCATATCTGGATCAAAAGCATCTGAATAGTGCAAGAGAACCAAACTTGGAGGAGTTTTGATCTCATTGGGGATTTAGTTATACACCCGATTAAAGTGAGCAGTAAAATCATGAACAAACTCATTTGGATTTCTCTTTAAGCTGACATACTCGGAAAGAATCTGAAATGGATTCTTTTTCACTTCCCATCTAGCTATAAATGCATTGGTTAATTGCTCCATATTTCCTATGGAATTGGCAATCAAAGAACAGAACCATGCTTTTACATCCCTAGGGAAGCTTTGGGCAATGATCCTCATTTTTGCATCATTGGCATCAATATCTTATAAATAAATGAAGTCAATGAATTTCACTAGGTGTTTTCTAGCACTAATCTCTGAGTTTTCATCAAAGAGAGGAAGTATTTGACCATAGCCTTGTGGTAAGGGTGCAAGTTGACCAAGTAAATTTAGAGGTGCAAATATCACCATGAACCCTGCTGCGTGTGGTGTAGGAGTAACAATGGGAGGGGTAGAATGAGAAGGTAATGAAGTAGAAGGGATAGAAGAATAGGAAACAACTAATTGAGATGGTGTGGGAATGAAAAGATACTCTTGTTAATACTGGATGATATATTTCTTAGATGTATATTGGAGTTGATTGCTAATTTTTCAAGTCTATCAAATTCACTCCAGATCTTCCTATTGAAATATGACTCAGATTTGATTTCTTCAGATAATATGTTATCTTCAAGCATTAGGAAATCAAATACTACTTCAGATAATTATTTAACTTCTGACAACCTCAAGGGATAAAACATTATTTTAGACAAGAAATTTTCTGACTTTGATCTAAACAGAGATAATTCAAATTTCAAATCGAATGGAATATCTTCAAGGGATAATACTTTTGCAGACAATGATGTAGACCTTACCATTGAAGATGGACCCGACTGAATCTATGAGTGCTGAGGTCTTTTCTTTCTGATTAGGTTCTTTGGATATTCACCTGGAGAAGCTGGATGAGAATCAAGATTCAATATTGTATCTTTTCGAAGCCAAAATGTTCTTTGTTTCCGCAACTCGATTCTCTGAAATTTTTTTAATCAGCCTTCATGAACACTAGGGCCTATCACCCACAGGCCTAGAATTCGATGAAAAGTAATAGTACACCCAGGGAAGATCTATCACTCAATCCCTGGAAATGACGCTAGAATGTTACCACTCCACCAGTTCTCCGAAGGATGAAAAGGAGACCAACAAATGTAACCACATACCACTTTGACCTAGTAGGTAGCCCTACCAGGCTGAGAGGGCTCTCTCAATGAGATCACGGTCAATTTACTAGAGCGTAAAGGATATTAGACTAGATATGTTTAGATCATGGTTTGGTTGATTTGATGGTTTTTTGTTGTATGTTGGTTTAGGTCTACGAGGACTATGTCAGGGCTCTGAAAATCATATTTGTAGAGATGTAATGGGGAAAGGTAGGCACATACTTTATAAATTTGGAGGTATATTTGTGTATAGGGTAGATTGGTAGGGTTTCAAAACAAGCATGAATCTCATGAATTCATTTATATCAGAAGAATATGAACAAAAACGTGAAAGCTTCTCCAAAACAGAGCATTAAATCAATTAATTATGCTTGTCATCTTAGAAAAAATACACATGAAGCATCAAAATGGAAATGGAAGGGACAATACATTCAAACATATTCTCATAGAAGGAAAAACACTACTAAAGAACATTCCACGTGAATTCCACCACAATAGCTACAAATTATGTTTATTACTTCCTACCAAATTCACAAAGTACACTAGTATTCACAAGGCTCAATTCCACAACATCCAACTTGTGAAAATGATTACAAAGTTCCTCATATAGTCACTAAGGTTGAAATCCTCCTTGGAGGTATAATTTCCAGCAAGAAAATCCAAATGCATGCATCTATCCATTGTTTTCTACATACAAGGGAGGTTACTCAATCAATTCCTCCTTTTCCTAACCATCACGATACATTTCCTTAAAGCATTAAATGGAGGATAAGATACCTAAGTAACCCTATTTTACCTATTTTCGTTTACTTTGACCCTTTACATTAATTTACTATTACCTTTTTACTTTTACAAAAGTCAAACTCAAAATTTTCAAAATTTACACACTGAGATTTCATGAAATTTTATTAGTCATTTGCAGATGTGTAGCGAGCTCTTGGAGGCCATTTTTAGGTGCCTTGATGAAGTCCAAAATCAAATGAGACCTATTATAGAAATATGGTAGAGTGTGGATGTCTATAGCATATTTGAGCATTCCAAATGACTCATTTTAGGCTGCGATATGGCCATTTTCCCAAGGTGTCTCCACATGTGTAGCGAAAGTAAAAAAGAGAGGCAGAATAGTGTTTTTTTTACCCATTTTTTGGATTTTTTTCAAAATTTGTGCCCTAGACCAGAAAACCAAGAAAATGCGTTTTGAGAGGAGGCCACCAACTTTCCAAAAATGTAGATTTTTTCCATTTGGAGGCCTAGGGAAGAAGCGCATTATGAGCTCACTACGCTTCTGGACCTTGTCAAAATTTCTGAATTTTCCAAAAATAAACCAAATTTCACCAAAATGGAAAAATTGCTCCAAATTTCTTCACAATTGGTCCAGAGATGCCAAAGAAGGTGTGTTATTCTATCATGGATGCATCAACAATTAAGTCCAACTTAACCTTCTCCTCATGGCTGATCAGAGTTTCCTTTAGTTTGGCTTGTAACTGTTTGACTTTCACATTATAAATTTCATTTTTGGCATAGTAATGATCGACCATGTTCTTATGTATCTTGTTATCCCTGTTGGCCTTTTCAAGGAGCTTCTCCAAGTGGACGTTGACTTTCTCAAGCAAAAATTCCCTGTTTTCATTGATCTCATTGGTTATCTTGTCTTCAAAACTCAACTCTTCATCTATAGGGTTTTGCTCTCTTTCCTTCTGCAATGCTCTTTTGAGACCCATTGTCCTTGGCCTTTTCCTTCTTACCTTATGTTCATGGTCTTCATGCTCATCGGAATATTCTATGTCAACCACTTATTTTCCTTTCACATCATGCATGCTTGCCTCAAACTGACTTTTCTCCAAAGACAATTGTTTTGCCTTCAGTTGATGGTTTTCTTGCGTGTGAAATTTTCCCTTGCAAAGTTGTCTTGGAGCTCTTCCATCTGAGCGTCCTTGTATTTGATAATCCTTTCTATTTTTTCATGTTCATCACTGACCTCCAAGTCTACTAGATCAAAATCATGCTCTTCCTCATGCATGGATGTCTCATGCTATAATGATGTTCCCTGCTCTGCTGGTGTGGGCTGGGCCCCTTCCTCAATTTGAGGAGAAAACACAAGCCTTCTACCTCTCTGATATGTCTGAATGATATCAGGCCTAGGTTTCTTTGTCACTAATTCTTTGGGTGATTGAGTTTCCACCCTGCTTGATGAACCCACGTCCTTCATGGTAGGTGACATGGTTTGTTGTTGGCCTGGTGTAGTAATGATGGGCATTTGTGAAGCTGCCTCAATGAAGGAATCCCATGTCATGTTCTTTTCTGCTAGCTGATGGAAAACCATGACCTTTATCAAAGTATGATGAAAAATGCTAGGATAATGCTCTATTCCTTTCACTTCCACCTTTTCATACATTTTAATCACATTCCTATATAATAAATTGCACAAATTGAGAGATTAAGCAGTTGTGAAGTGCATGAGCAGTCTAATGTGGTATTGATACATCCTTGAAAATTTTCCCTCACATGTAAAGAACTTAATGACAATATTCATTAATGGTGCATATATCTCCAACAAATATCTAAATGGGAAAACATGTGAATGAGCTCCTTTGTACTGTGATTTCAAGTAGGTCTTGTATTATTCAAGATCTAGGTTCATGCCTTTGAACCAATTTTCACCATGATTTGGTATTCCTATAGCATGAGATATGGCATCTACTGAAAATATGAAATCAATCCCTGCAATAGTAGTGGCAAAAATGTCTTTGAGCTGCTCAGGATAACCTACTTCCTGCACCCTTTGACAAAACCCTAAACAATTGACATATTCAAAGCACTTCTTGATAAATGGAGATGAAGTGATTTCATTGCAATTGGAGGGCTCAAACCTCAATATTTTTCCCCCTATTTTATACTTCCTTTTCTCTGATGGTGATGAGTCAACTTCCATTCTTTCAAAACCCTAGGTGGAAAGCAGAAAAACTATGAAATTTGTAGTTATGAGTGAATGAGGTGATATGATGGGCTTGGGAGTTTTCTAAATTTTTGGGAGATTTTAGGAGGGTAAGGAATGATGTTAATGAGTAGGGGAAAATGGAAATTAGGGAAATGAGAGAGGGGAGGGGGTGGTAAATATCAAAACACAGTCCTACCCTTGCAGGACATAGGGTAGACTAGGGTTTATAGGTAATATGATAGAAATGAAGGGATGCAGCTATGTAATGTATGGAAGTGATCTATTAATTGAAAATTGAGGTGTAGGAGAAAAAAAATTAGGGTTTAGTGTAGAAATTTATCATTTGGAAGGAAAAATCATGAATTCTAAGCAAACCCTAGGAGAAATTTTTTTTCATTAAATTATTTTGCTAAACAGTGCAAAGGACGGTATGAAAGGCTTTAAATGACTTCTTGAATAGGCTGGAGGCTGTAATGGCTGGAGTGAAGCCTCGAAAAACCAATTTGACTGCTAAAATCCACTTCTACAAAATTATGCCCCGTGCACAGTATATACTTCCTGTGCGCAGCACCCATGCGCAGTGTAGTGTTTCTATGCGCAGCACCCTCCTCAGATGTGCTACGTAGTGTCTGTATGTGCAGTGAGCTCAAGTTTTTTCCAATGAGAGGTAAAAAACCAATTTTTTGTGCCAATGTGAGAGAGGAGCTAGATGATAGGAGGGTAAAAGAGTGCAAATGAGTTTCCCTTATGTGTTTTTTTCCTTTTTATAAACTGAAGTGACTTCTTTTGAGTGAGGATGGGCCGCACATGTCATTTTCCAAGAATGACTTGCATTATTTGAACTTTGTAACCTTTGGAACCTTGTATATTTTTTAAACCTTCAATTGCATATTTGGGAACATGAACTTATTACATAATAGAAACATAAATTACATTTTGAAATCAAACTTTATTGAACAAACTTGCTTATTACCAATCGTCCAATTGCTGGATTTTATGCATGGATGACAGATTTGGCGACTAAAACCCTTATGACTTGATGGAGACACTGAAATGAATGAAATCATGATGGTGATGACTGAAATGATGATGATGATATTTGAATGATGATACACTCAGCTGAGTGATGAAAAGGACGAGCATGTGAAAAATTTTGAAGGAGTGGAAATATTCCTAGACCTAATACCCAGTGACCAAATTTTTACTTGAAAACCTAATGAAATGACAAAAAATTGATAGTGAGACCCTAACAGGACATGATAAGAGCCCATTTGATCACTTGTGATAGGCTGTATAGACTGACACTAACACCTCCTTATTGGGACTCAAAGTTGTATATCAAGGTGGGGAAGTAGGACCAGAGCAACTCTGTTTCATCAACCAGAGAAGGCCTCAAGACCCTCGGCCATATCAGTAGGATATGCAAATTCCACCTTATTATTATTATCACAACAATCATAATGCACCTATGAAATCTTGGTACACCCCCACTCCTCCATTCTAGCCTACACCTCATACTCGGCCTTACAACCCTCCATATCATCCTCAGCCAGTGAACCAACCATTTCAGCAGTGTTTTCCTCAACCACCTCAATGGAATAACCCATCACAAGGGTGGATGATTCAACATAATAAACCACCTATTCTAATGCCTCCACCCCAACCTTAACCTCAAATTACTCATTATGCTCCACCCAAGCTGCCTAGATGCTTTCACAACCCAATCCAAGCCCGAAAAACTGACAAGCACAACAGGTTTAAAGTGGAGAGGCATCATATCCAGCTTATGATGTGGAGATACAGGAGATTAATCTCTTTTCGGGAAGAGTACTCCTAGACAACCATCCTCCATCTCCACCTATAGAGGTTGAGGAGGAAAAGGAAGAAATTAACACTTAGATCCAACAACCTCCTTTTCCTGAGCACTTCATCGACTGTAGTCAGCACAACCCAGAGGATATTGAACTTCTGGGAGAACTAAAAAAATTGTGTGTAAAAATACCCTTCTCTAGGCCATTAAGGATGTCCCTATTCGCAATAGGCTCATAAAAAAAAGTGCTTCAAGAAACCTAGGAGAAAGAAGAAATATACCCCCACCATCAACGTAGTAGGACAATTGTCCAACTTAATGTTGGGAAGCGTGATCTTCCCAAAGTACCTAGAACCTATTAGTCCAGTTTTAGATGTGCACATAGATGGTGTCATAGTTCCCAATACTCTGATTAATCTCGGGGCTGCCATTAATGTAATGACTAGAGAAAATATGCTTAAACTCAACCTCTAAGGCACTTTGAGGAAAACCATAACGGTTCTGCAACTTCCAGGTCAGTCCATAATAACTCTGAAGGAATTGTGGAAGATGTTATGATTTCAATGGATATCCTCTAATTCTAGGGAGACCCTGGTTAGCCACTGTCAATGCTTATATCAGTTGTCGAGCCGAAAAAATGACTATTATGAATGGGCCCTTGTCTAAACAAGTGGTATTATATCCTCCAGCCTAGCCTTCCATTGAACATGACCTACCTATATGGTTGTAGGATGAAGAATAAGAATATGAAGTATAAAACACTACACCCTACCCCATTTGTACCATATATATTGTTCTTAGAGGGGGGCAGCTTGATGAAGATGAATTCGTCAACCAAATCATTCAGAACCAGTCCCCCATTGACAGCCCGCTTGAAAACCTAGTCAAAGAATATAAAAGTCACCCTTGGATGGAGCTACACTCAGTTGATTCAACCTTTGAAACCACCAAGTCTATGGAATTTAGCCCATCCAAATATCTTAAAATTAACTCAAACCTCTCAGATAGAGAGGAAGAGCATCTATGTCAGCTTTTGAAAGAAACCTAGATGCATTTTCTTGGGACTACAAGGACATTAAAGGGATGCATCCATCGATGTGCAGACTTCATATTTACATTAAAGAAGGATGCAAGCTTTTGCACCAACCCCAAAGTTGGATGAACCGAGCTTTAAAAGACATAGTCAAGGAAGAACTGTAGAAATTGTTGGATGCATGTTTCATTTATCCTATACCAGATAGTGAATGGGTATCTCCTCTTGTCCTAGTCCCGAAGAAGAATAGAAAATGGAAAATATGTGTTGATTATCGGGAACTCAACAAAGCCACCAAGAAGGACCATTTCCATTTTCCCTTTATAGATCAAGTCTTGGATGGCCTTGCAAGAAAGAAGTTCTTTTCTTTCTTAGATGGGTTCAGTAGGTATAACCAGATCCAAATTATCCCTGAAGACCAGGACAAGACTACTTTCACATGTCCTTGGGGTACCTTCTCTTACAAAGTCCTACACTTTGGGTTGTGTAATGCCCCTGCTACCTTCCAAAGAGATGCCTTGAGCATTTTCTCTAAGATGTTCCATGACTCAGTTTAAATCTTCATGGACGAATTCACACCCTATGGGGATGAATTCCAAGAATCTCTCACCAATTTGGGAAAAGTGTTGAGAAGCTGCATTGAGATGCACCTCTCCCTAAGCCCAGAAAAGTGTGAATTCTTGAAAATATCAAGAGTATTATTGGGCCACTCAATCTCCCAAGTAGGAACACAGGTGGACCCAAATAAAATCACCATCATCAAAAGGGTACCTACTCCTCAAAAGCATAGAGATGTCAAGAGTTTCTTACATTTAGCTGGCTACTATATAACTCTTATCAAATATTTTAGCAAGTTGGCCTCGCCACTATTTGGTTTGTTTGCAAAAGACTTTGAGTTTACCTGGTCTAGTCTCTGTCAAGAAGCTTTTGAACTCATTAAGGGAAATTTAACTACTACCCCCATTCTCTGAGGTCCAAATTGGACACTACCTTTCCACATCCACACATATGCATCAGAAAAAGCTACAGGGGAAGCCTTGGGGAAGTTAGAATACAAATTACCTCATGCAAACTATTTCATTAGTAAGAACTTGTTTAAGGCCTAACTCAATTATATTGTCACATATAAGGAAATGTTATCCATTGTCCATGCTTTAAACAAATTTAGACATTATATCACTGGTTATCAGACCTTTATACACACTGACCATGCAGCCATTAAATATTTAATGAACAAACTTGAAGTTAATGCTAGAATAATTAGATGGTTGTTACTATTACATCATTTTTACCTGAACATTGTCGATAAAACTAGAAAGGAGAATGTTGTTGAATATTGTTTATCTAGGTTAGCTCTACCTGCAGATGAAGAAGGAATGGTGGATGACCATCTCCTGAGTGAACACCTCTTTTCTATCTAAGCACTCTCTCCATGGTTTGTTGACATAACTAACTACATGGTTGCTGAAAATTTCCCTCCTAACCTCTCATCCAAGTAGAAGAGAAAGATCATCAGAAAAATCATCCCTTTCACATTAATCGAGGGAAATATCTTCAAGTTGGGCCCTGACCAAATTCTCAAGAGACGTGTTAGGGAGGGAGAAGTTTTTGACATCCTCTCTACATGTCATGATATCCCTTGTGGAGGCCACTTTGCTGCAAAAAGGACAACCTTCAAAGCTTTGTAGGCAGGTTACTATTTGCCTACCCTTCACCAGGATGCTAGAAGATACACTAGCAGGTGTGACTAGTGCCAAAGGATGGGGAAACCTACATAGAGGGATGAGATTCCTTTGCACCCTCAGTTGGCTCTAGAGCCATTTGAAAAGTGGGGCATGGACTTGATTGGACCCATTGATCCACCATCTAGCCAGAAAAAGTATGTCATAGTATGCACTAACTACTTGAAAAAGTGGGCTGAAACAAAAGTTGTAAAGGTAGCAATCGAGGAGAATGTAGCATAATTTCTGCGAGAGAATTTTTTCTACAAATTTGGATACCCTAGAGAGGTAGTCACTAATCAGGGGGGGGAATTCACATCTCATCTCGTTGAAAATCTTATGAGGAGACACAAGATAAATCATAAGACTTCCACTTCCTACCGCCCTCAAGCAAATGGCCAAGTGGAAGTGCCCGATAGAGCCTTGGAGAATATCCTCACCAAGGTTGTGAGCAACAGAAAAAAATATTGGGCAAACATAATGGTAGAGGCTACTTGGGCCTACAACACTACTTGGAAAAAAGCAACATGGCTCACTCCTTATGACTTGGTCTATGGGAAGAAATCTCTGCTTTCAATTGAGTTTGATTTCAACACCTTAAGGATGGAAGTTGAGTTAGACCTGGATATAACAAAGACCCAACAAGAAAGGTTGTTGCAATTAAATGGGTTGGATGACTTCAGGATGCAAGCACTCCTTCACACATAATTGATTCGGCTGTAAAGGAAGGTCTGGAATGGCATTCAAATTAAGGAGAAGACCTTTCAAGAAGTAGATTGGGTGATGCTATATGACTCAAGTTTCAAGTATTTTAAAGGAAAACTGATGACAAGATAGGTGGGACCCTACAAAGTAGACAAATGTTATGATAATGGCGCATTTCATATCAGGACCATAAATGAGGAGGGGATTCCCTTGCTTGTCAATGGTTACAAGCTCAAAGGTTACAAAAATCCCCTGTCTAGGGTTGAATTTATAAATTCTATAAACATGGAGGTGTATGTCATTGGAGACTCCATAGTTTCCAGTTCCTCCCCCTCCTAGAAAAAAAAAGAGAAAAAAAATAAAAATAAAGAGGCATGGGTGAAAACCTCTCTAAGGCGCCCAAGGCCAACTCCAGGGTTGAAAACCTCCATGAGGCAATCTTGGAGCAAAAAAAAAAGAAGGAAAAGAACAAATAATAAGAGATCCTTGGGTGAAAACCTTCTGGAGGAACCCAATGCAGGATTTTGGGTTGAAAACCTTTGTGGAGGTGGCCCACCTGCATTAAAAAAAAGAGAAAGAGAAGAAAAGAGAAAATAAAGAGAGAAATATGATACATATGTACTCACTTTTTTGTTTTGCAGGTTATTGATCATAGATGGTTTTTGGATCCAGAGGAGCAGTTTTTCCTCACTTATCCCTCTCCTTTGCTTACACACTCCATCATGCACCCATTCATTCATTTCACCTCACAGGTAGGCAAAAATTCCATTTTTTTCCCTGACTGTAATTGCTATAAGAAAGTCTAGCAACTACAGGATTCCTATAGCACTACTGGAAACCTTGTAAATGCTAGATGAAACTTATTTATGAAGGAATAAGCTCTCTCAAAATTTTCTAAACTTGAAAAAGAGTTTGATCATTTTTTTTTCCTATACCTACCAATCCTAATCCTCACTTCACTTCATGCACAAGGATTCACTCTCTAAACCCTATGTTGCGCCACTAGCAGCTAAATTCTTTATACCTTGGCATGAGACCTCTCCCCTTACTTTTATATCACTCCACTCATTCCATCACTCTATCCTTGTCATCCATTAACCATTTCACTTCATCCCTAAGCAATTTGGAGCCCCAAGAAGCAGAAAGAAGTTTGCTATAGGAAGTTGGAATTTTCTTGTAGCAATGATGTGTATGGAACAACAAGCACAAAATTCGAAGATAATTTGAAGAAGATAGCTTCATAGGACCACCATCATACTCCAGGAAAGTGAACACACCAGCGAAGGCACCTGAGGACCTCCATGAAGCACCTGCAAGAAGAAAAGACAAATAAAATGTTAAGCAACTCACTCAGAAAACAAGCTACCCACTCAAAAAAAAACAACAAGAGAAATATCATGTCTGCAACACCAAACTCCAACTCCCTACACCATATCATGTCTGCAACACACCAGCACCAGGTAGGCTCAGGTATGACCCTTCACCTCTCACTACGCACTCATAATGATCAAACTAATTTAATGTTGAGGTTTAGAGATTTAAAAGGAAAAAAGGTGGCTAGTTAACTTGGCCACCTTTGTAAAGTTAAAGTAAATGAAAGCGTTAAGTTTGCATGCCACCTGGACAAGTAAAATTAGTAAATGGGGAGTGAACAAGGACACGAAGGTGATTCCAAGGCTGGGGAAATGATTAACTAGAGTGGGACCAACGGTCCCAAACAGGAAAACTTGTGCCAATACAAGTCAACACCCCGCTCCAAATTTGGTTAAAAATACCATAAAGGTAAGATCTGGCTCGTTATACCCAATCCATTGAGAATTTTGAGAGCAGTAGGAGCATAAGAAGTTAGAGAAGCCATCAGCGAGAGAATCATCATTGAAGGCTAATTTTGAGCTTGCATGCACTCTCGTGCTACAGGAAACTACACAAGAATATCAGCAAGGATAAGGAGAGAAAAACAGAGTCACCTTTGGGTGAAATTACTTCCTAAGGCCACCATATCCCAAGAAAAAACACCAGAGGATGGAGGTAAGTAGTTTCCACCCTCCAAAATTGCAATTTCTCCATGAAATTTACACACAGTCAGTTATAATTTGGGAATTGAATGGTGAAATCTGAATTTGTTTAAGATGATAATATCCAAGACCTCTTCATAATTAACTCTCAAACAAAAACCATCTTACCACATTCCTGTCACAGCCATAAAAATGGGAGGGGGATTTAACACAAGGGATCCCACTGACATTAAAAGAATAAGACTGCATTCTCAAGTAGTGGAGATTTTCAAGAAATACCAATTGTTAGGTTTCTTTGATCTTCTGAAGGGTTTTGATGAGGAGATAGCTTGAGAGTTTATAGTGGTTGTGAAATCACACTCAAAGGAGAGAGCCACCACTGTGGTCAGGGGTCTAGCCATCACACTTTCACCTTGACTAATCACCAAAATCGCCACTTTTCCCTTAGGATTCAAGTGGATTAAAGAAATTATGCCAAGCACCACAGCCAAGAAAATCTTCTTTGTACTAGGCGAAGATTTCATTGAGGACAAGAATGGAGTGAGGATAGAAAGCCTTCATATCATTAAATTCATTTATTGTGAAGGCAGACATAATGTAGCCTATGGATACCATTTCAAGTTGTTGAATTAACTTATATTTCAAGGAGAAATCCCTCTAGAGCAAAGGTTTTTCATCCCTCGTTTCCTCTTGAAATCAATAATAGACATGAGAAAAAAGGTGACGAAAAGGAAATACCAAAATTTGGCTCATCATGGCCTTATCAAACCGATAGTGAGTGATGCTCTAAGCAGATTAAACGTCCCTATGTCTTAGTCCTCATTCATAGACATGGATAGGGAAGCCTTCATAGCAACCGAAACAAGACAAACCTTTGCCTCTAGTATTAGAGAGAGGGAGGTAGAAGAAGAAGAAGAAGAGGTTGAAGATGAGGAAGAAGAAGAAGAGATGGAGGTTGAAACATAAAACACAAATATATTAGAATGATAGAAAGAAAAAGAAAAAGAGGGAAATGAAATAGAGAAGGAAGATACTGAGGGGAATAAGGAAGAGAAGATAGAGGAGATTGAAATATTGGACCCTATGATAGGCACTGATACCTCTCCTCAACACACCAGCATATCACCAGAGATTACAGATCAGGAAGTGGATGCTACCTTGTCCACTTTGAGGACACCAGTGAAAGCAAAGAGGAAGAGACAAACACCCATCTATTTCAGGACTAGGAAGAGCCAAAGGGTGAGGCAAGGGAAACCACAAACTCCAACTAAAATCCCTATTACCATTAAGGAGTCACCCAAGAAGGATGATGAAATATGGATAGAATAAGGAAAGGTTCAATAGGTCACCTCAATTTTGGGGACCATTGTGACCTACTTAAGAATACATTCAAAAAGGTTGACATCCCCTACACATCTACCAACCCCCACAGACCATCAAGAGACATAAAAAATGGAAAAATAAGCAAGAGAGGATTTTTCCACAGGAAAAACAGAGTTTTCTACATGAAAATATTTCTTTGGTACAGGAAAATCCAGCAGGCCCATAATCAGAGAAAGAAGGCTTGGGTGAGGGAGAAAAGATACCCATGGATGGGAAATAGGCCCAAGAAGTTGAGGAAAAAGCACAATATGAAGGGAAAGATGCCAAATGAGAAGAAGAGAAATATGACAAGGAGGATCCTATCTCACCAAAACCTATCCCCAAAGATGTATCAATCGTATCACACCGTATCCCTTAGCCAAATCTCAGCTCCTACTATACATTTATTGAAGAGGGGAGATTGATTCCTTAGAAGTTTACAGTACCTTTATTCTATTAGTTGGAAGAGGAGAGAGCGCCCACTCATCATTGGATGAATATTTTTACAACCAAAGGTGTGCATGACATTGAATTCATAATCAAGCCATCCTTGATCATCATCATCATAAAGGATTCAAGGTGATCTAGCTATCATTCACCATCATTGAAGAAGATAATCTAAGAGGGAGCTCTTGCTACTATCTTCATCATCATCAAGAAGGAATTTGGTTGTATAAGAAAAGCACCTATTCAAGTAAGTATATTTATGACTTCATATAAATCTTTCAAAATTTATTTTTACTAAGAAAGCAACACAATGGTTGGGGTTTCAAACTTTCTTGCATGGAAGAAAAAGACATATCTAAATCTTGTTGAGAATGAAGTCATTAAAGGGTTTGAAAATAGAAACTCATGCACATGTCGGATACATGAAGGGAGACATAAGATCCTAGAGGATTCTCATAGAATCCATAAAGTACTCTCTCATCCCCTATGTACCAAAACTATAATCTACAAAATAAATATGTGATAAATTGGTGGAGCTATTCTCAGTGAGTACTGCAAGAGAAGTAATAGCTCTAAGATAAGAACTACACAGGTTGAAGATGTCAAGAGAAAGAATAAATTCATACTTTATGAAGTACAATATCAATTATAGGAATTGGGGAAAGTAATACAGTGTTGTTGAAAGATCTACCGGAGGGACGGGGAAAACTTCACTTCAAGTATCTATAGGAAGAAAGAAGAAACACCATTATAAGATATATTGTCTCTTTGTAAGATAGACGAGACAAGGTTAAAAGATAAAGTGAATATAGGATCAAATGAAGAGAATCAAGCCTATGCTGCCATGTCAAGGAGAAAGGGGAGATTCAGTAAGTTTTTCCCTCAAAATAAAAGAAGAAACATGGATAAGATACGATGTTGTAATGAAAGATTATCCCAAATCTAATGAGGAAAAGAGGAAAAGGAAGAAGCCCATATCGTCGGAAAAATGGAAGAACCAGATTCAAAGAAGCCTAATAAAGAAGAAGTGAAATATCTCTATTATGATTAAGATCATCTTCCTCTTTAAGAGGTATCTACCAGGTTGTAAAACGGTATGTTAGGAAGCATGGTATATTAGATAGATGTGTCCATTTATAATTGGAGCACTTTCCATAGGAGGATGTCTAAAAACATCTATGTGACATTTCTCTAATGGAATCCTCTTTGGATTCACTAGTTAGAAAGAAAGGAAAAGGTTTCTTCAAGAATTCTAACTTGCAGAGTTCTAGGATTAGAATATGATGACATATTGATGAAGCAAGTCAAGAGAATGAAACTCTTTCATTCTAAGGAAACTTGTTGCAGGATGGCTCAAAAGGAAGAGAATGAGTTACATGTATATATATCCTGACATTGGATGCTATGAAGTCATGTCATGTGGCTGCAGGTAGTATACTTCTATCTTTAGAAGTATGATAAAAATAGAAATTAAAAACTCTTCTGATGCACGGGATGCCAAAAGGGAATGATCTACACTAGATGAAATCAACATAATATTTCCTCATATGGAATATGAGGTGATAATACATTATCAAGGAACTACACAATGGAAGTTCCTGGGAATAAAATAAATTTATGTGGAAAAATAAAAAGGAAGAGATCATGGGAAGTAAAACCATGGAAAGAAGAAACCAACATCCAAGGAAGCCAAGAATATTTGACTAGGAGATCTTGTGGGAAGATCTGTAAACTCTGATAGAAGTCTGGAAAAGATAGATACCCTTGAAAATACATATATTTAGGAGATTTTTCAGCTATAAAAAAAGGATGCCGATACCTACAAGAAGATGTCATGGTGAAATATCATCACTGAGGTAACTTTTGATTTAAAATTTCATATTTAATTAATATTTGATGAGCTTATGCAGGGTTTCCAAAGGGAAGTATATGTCTTCCATAAATTAATAACCATATGACAGGATGAAATATCCATGGGAGAAATATGAAAAGAAGCAAGACAAGAAGTTAGACCATATGAGAATATTTATGGATCACTTTCTGACATAAGACATGACTCTAGAGTGAAAGTGATGGATGATGTATGCCCTAATGAAGAGATCCCAAAGATGAAGGCTCCTCAACAAAGAAGAAATTCATGACATCGAATGAAGGTGTTCCTCATGAACAGTTGGGTGCCTCACCATTGTTGCTGTAGGTCCTTGGTTATGTGGGATCATGGTAATAAATTTCTTACATAGTTGAAACTCGGTAGTTCCTAAGCCAAGAGGGAAGGTTAGGTAAATACCTTTGTGAAATATGTCCTCCCTAGTTGAGATGGAGATAAAAACATCATTCTGGTCTTCACCTAGAAGATATAATGCGAGATTCGGTAATCATCTGGCATCTGATACTCTTTTGGGATGCATTAAAGCATCCATAGAAAGAGTAGTCATGAAATTACATGTATTCTTTGAGGATTAGCTATCTCGATAAGAATAGTCTTATGAGGTCATACTCAGTGAACACTCGAGTGGAGTATGTACCTTGGAGACAATGATAAAGGTGTCTATAATCATTGGTCTCTCCAACATTGTCGCTCATAGTATCATGGAGAGATGGAGTTGTTAGTTAAGGCTTTGCACTGTAAAATTGATATTTAATATGATGCTATAACATATGGATTACCAATCAAATTATTCTTATGAGATTATTCATATTGAAAGTGACCATGTACAATTATGAATACCTCCCTAGTTAAGAGGGAGTGTTGGAATGTGTAACTAGGTTTGGTCTTCATAGTGACTTGTAATTATGAATTCATGTAATGAAGAATAAAAAGATAAAATGTATTTTTGTAATACTTGCATCATTGGTTTCATGAGCGAGGAGTTTTTATTATAGGTCAAAGACTTCTTCTTGATGTCTTTAGGGATTTTTCCATCTTGTCATAAATGTATAATTTAGATTCATGTATGTGAAGTGTTGTTACACTTGTAAAGGACATTTGTTGATGTAAAATATGCTCCAAGAGCTTTTCAATATTTTCCATTAAGGTCGACTCAAATTATGTTGTAAATATTCCTTGGTGAAGTCAGCCTACACACAAGAATAAATGTTGACCCAAAATAGGAGAGACAATCCATATATAATGGGTGTACTGTAGCTTCACTAGCACACCATCAATTCAGAAATCTCTGAGATAGTAATGTGAGGTAAGGTCTGCGGTATGATGCGAAGAAGGGAGACTACTCAGCAAAGATGAAATGGCTTTCTTATATCTCTATTTTTGGTCCAAATGTCTTGGTTAAGTTTTGTAATAACATTGCAAAGTTCACGACTATAGATGACATGAAAACAATGCAAAAAAGATAAGTCATAACACTATGGTTGGATCAAGAAAGGTATACATTAAAATGCGAAATAAAGGTGTCTTGATAGCATGGGAAAGGACTCTGCGAGAAGTGCAGAAAGAAGATAATTCAGGCCTCCATCTTGGTCATTGTTTCTCAGATAAAATTAGAGAGAAGACTGAGGGTGTTCACAGCATAAAGAAAGGGTATTACAGTAACTGAAATATCTCAGTCTTGGTTGCAATAAAAAGGCTAAAGAAGAGTCTCTTGGAAACTAAGAAGGAAAGGATCAAATCACATCATTTGGGTTGCTAGATTGGGGACTGAGTCTCCCTAGTGTTGGTGCAGCATAGTATAGAGAAGGAATATCAACATAAGGATCTTAGAAGAGAAAGTGACAAGGGTCTTGGAGACATATTGATGTCAAGGGTCTGTGTCATGGTTATGGTACTTCTTCTGGATCTTCAATTGAAAAGTACCATGAAACAGGGAGAGGTTTTGGCCCTGTGTCATGGTCATGCAAATCGTAAATATTGTTCTTGTAAAGTGAAACGAGTATCATTGTGTAATAATTTTGGCTCTACACACACATGCTTGGTGTGAATTAATGAATGAAAGAAAGAAAGTATTTTTAACGTCCATGAGGCTAAAAATAACCTGTGGGACAAATTGCTTCTCCATCTGGCTCTTGTATTCTACCCTTTTCCTGTGGAGTTTTACAATACGCGGTCCCAACTTCTTGACAAACTCTTCATTGAACAGATTATCCTGGGAGCTAGCTGCCAGAATACCTGCATAATTTTCCCTGTTGTCTTTGAAGGCCTCGCATTCTAAAATGAAATGTTTCTTGGTTTCCACTTTTCCAGAAGAGCAAAAAATACATACATTTTCTTGCCACATTTATTTTGGCCTTTTCCAGTGCCCTGTTTCACAACGGAGTTGATGGAAATTATTCCTTAATTGAGCAATAAGAATTTTAGATCTCTAGGAAATATTTGCCCCTATGTACACTTTTTGTTGATGATTATGGGTGGGGTTAAACTCTTCAATGTAGTACTTCTTCTTTCTCCCTAGCTCTTTCTCCCAAGTACTTTTGTGGAACTTATCCATAACAAAAGTTTTTATCTCTTTACTATTTGTAGGGCACATGCTTAAGAAAATAAACCATTTATTAAACCATTTTTTATTTTTCCACATCCAAGTCTTCTTTCTTTTTCACAATCTGTCATTAAACACAACCTTAGGCCATCTACACTCTTCCATTTGCTCAATTTTTTTCAAATATCTTATGACCCGCACCATAGCAATTGCTTCAATAGGAGCAACCCTTGTTTCACTTAGCAAGATAACATAAGGAACTACACTTTTAATTTTGAATTTGTTTGTAATCAAACGCTTTTGAATTTTCTCAATTTGCTTCCACTGCATCTTGGTTGTGTTGTTGACCCATAGATCACAACTGTAGAGAATCATTGGAATCACTAGAAACCCAAAAAGAGTTAGAGTGGTTTTCCCATCCCATAGCTCTGCCTCTCTACACCTGTTTTGAAGAGAATAAAATGTTTTCCAATCCCCCATAGTTCTTTTTTTTCTACAACCATCCTAACTTAAAAATCTGTTGAATTCAATTCAGAGGTATTTCTAGTCTACAACTTCTTCTAGAATGTTACCTTCAAAGTAGAACTTATGTTGGTTATGATTTCTTTTGTTAGAGAAAACCACTACTTTCGTTTTGCTAATATTGACTTGCATCCCCACGCTTCTACAAAATTCTCAAGGGAACGTAAGTGCTCTTGCAAACCAAGAGCCGATTTAGCAATAAGTATAAGGTCATCTGCATAAAAAAAGAAGCCCTATAATAAACTTTCCCAAATGGATATTGTCACCCCCTTCTGAATTTAGCCACTCTTCAAGCTTGTCAATACATAAACCAAAAAAATTAAGAAATAATGGGAAACCTTGCTTGACCCCAATATCACTTCTACAACTTTCATAAATGCATGTTGAAGTTCTAATTTTGACTTTCACCTCTTCATACAGTCTATGTACAGCTGCTCTCAAATTCCTGGGAACCCCAAGTTCCTCCATTCTGTGCCAAAGATTATCCCTAGGAGCCGTGTCAAAGGCTTTTCTGAAATCAACAAAGCAACAAAAAACTTCTCCCTTTTTTTCCCAAACTTTTTCAATGATGTGCCTTAAAGTTATACAATGATCAACTGAGGAATGCTTAGTTCTAAAACCAGCTTTCCCTTTAGCATGTTTATCTCTTTCTTCTGCCCACTTGCTGATTTTATTTTATGTAATGCTTCCAAATAACTTTGCAAACAAGGGTTTTATCATTATGGTTTTTTAATTGGAGGGATTACTGATGTCGCCACTCTTGAAAAGAGGTATTGCCATACTAGTTGTCCAATCTATGGGGAACCCCTGTTGTATGATGTTGTTGAAAATTTTTGTGATGTGAAGTGAAAGAATTTTTAAGCCCCAATTTAGATACTCTGGTTGGAGTTCAACTAAGTCTTTTTCTTTTCCAACACCCAACTTCTTGATACACATCTCTACCTCTTGCACCATGAAGAGTTTTGTGTCTGTGCTGACCAAGGTAGGAGGGTCAACCTTAGGATCCTGCTCATAAATTTTTCTTGCATAGTCGAACCATATAAAAGCTGTAATGTTGTTTTTAGTTTGCACCTTTTCGGTTGGAGCTCCTTCCATAATAACTTGGGGTTATTTTTCCCAAGGAAGATTAGTTCTTCTCTCCTTGAAACTGTTGGCTCGAGGGGTCCTGACCTAGGTTCGGAGTTCAAGGTTTCCTAATAAACCCCTATACTACTGGCTCTTTTGGCAATGACCTTCTTGTGCAGGTCAAAGTCTCACCCAAAGTAGTATGGGTGGGTGTTGGAACCAGGTTTCCGCACCTTGAGAAAGGGTAGGTAAGGCAAGAAAATTGCCTCTTTCTGAGTAGGATCTATAGGTCTCTTTTCGCATCCATGTGCGCAAGGTCAACTATAATACAGTGTATGATAATTATATACTTCTATGACAGTAACACAGTATTGCATAAAACAAAACAGAACAGATCCAGATGCAGTAAAAACACTTACACAAAACTTTCGCAGCTGAATACAGAAAACGCATAATACAACAATTACCAATTATTCGCATAAACATTACACATAGATTCAGTTCTCAACTAGCCTTTCTTATTCATCAATTCATCAATTCCCTCTTACAATACCCGTCCCATCTTGCGCACACAGCAGGACTCTGGATCTCTGTGCACACAACCAGCAGGAGTCCTTTCCCCAAAAACCCAAATAGATCTACTAAACCACAATTTGTATCAATAGCTCCTTCTTTCTCTGCCTTAAAATCCAAAATGTTCCTCTATTTATAAAAATTTAGCCTAATATTTCCTATGGTCTGCAAACCATGGTTTGCGGATTCTAGGTCTACCCTTTGACCCATTACAATGCTTTCGAGGCTTTGACCCACCCCAAAACCCCTATGCTAGACTAAATATAATCAAAAATATTCAAAATCGGACCAGTTTTGCAGCTTGTAGGAGACCTTGTTCCAATAGTCCCCCAACACAATCTTGTGACTCGTCCCGAGTCACTGTGGTGGTGCGGTCTCTATCTGCGAACGTAAGGTATTGAAGGCTATGATCAGTGAAGGTAACACTTCCTGACTCTGGGCAGCAGCACTTTGTGTGATATCTACAAGCTTCAGGGAGGTCGGTCCTTCAGGAGCCATGGTAACCCGCTCCAAGATCTGGTTAAGTTGCGCGATGGCGTTGTGAGCATCCTGAGATATCTAAAAGGCAGCATCGCCCCATGGCTTCAAGCGCTTTCTGATATCATGCTTGGCGCGTCAGATATCCGCAATCGTGTCTTGGAGGGCGTTGCTAATTTTCAAGAGTGCCAGACACTGCAGAGGGACGAGGGAGGGCAAGGTAGCTTCGATCTGATCGAATGCAGATTCCTTCTGTCGTAAGTCCTTTTTGACACGCTGAAGCATCGGGTTGAACAGGACCATTGTCCAGAGCTGCATGGCCACCTTGAGCAATTGAGTACCTAGAGTAAGATGTCCTATAATAATTTCCATAGCTGCTGTTATCAACACAGCATGTTGTGCCCGTACCTTCGGGGGTGTGGTAGGCTGTGCTTGGACTTCGCACACGGTGAATTGGTAGGCCATTTGGGTCTTGAGGGCATGTACTTCCATTCAGGATGCCCTGAGTGCTGCAACCAAGCCTTCTATGGTAGCCCGGAGTGGAGCTAACACCAGGAGTTCATTAGGGATCTCTGTGTCGAGCTGGGGAACCACTGGTTCGAGCTGCACCATAAGGGAGATATCTTTGGTCTGGTGTGTGAGGAGCGGTGTGGCCACATCGAAGTGTTGTTGCACGATCCGGTCGCGATGATGGATCTCTTGTAGCACGGCGATGTGTAAACCCTGTAACGCCTCGCGGGGCAGCTGCACCAAGTCCACTTGTAGTTCCGTAGCTGTTGGGAGGTGGTCGCTGACCAAGACCGTGCTAGGTAGTGAAAAAGTATGGCTTTCGTTGGCAGGTAACCTGGAACAGCAAAGAATTCGCAACATATCCCTATACCATTTCATACCCCGGGGAGATGGAGTATCCTTGTGAGTCAGCTCTTTCGTGTGCAGGACTAGCTGCAACTCGACTGCGTCAGTTCTCATAGTGCATGGTGGTAGCTACATATCATCCTACATGGCATCTTCCAAGCCCATCCGGCTAGGGCCTGTGATCATCCTAGGTTTGGAAGGGGCGTGAACTTCTGTCATGTAGCTTTGGCACCATTCTGCATAGGGTTCAAAGTCAATTTTCCCTGCAGGGAGCCAGAGGGCAATCAGCTTATCAATCTCGGCATCCCCAGACCCTCTCAACACAATGTCTACAGGCGCTGGACTGGTAGGTGCCGAAGCGTTCAGAAGTTTAGCAGCTGCCATAGCAGCAAAAGGATAGGCCTCCAACTTTGGAAAGTCGCAAACAACGGAAGTAGGTTGATGGGGTATGACCCAAACGCTAAAGGTCCAGAAAATCAAGCAGTCGAATAACATATGCAGATTACAGAGACAATATGGAGCCTTGATCGGGGTTATCCTTTCTTCCTTATAATTTCAGGGGCTATCCAACGGTAGAGTAAATCTAACTTGAAACTTACCATCAATCAACCAGTAAAAACTCACCATAAATTGTCGCATTGATTTCCAGCCACCTATTTTCTGTAACGGTAAGATTCCCTTTTCACCAGAATGCAATGTTCTGACGGTCATCGTTCACACCTGATGGATTTCCCACGGATCTACTGACCTTGGATGAAGTGTCTGTGTTTCTCGCACATCCCGAATTAAATCCGACGTCGGGTGTGTTGTAATAGGATTCGGGTACAACTCAAGCAACTTGGCAACCGTACGCATCTTGTCCAGCACCGCGGTTGGGAAAGTTTGAGGATCACTTGTTCTTTTCGTTAGGCACAGGCTCCAATATTCAATCGTGTGTGGTACCGGCGTTCCCCTTGATCTGGGTGTGATGTGCAGGCATGACCTTCCCTCAGTCAAGGCGTTTATGTTCTACAGAGCTATGTCGAGCACCCCTGTGCCATCTTCCACCAAATGCTCGCAGAAACTCATCCCACAAATTCTCCCAATGGCGCTTACACTGATGCAGCTCCGCATCTAAATACCATGCAGCTGGACGCAGTCCTAGGGTATGGATAAATAGGTGGACCAGTTCGTTTGGGGTTCTGTCGCACCATTGCGTTTCCCATGTAAGAAAATATCGACGTGGGTCTTCTGACCCAAGGAACTTTTGGATTTGTCTCCCAGCTGGAGCTTCAAATCACAGTATCATATTATCCCAACATTCCTCCCAATCGTGGAAGACCTTCCCATGCATATCCCACCAGCGCGCAAGCGTTCCGCGCAGGGCTAGCTTAAGGGCCCCCAGCCTGTGTCCCTTGGGAACTTCGGCTTCGAATGCGTGTAAAAATTTCTTAATGTTACCCGAGTCCCCAAAGTAAGGTAGGTCTCTTACCTCGGTGGACATGCAGCAGAAGTTCCTTGTGACCCGAAGACATCATAGCGCCGAAATGTCATGCAACCGGCCCTGCCAATTCTCTAGTTCCCCATTGGAGTTGGAAAAGCACTCACTATCCTTTTCCCAGCAGAGTACTCCTTCCGCGGTAGGGTTAATCCAATCTCCGTCCTGTGTAGTGAGCTTGTAGATGCGATCCACTTCCTATGCATCATGTGCTAGCTCTGTATATCATGTGCCTTTTGCGGGATCCAACGGTACTATTACTCATGTGCCATTATTTTCAAACACCATGCTACGCTTTTTGAGATTAATAACACCCCCCATATCTATAGCCCAGTCCAGTCCCAGGAGTGCAGGGTAAGGATCCGCATCTTCCACAATTTCTACTACCTCAAAGTCAGCTTGGACCTTTACTCCTGCAATATCTACCATGGTTTTTGGCAGCCTTCCCAGAGGGATGATCTTTTGTTGATTTTCCATGCGCAACTAGATGGTGGACCATTCCAATTTTGTTTCACCCATTCATTTCCAAGTTTGTTTAGGTAATACATTGGCATCCAATCCGAGGTCTAAAATAACCTGGTCCATCTCGTAATTTCCAATGTGGGTCGTCAACCGCATCTCCCTCCCAGTGCGTTTCTGATATCTGTATAATTTGTGCACATCCTTAATATCGAGGGACGCGGTGGAGCGTGTTGCGCAACTATCTATTAAAGCTTGCAGATTTTGCACTACCTTTGGGTTTCATATCAATTTCATACATGCCTACAAGAAGGTTTTGACCTCCTTAAGATCCGTAGGGAGTAGGGACGTAGATGCCTCGGTCCGATGAAGTCCCTTCAAGCTTCTATAAACGTTTCTCTTGCTTTTTCTAGGTCCAGCCCTTCTTGTTTGCTAATTTCTTTGCGGATTAGCGTTTCAGTTTCAACCTTTTCCTCAATCCCCCTAGTAGCCAATCCACTGTACGTAACAACATTTACGCTTGGATCCTTACCCCTCAGCTCAGTCTTAACCCTCTACACCTTCTGTGTAGGTGGTAGCTGCTTCTCCTGTATTTTTGCTATCAAGACTGGACAATCTTCAAGCATATGGTCCAACTGTCTGCAATACCTCCAGGACTGCCTTGTAGGTTTCAGGAAATCCCTCACAAAGTGCCCTGTGTCTCCACATTTATATCAGATTAATTGGCCCCGGCCCCAACCTGCGCTTCCACTTCAACCTCCTTCTCTGCTTCTGGAGGGGGAGCCACTCATGCTTGCGGGGTTTTTTGGCGAGGCGGGGTCTGACTGTACCTTATACAATTTTCCCCGATCTATCACTAGATCATAGGTCTGACATTTCTGCTCGTCATGCCCTACTGACCGATAGAACCGGCACCATTTTTGCTTCTGCTTTAGGACATAGTTCCCGGATCGGGGCAACGGTTGGTATCATGCAGCCCAACTACGCGGCCATTCTCGCACCAGAACGCAGGTCCACTTGGGCCGAGTCATACTGGACTGGGTCCCTTGCGTGATCCAGGGTACATCAACCTAGGTTCTCCTATTCGTAGGTATTCTGGGCACAGATCCTTTGTATGCTCTGATACTCGACATCGTAGGCACCATAGATTTGCGCCAGCTTCCCTTCCTTGTTCCTTTCGTAGGTCCTGAATCTCCATGTGCATTGCCCCGAGATGCTCCTGGATTTGCTACACTCCTAACAAAGCATCAATCCTGGGTGTAGCTTCTAGTTTCATAGGGGCTTCCAAAGCTTTGTCCTATGATTCGAAATTCTGGTGACCCATAGGTACGTGTAGGTGAGGTAGTAGCATAGCGATGAACCATTTTGTATGATGTTTGTCGTCATACTTAAATTATCCTTCTCTGATAGCTTTCTTTAGGCATTGATCAGCTTCCCACACAGACTCAGTCATTCCTTGCCTGAAGTCTTTCACATCTGCTACGATCTGAGAGTAAGACTTAGGTTTCCGGAACTATTGTTTAAGGGCGTCCTTAATATCTTGAATGGATGTGCTCCCGTTTTGAGATATGTACCACATATACCAGTCCAGCGCTCTCTCTTTGAAGGCTAGGGATAGCTACGCTCTTTTCACAATATCGATCGCCACACCTTGTGCAGTCCATACCGAGTCTGCCACAAACCAAATTCGGTCCATGTCCTCATCTCCCGCACCTTTAAAGGTAGGTAATTTCAAGTGTGTTTCCATATCGTCTTCTGGCGGGACTTTGGGCAAGATTTTACCCTTACGCAGTTCTGAAGGTGGTGTAGCTAACAGGCTGTTGCGCAGCTGCTCCTTTCAGCGGGCTACAAACAAATCTATCCCCTTCTTGATTGGTTTGATAGTACTTACCGCTCCGCGTTGTACTTTCATCCCGATTGGAAATCATTCAATTGTACCTACTCTTCCCCCTTGTCAAGCCTTCAATACTTCTCTTGGAATTACCCGATCCCCTTCTCAACATGCTCCTGGTCCTAACAACGGAACCATTTTTTGGCTCGAGGGGTCCTGACCCAGGTTCGGAGTTCAAGGTTTGTGAACAAACCCCTATACTACTGGCCCTTTTGGCAGTGACCCGCTTGCGCAGGTCAAATTCTCACCCAAAGTAGTATGGGTAGGTGTTGGAACTAGGTTTCCGCACCCTGAGAAAGGGTAGGTAAGGCAAGCAGATCTGCGCCCGGCCCTGTGATACCCAGGTCGCCTCTTTCTGAGCAGGATCTATAGGTCTCTTTTCGCATCCATGTGCGCAAGGTAAACTATACTACAGTGTACGATAATTATATACTTCTATGACAGTAGCACAGTATTGCATAAAACAGAACAGAACATATCCAGATGCAGTAAACACACTTACACAGAACTTTCGCGGCTAAATACAGAATACGCATAATATAGCAATTACCAATTATTCGCATAAACAGTACACATAGATTCAGTTCTCAACCAGCCTTTCTTATTCATCAATTCATCAATTCCCTCTTACAATACCCGTCTCAGCCTGCACACACAGCAACAGGGTCCGCACACAGCAGGACTCTGGATCTCCGCGCACACAGCCAGCAGGATTCATTTCCCCAAAAACCCAAACAGATCTACTAAACCACAATTCGTATCAATAGTTCCTTCTTTATCTACCTTATAATTCAAAATGTTCCTCTATTTAACAATTTAGCCTAATATTTCCTAGGGTCCGCAAACCATGGTTTGTGCATTCTAGGTCTACCCTTTGACCCATTACAGTGCTTTCAGGGCTTTGACCCACCCCAAAACCCCTGCGCTAGACTAAATATAATAAAAAATATTCAAAATCAGACTAGTTTCGTAGCTCGTAGGAGACCCTGTTCCAACAAAAACCATGAAATTAGCATTTTTATTTCTTGATATCTGCTTGTAAGCTTTGAGCTCTATGTTATCCTTGTCTGATTTCTTCCACATTCTCCTTTCCTTTTTGCATTCCTCGTCAAACCAAGCATTAACTGGAAATAATTAATGAATCGATTTTAATAACGTCCACGAGACCAAGCGATCTAAGGGACCTAGGACTCCAACCCATCAGAACTTCAAACTTTTCTCTAAGACTACTCCATTGTCATTAATCTTGACCATGAAGTTCGCAGTGTTGATAAGTCTCGCGTCCTCGAACAATTTGTTCAAACAATCCACCTTAATAATGCTTTTAAACTAATTACGAATATCCTCATAAGCTGGACAATCCATGATGTAGTGACATTGTGTTTCAACCTCTCCTTTCCTACAAAAGATGCAGATTATTTCGTCCCACTCTTCTTTTGGAATTTTCCATCTTCTTGTTTCACATCTGAGATGATGAGACCCGATCCTCAACTGTGCTATTAATTATCTAGCCTTTCCCGTGATTTTGGCCCCTAAATATATCTTCTCATCATGAGACTATGTCGGGTTGAAATCTTTAACATAAAGCATTTTTTTTCGACCAATCTGTTTTTCCCAAATGGTAGTCCTGAATTTTTCAAGCACCCATTTTTTTATTTCCTCTTTAGAGTTAGGACACTCTTGCCACTTAATGCCCCACTTGCCCAACCACTTGTAATTTTGTTTCCCCCAATTTTTATTCTTACTTAAGTGATGTATCATCTCCTATGCAGTTACATGTTAAGTAAAGAAATATACCTCCATTGGAATTTCATGTGATATATAAGACTATTGATTTCAAGAGTGTCGGTGTATTACCAAATGTGGAATATTGTGATTTTGTGTGGTATTATACACATTGTTTTTAGCACTTGCACTTGAATTTTTATGAAGGTAGGCCTTTGGAAAGTTTGCAGCCATCTCTATGCTCAAATTTTGGTGAGTAGGTGTCAAATCAGCATTTTAGCACTCTTGAGAAGTTGTGATTCACAGACGACAATAAGTTTGTCATGACAGAAATTTTCATAGGTCATGAAGACCTTGTCTGGAGCAAGGATGAGCCACCCCATTAATCAAATCTCATTCCCAGATTATGGAAATGAGCGAATTATAAAACCCAGCATATCTGAAGCTTAAGCACTTGTGATAAACATTTAATATCTGGGATGCACGAGGAATTATATATGCCAATATAAACAGCCAACCCTCTGTAGCTTATTAAACTTGAGCGCAACAGAAGGACCAAAGTAATTTCATTGGATCGGTCCGCAGAAGCCTCCTCTACACCCTCTGGCCATCAGGGAAACGGACACATACCCTACAAATATTGAGCCCTTTACCTTCTTGTGGCTCCTTTGGCAGAAATGACAGTAATTGACATTTGATTTCTCTTGAAGGTTCAGGATTTGGTACCTCAGAGAGTTCTCTTTTTCGTTTATAGGGGTGACCCATGGAGCCGTTGTCCATATTAGGTATCAAGGGCTCTTGATCACACATGCTTTTCCTCTTCCCAAATAATGGCAAGCGTGCATATTCGCAGGCTGTGCCATTTTGTATGTTCTGAGATGTTGAAGAAGAGGGGAGAGATCTCCTTTTCAAGTGGAGAAGCGAAAGAAGAAAAAATTGTCCCACGAATTCAACCCTGATCATGGTTATGGGCATTGAATAATTGGATTGCTTCCTCTAGCCGTCAGTTTCTTGCCTGCAGAACTTGTTGTGCCCTGTCTATGGATTGTCCAGCCATTTGAACAAAACAAGTAATCAACTCTTGCTTATCTGCTGCGGAGGTCTTCATTAAAAGGAGGAAATAAGTGCAACTAGGAAAAAAGGAAAAGAAAAACAAAGACTTTGGAAAACAGACCTAAAATCTAAAAATGGTGAGACACAATGGAAAAATTGATGTAGTTATGGTTCAAAATATAAGGAAAAAATGGCAACATAAATAGTACACGAACTTCCACCAATGGACACCTCCTTCCAGCTTTTCATTTTTTATTTTATGTGTTTTAATTTACATTAGCATATATGTGGAAGGAAAGTTAGTTGAAAAAATAAAATTATTTCATTAAATGGGATAATTAGCTTATAGGAATACTGGCAAGATTGAGTTGCATGTTGTACAACATTGGATTATCCCCTTTCTTTCTAAATATATTCAATTTTGTAAGCTTATTTATATATATATTTTTTTTAAGATTGATTATATATATATATATATATATAGTGTGTGTGTGTGTGTGTGTGTGTGTGGAAAAATTAGGGTTGGTTCACTAGAATGGACTACACCCAGACTAAACTAATTAGAATTTAACCTCGAGGGTGTCAAGAAGAATTGTAGCTGTGACTTCTTATTATAAAAAGTGCTTTAGCAAATACATCTTAACCAATTGATCTTACTTAAGCTATATATAATCTTACAAAATTAAATATATAAATAATATTAAAATTTTGAATATATTCTATAAAAATTATGTTAATATAAAATATATTCAATTTTTAATATTATTTATATATTAAATTTTGTAAGATTATATGTGTGTGTGTATGTTCACCTTTTGTGAGATAGTAAGAAATTGGGAGGTTTTTTGGACATCGATTATGGTTCAAAGCATTGGAGGTCTTACAGCCTCCACTCAGTAAGTATGGTGCAGCACTGGGGGGTGTTTCTTTCTCTGTGCGACGGATTTTTTCATGTCCGCAGATAAGGAAGGTTTGAACGGTTTGGAGGGAGCGAAGGAGGGTTTGTAGCGCTGGAGGTTTGTTGGACGCTGACTTCGGTTTGAAGTATTGGAGGTATTACAACCCGCACTCGGTAAGTCATGTGCGACACTTGGGGGTTTTTATTTCTCTATGCAGTTGATTTTTTAATCAGGTGGGTAGATCTTGGGACTTCTCAGTTTTTGTGTGAGGTTTTCAGGTCAAGTTCTCTAGTTTTCCATCAATGATGGTTGTGGTGTTGTCGAGTATCAGGCTGGCGAGTCTGGAAGTGATCGTCTAGAACCTAGCCCTCAAAATTATAAAGAAAAGCTTCATGATCTTCGTCTACAATTGCACAACAAGTCACTTCAACGAAACCCTGGAGTGCATCTGGGACGTAGGCGACGTGCCATGAAAGGGATTCTTCGATCTTAAGGATTTCATGCTTTTTATTATGAAATAAAATTTAGGGAATATCCTCATCGTATCTAAGGCTCCAGTGATCCTTACAATCTCCATGCTCTCCAAATACATGGAGCGAGGTGATTATATCATCGATGGGAGCAATGAGTGGTATAAGAACATGGAGCGAAGGGCACGACAAGTGCCTGAGAAGAAGAAGAATAGTTTTTCTGCAACATCTGAAGCAAAATTAAAAGAAAAAAGAGGGGGGGGGCGGAAGGAGTGGCTAGAACCCTAGCCGGCCTAGCCCTTGGTTTATGATTTCCCTTGTGAAACTATTGTGATGACACACTTCATTGGTGACACAAATGGTGTTGGATTGAGGGTTGGTTATCGTGGACTGTTATGTGTGTGTGCGTGTGATGAGGCCTATCATAGCATCTCCAAGTGCTTACTTGTTGGTCAGAGTATCTTCCCGCATTATTTTCTTATCGGTTAAAGCATTTTCCAAAGTTGCCAAGGTGTCTAAGGGTTTTGGTAAGGCATGATGGAGCATCTCTAGGCTTTACTTGTCAGTGAAAGTATCTTTCGACATTGTTTTCTTTCCAATCAGAGTATCTTCTAGAGTTTCTTGGGGGTATTTTGGGTTTCAGCTCCATTTGGGTCTATGTGTGGGCCTTGCACCTTTTTTTCTTCTTTTAGATTTTTTCTAGGGTTTTTTGACTCACATTGTAATGTTTGGCTACCCATTGTATGGGCTATATCTGATGCTCCTTATAGGGTTCTATAGCGGGCTTGCGTGCCTTGTTATTTGGTTTATTTTCACATCTTATGTAAACAATTTTCATTTTAAAGAAAAATGTTATTTTTTTCTCTCTGAAAAAAAAAATAATAATAATAATAATAAACGGAAAAAAAAAAAGAAAGAAAAAAAGAAAAAGAAGCTAGTAAGAAGTTGTTCATCAATGGGCGTTTACTAAATATATCTAACAACCTGCAAGCTAGATATACAAAACACTTATGATTTAACAATGCTTATGATTTAACTCAAGGTTTTTCACTTTTTTAACAAGTAATATGTTTTATTTTTAAATATTTCAAGAAATTTATATTCCTATAGTACTTGAAAGTCATTCCCTAGTCCAAATTATAACTTTGGTCTCATCAAATATAAGAATATCAATTGCATGGCTTTGGTCTTCTCTTATACACATTTTTCATTGTCAAAGTGGATATGTTTAATTCAACACATTTTGCTTTTTTTTTTTGGCTCTAATAAGGAAAGATGAGGTGAGGAAATATACTTTGTAGATGGTTGTGGATATTTTATAAGGCAACTTGTCCCCACAAATTTTAAAAAGTTTATGCAAAAATGAGGTTATACTCTATTGTGTATTGAATTATTTTTATTAAGTTTTAATATTAGAAGCATATTGCCTTTTCTATAAAAAAAAATAAATGAGATAATAAAACAAATTATAGTGGTAAAAATTTCATAGAAATATAACATTGAACACAAAATGTGTCTAAGAGAGACCCGAGAGTGAAAACAATGGCAATAAATAAAGATCACACTTTTATATTTTATTCTAAGATTTATAATGGAAAATAAATAAATACAATCACAACACTTATGATGATTTAACTTAGGGTTTTTCAATTTTTTAAAATTTATATGTTCTACTTTTAAGCATTTCAAGAGAGTTATATTCCTACAAGACTTGAAAGTTCTTCCCTGTCCAAATTGTAACTTTGGTCTCATCCAATATAAGAATATAAATTGCATGGATTTGGTATTCTCTTATACACATTTATCATTTTAAAAGTGGATATGTTTAATTCAACACATTCCAATTTTTTGGTTGTCATAAGGAAAGATGAGGCGAGGAAATATCCTTTGTAGATTGTTGTAGATATTTTACAAGGCAACTTGTCCCAGCAAATTTTAAAAATTTTATGCAAAAATCAGGTTATACTCTACTATGTTTTGATAAATTTTTTATTAAGTTTTAATATTAGAAGCATACTACCTTTTTATAAAAATTAATTGAGACAATAAAAGAAATTATAGTGGTAAAAATAGCATATGAATATAACATTGAACACAAAATGTGCCTGGGAGAAACTTAAGGGTGAAAACAATGGCAAGAAATAAAGATCAAATTTTTCTATTTTATTCTAAGTTTTATAATGGAAAACAAATAAAGATAATCGTTCATGGAAATTGTGGCCTAAATATAATATTACATGATCATCTCCTTCCTTTACTTTGGTTTGTTATCTTTCTCCTTTGATATTCTCTATTATGGAATAATAAATTAATACAATATGGACAAAACCTCCTTATCTCCAAATGTCAAAGGTTTTATCATGTCCTCGTAGTTGTTAATGATAGGTTGGAGGTTTGTGCATTCCTGAACACTCTATTAGGCTTATGGGATTACACCCTACAATATGTTCCTAAAATTATACATATGACTAGCTCCACATGTGATATTAATGGGTGTTGACATGATCTGCACTTGGTCTAACCACAATGGTTAGAGAAAAGTTCCACTTGTTGGAAGTGTAACCTTTCATACAAAATTTAATTGAGGTGATATTCACATTGCTAGAAAACCTTTGATGAGTAGAAAAACATTGACGGGTTGCAAACTTTATTTGCAACATTTTTAAGGAAAAAATATTACATCAATTCCTAAAATGGGTTTTAAGAGTTTCACATCTCCAAGTCACCACATCAGAATTAACCCCAAAAATGGGCTTGAACATTTCATAAAATTATTTTTTCACATTAAAAATTACCCAAAATGATGAAAAAATATATAATGCTCCATTTTAACTTACACTCCTCACTTTGGAGCCTTTTCGTACTCAAAATATTTTAGTTTAGAAAGAGGCGAGGAAAATTTGGTTCCTCAAGTTTCTATTTAGAGTACCACCACTTTGCCTTGCCTAGTAGTTTCCATTGGACACATAATCATTTAGGATTTTTGTGTCATTGTAAAGAATTTATACGTGATATGGAGGTAGAGGAAATGAAGAGTCGCGAGGAAGACCAAGAGCTCCTCATATAAGGTGAAATGAATAGACACCCTCTTTGTATATATTAAACTTTGAGCGATGCAAGAAGACGCATCCATGGGTTTATTCCCTTATCTTGTCATTGGTATTAGAGTTAGGTTTGTTATGATAACTCCATGATTCCAACAAACAGTCTTGAACTCTGAGCTTTTTCATTCTCCTACAATCCTCCTACACTCTTTTCCATGCTCATTTCTTTACTTAGTTCCCTCCTCACCTTGACTCGATGTTGTTTCACTATAAACCCTATATTTTATCCAAAACCCCTTGCAATCTCCTTGCACTTCATTTCCTTGTCTCCATGGGCTTACCTCTGATTATTATCATCTATCGTGGCTTGATTATTCTTTTATCTACTACAATGTGTCCATTTTTCCTCACTTCTTCTCTCCTCTACATTCATAATAGAATACCTGTAAGATTTTGTGCAACCTATAAAGATGAGTGTTTTCTTTCTGTTATTGGGGGTGTAACATTGTGGTGGGGAGCCAGGTTGCCATAAGAGGTGAGAGGCCAATCTAATTTTCAATCTATTTAAGACATTCATTAACCAAGTCTCCAAGTCCTTTAAGGCACCTTGTGGTCATAGGCACAATATTTATTATCTAGATCAAAGAAACAGACCATGAAGATGATGATTTCATTCATTTGAGAGAATTATGTGATTCAAATACACAAGAAATTCAGTATGCTTCTAGCCAAAAACATTTGAGAGATAGTTTTGAAATCTTTGATTTGGATAAAAATAGGGTAATCTCTTAAGAGGAGCTTCATGTTATTTAGATAAATTTGGTAGAGCACACCACAATGGAGGAATATCAATTGACGATTCAAAAAACTATCATTTTCTTACATATGGGGACAAATTCTCTTTTTAAGGGTAATGCATAGAAGTAAATGGTAATGGCAATTGTTTATTCCACATACGATTTCCTGGCATAAACTAAGAGTGTGTATATAGTGGCTTGGTTTCCATTTCTACTTGAGTTTTAAATTGTTTGTTTTTCAATCTGACATTTAGTATAGGCTTGTGAATATCTCATACAAATAGTTGCAAAAGGTGCACTCTCTCATCCCCATTGTTTTTATGGTGTTGACTAGAAAATAAAACTATCGAGAATGGTTCAGAAAAATCAAACACATTGTCATCTTGAATGATTTGTGCAGTTTCATTTATGAAGGAGAAGAAGTTGTCATTGACAAGGATATGATATACGTGGATTGATGAATCACCATGGTCAATAATTTATTTTTTACCGTTGGCGGTTTACAAGCCCATGCTTTTGCTAAACCATGGTATCCACCCATGGTATTTTCAAGGTGGAATAAAACAAAACAAAATAAATCATAATAAAGTGGTGAAAATATATTTAAATGATCATTAATTAGTTTTTACCATGTATAATCATTCATCAATTTTTACCGTTAGTCATTTTTGGTATTAATCCATGATTTTTTGTAACCCGTGGTATTTGAAAATAAGACAAATAATGAAAATGCATAACTCATAAGTAAAAATACACTCATAAGTAATATATATAACGACCTTTAATTTGTAAAGGGACATATCTTTTCCCTTCATGATGTAGACATATATATTGTTCCATTTAATAAAGAGTTGGATGTTATGATATTATTGTTCTCTTTATTTTAATTTCCATTTTCTTTCTATTTAATAAAGAATTGAGCTCTTACCATATTATTATTCCCTTTTAAATCTATTTCTATACATTGTGATGATATTTAGTCTCATTCCTTTCATGTCATGTGTTAGTGGTATCAAAGAAATATGCTCCTTGTCATTTCCTACTGCATTTCCCTGATGAGGTTAGGGTTTAGAGAGTTGAATCTCAAGTTGGTTTCACTTGAGGAAAACCACTCTCACCATCCCAAGCGGCCTCTAATGTCAGAAGAAAAAAGGAATTTCAGAGCAAGAGATCATGTCTAGTTATTTCTCAATGAATCACTCATGTGACAAAGGAACACGATGATGGAAAATCTCACCTAGATACTTCAATAATTGTCGAAAACAACTAAGAAATGTTCAACAAACATAAATTTTAGAAGTGTGACAACATTTAAGGTCCAAGTTAATTTTGATATCCCTTTATTTGAAAGACGGATATATGCAGCTACCTTGGAGAAATGGTTGAACATGATCAATGGTTATTACTCTATCCAAAAAAAAATTGATAGTGAAAAGACTAGTTTCACGCTCCTTAAAACTCTTCCCCATGTTAAATCTTCTTGGGAAGGTTATTAGGAGGGATACACCATGGATCAACCAATGCCATTAAGGAAATAACCCATTTGGCCAAAGTTTGTGGATTCCCTTAAGGAGGAATTCTATCCTATGGGGTGATTTGATTGTTGATGTTTGTAGCTCAGTATTGTACTTATGCACATGCCTAAATGTTTAGGCATGCATAATTTGCCCAAGATCTCCTTATACACTTTCTTTAGTGTGAGAAAGTTGCGTTTTTTACTTATACAATGTTTTAACTTAGTAAAAGCATATAATTTTTATGTTTTCTCATTGAGCTAAAGAAACGTTAGGAAAATTAAAGTATTTATGTTAGTAATTATGCTTTAATCTCAACCCTTGATCTCAAGTGAGGTGAGATTTAATCTCCACCATTAATTAATTTGGAGATTACAAGGGTTAACGATTTATCTCAATACAAAGTTATAAGACCAATGTTAATAAGAGGGAGAATATACATGATACAATAACATAAGACATTGAAAGAGGCATTTCAATGGTGCCATGGAGAAGGAATTTAATTCTATTGTGTTGGGTTTGAGGCAGGGGAAAGAAGGAAATCCATATAAGCCAAGGAGGGCTTGATCAAATCCAATTGTTGTACATATAAATTCCTTAGTTAGGCCATTATCCTAGGATGGGAACACAAGTAAGTTCTAAATATCTTTAATTAAGAACTTATTTGGTTGGGTAGAACTTATTGTGTCATTTTTGTGAGATTGGTTATGTTTTTTATTCTTCTAATAAAAGTTATGAACGTAGTTTTTCCTTCATTTACTAGATTTGTATTATGTTGGGTTAATGAATCATCGAGTGCTAGACTCATAGGAAAATTTAACATGGCATCAAAGCTAGAAACTTTAAAAACCTATCTCTAAAGCTAGGTTTGTACAAGATTGTTGGGGCTAGGTTCGATCACGATAATACAAGGTGGAAATATTTTTTAAGGTTATAGAAATCATGTTGTACATTGTACAACTACTGAAGTCAATTTTTAAAGGCCAAGTTATATATGTGTGTGTGTGTGTGTGTGTGAAGGGAATTTTAAAAAAAAATGTAAGGCGGGGAGAGGGGGGGCATGCGTGGTTGATAGTGTAACAACCCTATTTTAAAATTTCATGTAATAAAGGACAATAAAGGAAAAAATAATAAGACCAAGGTCATGGGACATGTATTCCAAGATGAATTTTGGGCAAAGCACTATAGTGGGCGTCACTTTTGGTTTAATAATGGCTAAGGACATTGGAAAAGGAGTTGGAAAAGGAAAAGAGGAATTAATTGACATTTTATTTATCAAATAAACGAAAATCAGAGAAATGGAAGATGAACAGACACAAATTTGCTTGAGCGATAAATTCAAATAAAAATGAAGGAAAATGAAGAAAATAGAGGCCTTAATGATAAAAAGGCTAATGAGGATCAGTTCACAACTTTTATTAGTTCAACATTTTTTCGGTTTTGTTTTGGAAGTAGTGAAAAGAGAGAGAGAGAGAGAGAGAGAGAGCATTGAGAGGAGAAATCAAGCAAGAAATCAAAGGAAGGAAAAGGACAAGCAAGGAAAGCAAGGAGAAGGTTGGATCAGTAGCTACAATAGGAGGATTTTGTAGATAACAGGTTGCATGTGTGATTTCTTAGCTAAGGTGTGAATACATGGTACATGAATTTATTTATTTGGTTCATTTGTTGTCATTGGAATGGATTTTTTTGGGTTTGATATTGGTTTTAGCCTTGCCTTTCCATTTCCTGGATAGCCATGGTGTGATGGGATTCATTTCTTGGTTGAGATTTGGATTGTCAGAAAATTTTGGAACCGAGTGAGGTGTTCTTAGGAAAATTCCAAAGGGTTGGGGGTGGAGATGGTTTTCTATAGGAAGCCCTTGAAAGGTGCGTGGAAACAGGAAAATTCCTCAAGGTATGGCGAAGGAATTCTGAGGCATCCAAGGTTGTTTTGGTTTTGTGATCTATTGACCGGTTTTGGCGAGATCATGGTAGTTTTAGGGGGGAAGTGGTTTGACCTATAGATTCCCTTTATTGCTTATGTCTTGGTTTATTCCATGAGATCCTACATTCATGCTTGGAATATGGCTTGAGGGTGACTAGATGAAAGAAATATTTGATTCAACTAAATCTATGGTCGGGTGGTACGTGGAAGTCCCTTACTTTATAAGCTTTTTCATACGTTAATAAGAGTTAATTTTCTATTGTACTCTATGAGAATTTATACATGTTATCATGTGGCTTTGATGGTTGTTTTTTCATGGTTAATATTCTGATTAAATATTGGTTATAAGCATGGTCCTATAACATGTTCTAGCTATGTATTTTGTTATGATTTGATTATTTGATGAATGGTTAATGAATGAATGGGCTAACAAGTGTTGTTGTAGCTACTTGAGAGGGCATTATACCTTCTCAATGATTCACATATAAATAGTAGATATTTACATTCAGATATGCATTCATGACCTGTAGTTTACATGTTTACCATGTGTTTGACAAAACGCCTAGTATGTTATGGCCATTTTAGGTCAAGTTTCTTACTAAACTTTCTATGTTTAGCCTTTTCATTATGTAATTTATCATTATGAGAAGTTACATGCACTTTTGGGAAGTGGTCTAGAGGCTGAACTGGAAAGGTGGCTCAGAACTCAAGATCACACACTCTAAACTAGAGATTTTGGGCTATCACTGCACTCAGGCAGTGTTGTGCATGCGATTGGAGGTCAATAACCGCACCATGGCCTTGTCATGCATGAAGTTAGGGCTCTAAGTAAGTGAAACAATGTTATACCTCAGGGATTGACCACTTTGGGTGTTTCTTCAGCTCCTGGGAGATTTTTACTAGTCCCTGTAGGATGTCATTTTGTGTTCAGTAAGTCTCGGTTGTAGGACCCACTTCCTTAATTGGAACTAGGAGGTCAAGTCATGACATAGTGGCACTCTGCTTCACATTTACCTGGAGGCCTTGTAAAAGCGGGAAAATGTGGAAGGGGGAATGCTACATATTGGTATCAGCGCTTCGAGGTTCAAACACTTGGACTAGATGGGCTAGATGCATGTTGTTATGCATGCATTTTCATGGTTATGAGTGTCGTGCATGAGGTCATTGTATGCAGTTAGTGTTATCATGAATGATGTCGACATGTTGATATGAATATGTATATATATGTATCATGCTAATTTAGACTTACTTTTGTAGACGATATAGTCTCCCTTGAACTTCACTATGTTATGTTGATTATCTTTATATTTGGTTTATCTGACATGGTATGTTTGCAGGAGGAAGATCAAAGATGACAAGCATAATGGTGTATTACATTTCTTGTGACTCTCCTTATAGATCAGATGAGAAACCAAGAGATGAGTACTCTCCTGACATATCAAATACCTTGAGAATTCTAAAGATAGAAATTAGGAGTTTCAAGGCAGATAATGATAGGATCATTCAGTCACAGTAAAGAGTTTCCAAGGCATAGGAAAAGCAAGCAGAGTTCAATGTAGTTATCCTTTAGATTTTTTCAGATTTGTAGATACAGGTACAACAACATATCACTTATGGAAAGGAGGACATAACAAATGGGGCATATGGTCGCATGTCTCATGGAGGACACATGTCAGAAAAGGATGACACGGTCATAGGTGGCAGATGGATGGGCACACCTGACATGAGAGGTAGTGGTTATGGGTTCTATTCTAGTTTTGGTTTGGATAGAAATCATGGTCATGATCATTATCATACTTATAGGAGGAGTGAGAGGGGATAATTTCCGAATGAGTTCAAGAAAGCCAAGCCTCCTACTTTCGATGGAGAGCTGAAGAAACTGGAAGATGAAAAATCATGGTTACTTGGAATGAAGAATTTATTCAAGTTGCATGATTATACAAATAATATGAATGCCATGATAGTTATTTTTAGTCACAAGGGAAAGGTAGACATTTGGTGGGAAGATGTGAAGCGTGTCAGAGGCATCAAGTCACAGGAATTTAGTTGGTATGAATTCAAGAGACTTTTACAGTAATAAGTATTTTTTAGAGGGATATTATGATGGTAAGGCTAAGGAGTTCTAAAAATTGAAGATGGGACTTATGAAAGACGAAGACTATACAACTAAGTTTATGGAATTGTTGAGGTATGTGTCATATCTTAAGGACGAGAAGATTCATCAGTGGAATACCATTATAATTCAAGGATAAGATTGAGTATGATGAGCCTTGGTCACTAGGAGGAAGTAATTGGGAAGTTGAAGCACTATTATGAGCAATCAAAGCACAAGACTGATTCTAAGCGTGACTAGAAAGGAAATGACAAGACCAAAGTAAAATGGCCTTCGAAGCAGGAAACACCTCAGGATGCATGTGAGAAAGAGAATGTGGCTCCTGATTAGGGTAAGTTTTAGGTCTAAAATTGGCCTCCTAAGGAAATTATAAAATAATAGTGGAAATAATCAAATAATATTAGATTACATCATCAAATTTTAGAGGGAAAAAAAGAAAAAACTATTTTTTCAACTCGTATTTTCAAATTATCTCCCTATGGGTTTACTCAAATTTCTAATGGAAATAATCATTGGATGTAGAATTTTATTCCTCATCTAAGGATTACCCATGTTCCATACTTTCGATAGACCCTACTAGATGAAAAATTAGAAATACATGAAAAACATGATTGCAATCACTTTTTTTCATGTATTTCTCATTTTTCGTGTAGCAAGATCCATCAAAAGTATGCAACATGGGTACTCCTTGGATGAGGAATTAAATTTTTCATCCAACGTGGACTCTCGCTCGAAATTTGAGTAAAACATTAAGGAGATAAGTTGAAAACATGAGTTGAAAAAATAAGTTTTATTATTTCATTAATTTTTAATATTTGTACTTTTTTACTCCAAAAATGGTGAATCATCCCCCATGGTTGACATCATCATCTTGAATCCTATTGGTTCTTATAAAGTTTATTTTTGTTGTACTATTTTCTTACGAGGCCCATTTTAGACCTCAAAATTCCCCTAATCTACAAGAAGTTTAGTACAACATAGAAGGGACACGGATCTCAACGTGGATAGAAACAAAATAAGGGCATTGGCATAGAATTGTTAGTTTTGGATTTGTGGAAAAAATCATCGTAAGACGTATTTCCCATTGTATCAAGGTGGAAGACCTTAGATCTACAGTGCTCGGGAGGTGCATACAATTGGGGATGTTGGACAAAGTATTCCTTGGATCTATGGAAGATTTAATAGCAAGAAAGAAGATCACCAAACATCCATTATTGAGATGGAAGGTAAGCTCTCTGATCAAGTTGTTTCCATTTTGATTGATCCTAGATCTAATTATATTTATGTTAATCTTCACCTAGTGGATAAGTGTGGCTTGAGTAAAGAAGTGCATGCAAAGTCTTGGTTGGTGCACCTAGCTACAGGTACTAAGAAAATAGTTCATCATTGGATGAGAACTTGTGCATTTGAGCTAAATGGTATGCTTACATCAATGCATCTTAATGTGCTTCCTTTGGGTTCATACATTGTTATTTTGGGTACGGATTGATTTTATCTTCACAGGAATAAGGTATATTGTTACGGGAATGATATTTAGTGCTTGGATGATGATGGGGAGAAGAGAATCTTGTAGGGTAAGAAGAAGCCTACATCAGTGAGAATGGTTAAAGCTATGCAAGAAAAGCACAGTAGCAGGAAAGGGTTTGTCTTATTTGTAGTTAATATTTCTAATGAAAAAGTAAATAATGTTGAAGATGCTGAATTCTTGAAGAGATCCGGTTTTGCAGCAGTTTCAGGATGTATTTCCAGCAGATATTTCAGAGTTACCACCTCATAGGGAAGTGGAATTCTCTATTGAGTTGGTACTAGGAGTAGTACCAACATTTAAGGTATCATACAAGATGAGCACTCCTGAGTTAGTGGAACTAAAGTTGCAGCTTAAGGAAATAATTGATAAGGGATACATAAGGCCAAGTGTGTCACCTTAGGGTGCACTAGTGTTTTTTGTGAATAATAAGGATGATACTCTTAGGTTATGTATCGATTATAGGAATTTGAACAAGGTGAATATCAAGAATAGGTACCTTTTTCCATGGATTGATGGCTTGTTTTATCAACTGAAAGGAGAAAATTTGTTTTCAAAGATCGACTTGAGATCAGGATATCATCATCTATGCGTCAAAGAAGAGGACATCTACAAGACAACATTTTGTACCAAGTATGGGCATTATGAGTTTGTAGTAGTTCCTTTTGGTCTTAATAATTATCCATATACTTTCATGTGTTTGATGAATAATGTTTTACATGCTTATTTGGACAAGTTTTTGATAGCATTCATTGATGACATATTGATATATTATAAGAATGAGGAAGAGCATGAAAAACACCTAGAAACAATGTTAATATTTCTAAGAGAGAATCAATTGTATGCTAAGCTTGGTAAGTGAAGTTTATTTTAGAAAAAAGTCCATCAATTGGAACATGTCGTTTCCAAGGAAGGTATAGTAGTGGACCCAAAAAATATCAGAGCTATCGTGGAGTGGAAAACTCCTAGGAATGTGGATGAGGATAGATCATTCATGGGACTAGCAGGTTATTATAGGTAGTTCATCGGGAACTTCTCATGGATTTCCTATCCTATTACATCTTTGTAGTGAAAAGGGAAGAAGTTTGAATGGATTGAGAAGTGTGCAACTATCTTTGAGCATTTGAAACATTTTCTTACAAATGCTCTAGTCTTGAAGATTGTAGTTCCAGAAAAATATTTTATGGTATGTACATATGCTTTCAAGAGAGGACATGGTGGAGTCTTGATGCAGGAAGGACAGGTGGTATGCTATGAGTCAAGGAAGTTAAATTAACATTAGAAAAACTATGTGACTCATTATCTTGAGTTGGATGCTATCATTCACGCATTGAATATGTGGAGACACTATCTTCTTGGAAGGAGGTCCATCTTGATAAGTGATCATAATGGGATGAGGTGATTGTTTTACCAACCTAATCTGAATGCTAGGCAAACTAGATGGTTGGCTATGTAGAAATTATATGCACTAATCATGCATATGTCCAAGATCCACTTGATCTCACACTAGTTAACTTTATGCAAGATACTGAATCTATTCCACTTGTTAATCTTTAGCGGAAAAATTAATTACACACACATGTGAAGCATAAACAAAAATATTCAATCTCACATAACACAGTTTTTTTTAACCAAGAAAGCCTGAAGCTGAAAACCCCAACTATATATTATGTAACATGGAGATCATATGACAATCTTATACAAACATACAAAGCTTATCACAAGCTCTCAGTACAGTACAATCGTCATAGACTAATCAGGCCTAAACTTGCAAATCCATGCACCAATCTTTGCCACCTGCTAGCCTGCCTCCACTGCGCAATCTCTATTGAAGAATAGCTCTGAATGAATTCAAATTACTCCATCCTTGACTATGCAATCCTCATTGGCATCTCCACTAAGTGTGTGATGCAATTAATGCATCACTATAGTCACAAAAAATAGTCTATCTTTCCCTTTCACCTATCTCTCCACTGAAACTGCCATGCACTGTAGTTAGCTATTGTATTTTTCAGTTGATTAATGATTTATTGTTTGTGAATTAATTAACTAATTAATTCACTCCACTCTCACTAGTGTATCAATTAGTTAGACTAGATACAACTAGCTCAACTGAGTCTAACTGAGTTAAACTAAATACAACTCCATAACTACTTCTTCCAACTGTGTCATAACTCTGCCACTTGAGTTCTAATTGAGTCCTCCATGCATTAGCTCCAGTAAACCCTTATGAATTGCATAATTCCTTCTATCAGCTGATGTGCCACATCTGTGCACTGAATTGAAGTGCTTCAAGAGAATAAGTTGTTGTTTAGAGTTTGATTATTATTAAGAGCTAATAATAATCGACATGCATTATTTTTAGATTGACGATCCATAAATAGACTTCACCCAATATTCTAAAAATACAATTTCTTCTATTTTTCCAACTTGATCAACCATCCACAAATAGCATCCTGCAACTTCTGAAATATGATCATCGTGTCTAAAAATAGACATAGTCTAAAAATAGACTTGCACCAAAAATAGCCTGCGGGCCCACTTAGTGAAGGCGACTCTTTTCACTAAGCTCATCATCTTGTTGAATCTCAACACTCCCTCTCAACAAGATAGGGATTATCCTTCACCCTGATCCTGCCTCTATGGTATTCGAATTTGCTCCTGGTGAGCGCCTTCGTCAAAATATCTGCATCCTGATCCTCCGTGGGAATGTACTGAAGCAACATGATCTTCTGCTGCACACAATCTCTGATATGATAATACCGGATATCAATATGTCTAGATATATCATGAAACATAGGATTAACCGTGAGTTTAATGCAACTCTGATTATCACAATCTATCACTGTGGGATCTAAATGTGAACCGAACAAACCAACCAGAATCTTCCTCATCCAGATAGCCTCACATGCAGCTAAACTTGCTGCCATGTATTCCGCTTCCGTTGAACTAAGTGCCACGGATCTTTGTTTCCTGTTGTACCAAGAAACTGTCGTAGATCCGATACTGAAAATCCCTCCTGATGTGCTCTTTTTGTCTGTTGGGCTTCCCACCCAATCTGCATCCGTGAAGCCATGCAACTTCACCTCATCCATCTGTCTGTACCATAAACCATACTCAGATGTGCCCCGAAGATATCTCAGGACATGCTTGCCCACCTTCCAAAAGAGCTTGGTAGGCTTAACCATCGCTTGTGAAAGATGGTTCACCGCATAGCATATGTCTGGTCTTGTATTGACTAAATACATGAGTGAACCCACCAACTATCGATAAACAGTGGCATCCACTACCTCTGCCGATGTAGCATCCTCTTTCTTCCAATTTCCTGGAAGAGGAGTTTTGATAGGCTTGCAGCCTTGCATGTGACACTTCTCCAGTATCTCCTGGGCATACTTGCCTTGAGACACAAACATTTCACCTTCCCACTACCATATTTCCAATCCAAGGAAATAATGAAGGAGGCCCAAATCCTTCATCTCAAACTCCTTTGCAAGATCAGCCTTGCATGAGTGTATCAACTGCTCATCACCTTTTAGTATCAAATCATCAACATCAAGTACAATGATCAAAAGCTTACCCTCAACCACAATCTGGTACAGGTTTTCATCCGCCTCACTCTTGGTGAAGCCAAGTCCAGTGAAATAGTTGTCGATCCGAGTGTACCAAGCACGGGGTGCTTGTTTCCACCATACAAACCGCTCTTTGAGCTCCTCGGGCAGACACATGCGGGCTTCCACATCGCCGAAGATATCAAACTTAAAGGCTCACTGCACACCTTCTCTTCCTCAATGATCCCATTGAGAAACAGAGTTTTCACATCCATCCGATGAATGTGCCTACCCATCCGCGCCGAGAGTATAAGTGATGGTCCATATGGAATAATACCGGGTGACAGGTGCAAAGGTTTCTTCATAGTCAATCCCCTCAATCTGTGAGAAGCCCCGAGCAACAAATCTTGCCTTATACTTCTCGACCCTCCCATCAGCAGCTTGCTTTACCTTGTAGATCCATCTTGATCCTACAACTAATTTTCCCACCGGCCTTGGAACAATCTCCCAAGCATTGTTTCTGACAATGGAGTCATATTCCTCCACCATGGAATCTACCCATGTGGGCTCCTGCGCTGATTCTTAAAAAGAAGATGGCTCTGTCACAATACACTTGCTCATAAGAGCCATGTATCTAGTATATCGGTCAGGTGACTGTCTCTGTCTACGCTATGATGTAGGAACTCCTACATTTTGTGCCGCATCCACCTTCAGTCTCTCAGCTTTTGTGGTATGCTTCCTGCCTTGTCTGATGTTTTATTCTGCATGAGTGGACTCCTCCACTCCATGAATCTCCTTCTGTGGCTGATCCACATCCAGAGGCTCATCTTTGGGAACAAGAATTTCCTCCTCCACATGCAAGTGTAGCTCCCTCTCAAGCGACAACTTCATGGCTTTCACCTCATTGAATTTTATATCCCGTCGCATAATATTCACCCGAATCTTTGGCAAATACACACAATAGTTGTGGGGTGTTTCTGTTTACCCCACAAATATCCCAACTTCTACAGTCGGCTCCAAATTCTTCCTGGCATCCTTCGTCACATGAATGTAAACAGGTGAGCCAAAAATCTTCGAATGATAAATATCATGCTTCTTACCAGTAAAAGCTTCCTCGAGTGTACTCATGCCAAGTACTCTATGAGGACAACGGTTTTGCATATAAACCACAGTGTTGCATGCTTCCGCCCACAAGTGCATCGATAGGCCTTGGTAATGCAGCATCGCTCGTGCAGCACCCACGATCGTTTTTTTCTTTCTCTCTACAACCCTATTCTGCTATGGGTTATGAGGCACTATTAGTTCTCTTCGAATTCCTTCTTTGCTACAGAAGTCTTTGAATTTTCCTGAGATGTATTCACCACCATTATCACTCCTTAGAGCTTTCACCTGCTTCCCCGACTCCTTCTCCACCAATGCCTTGAACTCACAGAACTTTGAGAACGTTTCACTCTTCTTATGCATGAAGAAGATCTAGCATCTACGAGAATAATCATCAACAAATATCACATAATACATGTGTCTTGCTGTTGAAGCAACTAAGAATGGTCCACACACATCTGTGTGAATTCTCTCCAGGATCACCGAAGCACGATTCTCCTTCTCATGAAAGGTGGTCTTCACAAACTTACCCATTGTACATCCTTTGCACTGATCTGTCTGTGCAAGAGTACCCTTGGGAAGTCCAGTAGAAATTTGTTGCAAAATTTTCAAAGCGCCATGGTGAAGATGGCCCAATCTCCTGTGCCATAACTCGCCCTCATCCCGGCTCACCACTTCTTTTCTTTGCCCACAATTGCAGCGCAGCCATCTACCTCTAGCTTGTAGAGATTCTTAATTCGAACCCCTATCTTCTTGTTTTGACCTGTTGTTTTATGTCGAAGGAAGGCTTTTCCCTCACTAAAAACAACATCATAACCCTTGCTTTCCAGCATTGCTACTGAGACCAATTTCTTCTTTAGACCTGGAACATGCATGACATTATTCAACAAGAATGGATTACCGGACTCCCTCTCAAAGGTAATGGTCCCAATTTCATTCACACTGTATTGACCATCATCTCCCATCTCTATATGCATCTGGAGGTCCTTCTCCTCCAAGTCACTAAACAACTCTTTGTCTTCCGTCATATGGAAAGACGCACCACTGTAAAGATACCACACTGATCCCATGCAGCTTAAAACCAGCATGCGATCAAGGAAAAATCCAGCTCAAATTGCAAGGCTAAGGCCTCTCGAGCTACAGATCGAGCAACCTACTTATTCTTCTTCTTCTGTGGACAGTTAGTGGTGAAATGTCCATGCTCGTGATAGTGAAAACACTTCACTTTAGACAAGTCCTGCTTCTTGCCTTTTGCACCGGATTTAGAAGGATTTTTCTTCCCCTTCCATTTCCTTGCTTTGGCAACCAAAGCACAATTCTCTTCAACTTCATTCTTCGATGAAGATCCATTCCTAGTACCCCGCCTTATCTCCTCCTGCACAAGATCCAACCAAAGTCGCTCCCATCCTGGCAGTTTCTCCCGTCCATTGACAGAGTCTTCGTAGCTATGCCAACTCTTCGGAAGCCCAAGGAGAGCCAAGCTCACCAAGTCTTCTTCATAAACAGTAACCCCCACACTTCCCATCTCATCCTTGCAGTGGACAAACTTCATGAGGTATTTTGGAATACTGTTGCCTTTCTCCATTTTTATTTTTTTGAGCTTGTCTTTAAGCGCCAACTTCCTCTGGTCACTTTTGCTTTGGAACAAGTCTGTCAAAGCCTTCCACATTAAGAATGGAGTAGCTTTCCCGTGAAGGCTGGACACAATATGGTCCTTCACACCTTCCAACAGAATCATCCTCGTCTTTGCAGTCTTCTTTTTCCATGCATCAAGTAATGCATCATCACTAGATCCCGGCTTAGGAACATCGCTATCGATGAACTCCTTCAGCCCATTATCCTCTAGCACCGCCTCCATCCTGTCCTTCCAGGCTATTTAATTCGAGCTCCCATCAAGGGCATACTCCAATCTCAACCCGTTGAAAGAAATTTCAATGTATACTCGACTTCTGCACCAAGAATCTTCTGTAGCAAATTCAAATTGTCCACCAGCACAAACTCACTTCACAATTGCAATATTCAATCAACAATGCTCTGATACCATGTAGAAATTATATGCACTAAGAATGCATATGTCCTAGATCCACCTGATCTCACACTATTTAACTTTATGCAAGATACTGAATCTATTCCACTTGTTAATCTTTTGCGGAAAAATTAATTTCACACACATGTGAAGCATAAACAAAAATATTCAATCTCACATAACACAGTTTTTTTTAACCGGGAAAGCCTGAAGCTGAAAACCCCAACTATATATTATGTAACATGGAGATCATATGAAAATCTCATACAAACATACAAAGCTTATCACAAGCTCTCAGTACAATACAATCGTCATACACTAATCAAGCCTAATCTTGCAAATCCATGCACCGATCTTTGCCACCTACTAGCCTGCCTCCACTGCGCAATCTCTGTTGAAGAATAGCTCTAAATGAATTCGAATTACTCCATCCTTGACTATGCAATCCTCATTGGCATCTCCACTGAGTGTGTGATGCAATCAATGCATCACTATAGTCACAACATATAGTCTATCTTGCCCTTTCACCTATCTCTCCACTTGTCTCCACTGAAACTGAGATGCACTGTAGTTAACTGTTGTATTGTTCAGTTGATTAATGAGTTATTATTTGTGAATTAATTAACTAATTAATTCACTCCACTCTCACTAGTGTATCAATCAGTTAGACTATATACAACTAGCTCAACTGAGTCTAACTGAGTTAAACTAAATACAACTCCATAACTACTTCTTCCAACTATGTCATAACTCTGCCACTTGAGTTCTAACTGAGTCCTCCATGCATTAGCTCCAGTAAACCCTTAGGAATTGCGTAATTCCTTCTGTCATCTGATGTGCCACATCTGTGCACTGAACTGAAGTGCTTCAAGAGAATAAGTTGTTGTTTAGAGTCTGATTATTATTAAGAGCTAATAATAATCGACATGCATCTATTTTTAGATTGACGATCTATAAATAGACTTCGCCAAATATTCTAAAAATATAATTTCTTCTATTTTTCCAACTTGATCAACCATCCACAAATAGCATCCTGCAACTTCTGAAATATGATCATCATGTCTAAAAATAGACATAGTCTAAAAATAGACTTGTGCCAAAAATACCCTACGAGCCCACTTAGTGAAGGCGACTCTTTTCACTAAGCTCATCGTCTTGTTGAATCTCAACAGGCTAATCTCAGTGAGTTTTATTTCGAGATCAAGTACATCAAGGGGAAGGAGAACAAGGTTGCAGATGCTCTTAGCGAGAGAGTGCGAGTGAATCACACTGCAGTAATGAGTTCTTATGGGACATACTTGCAGGAGAGGGTCTTGAAGGAAGGTCAGCATGACGACCGGGTATCAACATTTGAGTCAGAGTTTACAATAGCAGGTGCAGGTGATAGGGATGAGGAGTATCATCTCACGACATATGGCTTGGTCAGATTCAGGAATAGGATTTATGTACCAGATGATAGTGCACTCAATCAGCTTATCTTGAGGGAGTTTCATGTCAAGTCGTATTCAGGTCATCCAGGATATCAAAAGACTTTGGCAACAGTCAATAAATTCTACCATCGGGTGAAATTGAAGAAAGATGTGGCTAAGTTTATTGTGAGATGTTTGGAATATCAATAGGTAAAACCAGAGTGTAAGCATCCAGGTGGTTTATTGTATTCAATCCAGATTCCAGAGTGGAAATGGGAGGTCATTTCCATGGAATTTATTACAAATAATCCAAGGAAATCAAAGCAACATGATTCCATCACGGTTTTGGTTAATAGGTTAAGTAAGGTATTTCACTTAATTGTAGTTAATTCTATGAATTAATCTAGTGAGGTATCTCAAATTTTCATCAAGGGGATAGTGAGATTGCATGGTGTTCCTACGGAGATCATATCAGACATAGATGCCAAGTTCACTTCCAGGTTTTGGAAGGATTTGCTTTCAGGTTTGGGGATGTATTTGGACTTCAATACAAATTATAATCAATAAACAGATGGACACATAGAGAGGGTCAACGATATTCTTGAGGATATTTTGAGAATGTATGTTATGCATCAACAAAATAAGTGGGAAGAATATATTCTACGGGTAGAGTTTGCATGCAATAATAGGTATCAGAATTCCTTAAAGATGATTCTATTTGGGGTTATTTATGGGAAAAGTTGTAATACTCCTATCAGCTAGAGTTATCCAGTAAACATGGTATTGATTGGACCTGATACATTGGAAGAGATGGAGCAGGAGATGCAAGTTATTAAATGGAATTTAAAGGAAGCATGGCACATACATAAGATTTATGTGTGTGTGTGTGTGTGTGTGTAAAAAAAAAGATTGAATGAAGCCCAAGTTGGCACCTTGGTATTGCAGGACTTTTGATATCCTAGAGAGGATTGGACCAGTGGCCTACAGACTTGCACTACCTCAGACACTGAAATTACATGATTTTTTACATGTTTCATTCCATAAGAAGTATGTCCAGGATGCTAATGATTTGATTGACTAGTCTGTATTGCAGGTGGAGCCAGAGAGAGAATTCCAGCCAGAGCCTCAGTGCATATTGCATCAGAAACAACTCATGCTTTGAAACTAAGCAATCTAGCAAGTTAAAGTGCAGTGGAAGCACTTTGGGCCTGATGAAGTTACATGGGAGATGGCAGATCATATGTGGGCTATGAATCCTTCATTATTTTCTAGGTCAAGCAAATGAGTTTTGGCATGTCTATGTATATATGTATATGTTTTTAGATACCACAATGAGTTATGTTATAAATCTCCAATAAGAAGTATGATTCTCATATTTTTCATGTTGGTCATGGTTTGCAGTATTTTTCATTGTAAATACTGCATCAACCTATGTTATAAAGTTCCATGGAAATTATGTTTTAGTTTTCAACGGTTCTGTTGGTCATTGGTGTCATGGAACATCTAGGACATTGTTCCCCTAAGGGGGAGGGGTTTTTAACAACCCCAAGTTAAAATTTCATGTAATAAAGGATAATAAAGGCAAAAATAATCAGATCAAGGTCATGGGACACACGTTCCAAGTTGAACGTTGGGAAAAGAATTATAGTGGGCATCACTTCTGGTTTATTAATGTCTGAGGAAATTGGCAAAGGAAAAGAGGATTTATTTGAAATTTTATTTATGAAAATAAAGGAAAATAGGAGAAAAGGGAGATGAAGAGGCACATATTTTCATGACAAGTAAATTGAAGGAAAAATGAAGGAAAAAAAAAAAATATATATATATAGGACTTAATGATTTAAAGGATCTTGAGGACCAGTTCAATATTTTGTTAGTTTTGTTTTGGAATTAGTGAAAAGAGAGAGAGAGAGAACCAAGAGGAGAAATCAAGCAAAGGAAGGAAAAGGAAAAGCAAGGAAAGAAAGGAAAGAAAGGAGAAGGTTGGATCAACAACTTCAGCAAGAGGAATTTGCAGGTAACAGGTTGCATATGTGATTTCCTAGCTGAGGTGTGAATGCATGGTACATGGATTTGTCTATTTGGTTCATTTTTTGTCATTGGAATGGGTTTTGTTGGGTTTTCCAGTGGTTTTAGAATTTCATTTCCATTTCCTAGATAGCCATGGTGCGATGGGATTCATTTCTTCGTTGAGATTTGGATTGTTAGAAGATTTTGGAACTGGGTGACGTGGTCTCAAACAAATTCCCAAGGGTTGGGGGTGGAGATGGTTTTTCCTGGGAAGCCCTTAATATGTGGGTGGAGACAAGAAAATTCATCAAGGTATGGTGAAGGAATTATGAGGCATCCAAGCTTGTTTTGGTTCTGTGATCCTTTGACCAATTTTGGTGAGATCGCGATAGTTTAAGGGGGAAGGTGGTTTAACCTATGGGTTAACTTGGTTTTTTATGTCTTGGTTTATCCCATGAGATCCCACTTTCATGCTTGGAATATGGCATGGGGGTGATTGGCTGAAAGAAATATTTGTTTCAACTCAATCTATGGTCGGGTTGTACGTGGAATTCCCTCACTTGGTTGAATTTTGCATAAGTTAATAAGAGTTATTTTTTTATTGTACTCTATGAGAATTTATACTTGTTATTATTTGGATTTTATGGCTATTCTGCCATGGTTAATATTCTAATTATATATTGGTTATAATCATGTTCCTATAACATGTTCTAGCTATGGCTCTTGTTATTCTTTGATTAGTTGATGAATGCAACTACTTGAGAGGGAATTAGACCTTCTCCATTATTCACAGCTAAAGAAAAAATATTTACACTCAAATATGCATTCATGACCTTTATCTTACATGTTTACCATGTGTTTGACAAAATTCCTAGTATGTTATGGTCAGTCTAAGTCAAGTTTCTGACTCGAGTTTCTATGTTTAGCCTTGTTATTATGTCATTTATCATTTTGAGAAGTTACAAGCAGGTCTGGGTAGTGGTATGGAGCTTGACTTGTAAAGGTGGCTCAAAACTCGAGATCGCACCCTTTAAACTAGATATTTTGAGTTATAATTGTACTCATGCAATGTTGTGCATGCGATTGGAGGTCTATAACCACACCCTATCCTTGTCATGCATGCAATTTGGGCTATATGTCAGTGAAACAATGCTATAGCTAAGGGATTGACCACCTGGGGTGTTTCTTTAGCTCCTGAGAGATCTGTACTAGTCCTTGTAGGATGTCAGTTTGTGGTCAGTAAGTTTCAGTTGTAGGCCCCACTTCCTTAATTAGAACTGGGAGTTCAAGTGGCAGGGGGCATGTTACAGATATCCCTTAGTGGGCTTTCAAACCCACCCATAGTTGTTTAAGTTGAGACAGGGGGTCGCCACATTAGAAAAACACCAAAAAATAGGGTTCAACATTAGGAATGAAGTTGGAAATAAAGGTCATAGCCATAGATGGTTATCTAAGGTGCAAACGGATAGAATATTCCACCAGCTGGTAAGTAATAACCATGCTCTGAGGGTTGTAGAAAACCGCTAGCTAACCTAACTAGTTGCTAATCCACGATGTAGAAAATAATATGGAAAGGTCATGCAACCATCAAAGAGAGAATGTTGAGGGTTGGATTGTGGGTCAATTGAAGCTTATAATATTTATATTTTATCATTTTGTTTGCTATCCTTGGTGGTCCATTTGTGACCTATCCAACTTGTAATCATTATTAAACATTACTTTTGGGATTTTAAGTTAAAATTAGAGAAAATTGACTTGGTTTCCGTAATATAAATAGAGGGAATTCAAAGTATTTTGAGCTCATTGTCACACTTATAGATGAATGCAAACTCTCTAGTTTAATCTCTTGTGCACTATGGAGCACTAGTTGAGTGAAATTTATTGAGAAGGATGTTTTATTGGTTGGTTCTTTCTCTTGCATGATTATTGGTGATTCTTTGATTATTGGGTTTCATGTAATTTATCTTCTTCCATATTTTTCTTGTTAATGAATATGGTTCCATGAATTTTTTACCAAAGTTTTGTTGATGGTTTAAGGCCCTAAAATATCCTTGCACAATCATCAAGTTTTGTATTAAGGAACCTAGGTTTCACTTCCTCACTTTTAATTTCCTAAAAAGAAAAAAGGATGTTAGGGTTTATGGAATTGAGAAAGTACATAAACTTGTCTTCAAAATTCTCCTTGAAATCACTTCCATTGATCCTCTTCCATAGATTTATTTACTCGTAGACTTCATTATCCCTTGAATGAGAAAGGAAATTGTCATATCTCTTGTGAAAATTGCATAAATAAATAAAATAAAACCCTAAATTTTTACATTATATGTTTTCTGGGGTAAGTTAGATCTAGTTTATAATAAAATCATCAATTTTCGACCTTATTTTCCTTGGACCTTATTTCCCTAGGGTTAGTACTTGCATGGATTAAATTGTAAGAGTGAAAATATCATTTTACATGCATTTTTCAGCCATAAATTAGGGTTGACATCTAGGATTATAATGTTGTTATGTGTGTTTACCACAAAAAAGTGTTGTAATTACTTATTTTATTTAGTCAATGATTAGCATTAATTTTACACTTGTTTATCATAGATGTTGGGGCTATTTTCTTATTTTTGTTATAAAATATTTGGATGTGTAATTTGCTTAAAACTCTAGTTTATACCAACAAGGTGTAATTTATTGATTTCATGTGTTTTCGAACCGTTTTGAACCTCTTTAGGGCATACGTATCCCTAATCATTGTATGGAATTATACCTTAAATCACACAAATCCCTAATCATTGTATAATTTTTTCCTTGAGTGAATATTGTAGTAAAACCTTTAGGCGGTATTAGGTATGATCATTTGGGTTACTTAATTTCTAAGATCTACTAGGAAAGCCTCCTCTGTGGGGTTTTTATCCAATGATATAAACGAGGGGAATATTTGTTGAGCTGATAGTGGTAACTCTCCCATTGTTGCTCTCAATCTAGGTTTTTTAGTGAGGCTATGTACTAGAGTGATAAATTTTGTAGTAGAAATTCCCATTAAAATTTCAATGGAAAACTCATAACAAGCTTTTCATGGATTTGAATTTTTCTAGTCAAATCATAAAATCTTTGAATTTTGGTAAAATCATGGTTCTTTGTGTTTTTGTAAAATCAAATTTCTCAATGAAATTCTTCAATGGATCACATCTATTATGGATTTTACTAGTTTCCCTTGGTTGCCTAGTTTGTTCTTTGGAATGCGTTATCACTCTGCTAGATTCCCAAGGCTGAAGAAGGAATCCCAACAGAGGTAACCACAAACTAAGCTTTTGACTTGATAGCTAGCCCTATCAAGCCGGAGAGGGATCTCTCCAAAGAGTCACAACCAGGAGAGCTAGAGAAATTAGGGAATTATGCTAGGTATGAAATGTAGGGATTTGTTTTGATTTGGGGTTGGGCTCATTGAAACGAGGATTAGATCAAGGGAACTAAATTAGGGCCAATGAGATGAAATTGCAGTCCATTCGATGGGGCAAGGTAGGTAGGAAGGTTTAACACTTAAGGTGATTTTGGTAAGATGAATAGACCAGTGAGGAGCTAGGAAGAGAATATGAGATGAATTCTCCCTAAACTGAAGAAAATGGACAAATTATGCAAAATTCCCCAAAACAAAGCACGAAAAACATGAATTCTACCTTTCAACTTGAAATTAAGCATATCATAGACATGAAAATGGTTTATGAGCTTACAATACATTCGTACAAATGATCACAGAGAATAAACTATGTCAAACATTCATACCACATGAATCCCAAAGAAATAGATGCAATTTGTCATTAATATCCAGGCCAAAATGTTTCTTGATTAATACACAAACTTTCAAATTGATGCCAACTTCCACTTGAATCCTCTGAAAACCTGAGCTAAATAGACCTCAAACCACCTCCTCTCATCCTCAAGGGTCGAATCCATGAGGTGAGGGAGATATTACATGAAAATATGAACTGAAAGCTAGAGTGTAGGATGAGAAAAGTGACTCATTCCTATCTCTAGGAATAGATTCATTACACCTCAACTGATTAACTTACCTAATGTATCTACCCTAGATAAAATTAAAAACATGACTTTTACATTCATCTTTACCATTTACATTAATCGTTTCTCATTTCCCAAGGTGAAAATTCAAACTAGAGAAAAATTGCTGAAGACTTTGAAAATTGGAAATTTCCTGGTAAACGCACAGCATGCAAGCAGAAAAATAACATGTCTTCAAAGTTGGTTTTGAGTGCCTTCCCGGTGTCCAAATCAGATCCATGATAGCTCATTGGAAAGATATCTGAGTCTAGTTTCCAAATATACCTCCAGTTTCCAAAATTATGCTCATTTTACCTATCAAAAACTTAATCTCCAAAAACTGGTAAACGTGCAACGAGCAAGTCAAAAAGGAGGTAGAAACATGAAATTTTGGTGGTTTTTTGCATTTTTAAGGGACCAGTTCTCCTCCAAATATTGTGAAACTTGCTAGGGTTGATGTTCTCATAATTATTAACCTACTGGTGGTGTCCATTTTTCATTTGGATTCCCCAAAAAAGAGTGCAGCGTGCAGGTTGTTGCGCCTTTGGAAAAATTTCTAAGTGCAAAAATGCTCAAAAACATAGAAATTTTACCTTTTTGAAGACCACATTTGGAGGCCTTACTCGTGTCCAAATTGGGTCCATGATAGCTCGTTGGAAATCCCTTCAATTCTACTTTAAAAATATACATTTATTTTATTATTGGAATTTATTTTCCCTGTTAAAAGTTGATTTTACTAAGACTGGTCAAAAAGTGTTGAATGAGGGTGTAGAAATGCAGTGTGTTGTTGCAAGAAATTTTTAGAGGCCTTACTCAACTCCAAATTGAGCTCATGATATATCATTGTAAATATATCTTTGTCTAGTTATCATTTTAATTATCAAGCAAGTTATTTGGACACCACAACTATGACAAAACTTGATTTTCTTAAGGTCACTCCAGAAGTACAGCAACTCTCATGTGGCACCTATGTTTTTTACATTTATTTAAAACCATGAAACCTGTGTAAAATCTGAAGGATATTTTTCTTCCTTGACCTATGATGGACAAAAACCTCTCTCACTTTTGTCAAATTCGTCTTTTTTTCGGTCATAAACATAGTTTGAAGAAAAATTGACCCTGTGAGTGGCAAATGACTTGACTCTTGGAATGAATTCTCAAAAAATGATGGAGACATGATGTTTATGAGCTCAAATGATCTCATACTTACTTATATGACCTACCTTTTGGATCTTCTGCTCAAATTTCTCGTTTCCGTAGAAAACCCTAGCTCAGTGGGAGAGGAAATTAGGGTTTGGTGCTTGTGAACAATGATGACTTGGGCACCTTTGGGAAAAGACAACTCCCTTTGAAATTTAATCAATTGATGTACTAAAAACTCTTTCACTTTGACATTTTATGTGTTGGCATGTGGAACTCTAAGTTGGTAGCCTTTGGGAGACTGAATACTTATTACATTTGAATTGACATAAAATTACATGAATAAATAAAAATTACATCTTGGAATGAAACTCAAACTTGAAATAAAATTACAACTTTGGAAACCATCTTGGAGGTCATATTTACATGGTAAAGAGACGTTATAGGGATCACTCTCATACTTTTTTAACCTTATGCAAATGAAATGGTGCATTTTTGGACCTTGAAAGACAAAACCCTAATGACCTAATGAGACTTTGAATAACCAGACTTCCATGGTTGACTTTAACTGAGACAAGACATGGTGAAATGAGATTTTCATAGGTGTTATTATGCTTAAGAAGACATGAAGGTGAGTCAGAAAATGTGATTTTATGAGGGAGAGTGAAGTTTTACTTGAGGAAAGCTACCATCAGTGAAAGAATTTTTAGCATGGCCTAATAGAATGATATAAAAATTTCAGAATGAGACACCTAATATGAGAAATGAAGGAATGATATTAGTCACTAATGTAAGAATTCATATTCTGACTCTAAAATTGGCCTTATTGGGGATGGTAGCTCTGACAGAGGTGTCAAGAACCGCAGATCTCTGTGTTGAGGAGATCATTGCTTTATTCCATTGGGAAAAATACGGTAAAAAATAAGTGAAACTGAAATGCAGAACTGACTATTTGACAACTTAATGACACAAAATAAATGAAATTGACTCAATTTAACTTGACTTGACTTGACTGAAACAAGACTCAAAACTAACTTACCCTACTTATTGATGGCAGTACATCACAAAGAATTGAGGACTTCAAATCCTGATGACAACCACCTGCTTGTTGAAGACATATGTACAATCATGTGAAGTGATCCTTCTAGTGTAACCAATCTAGTAGATGGTTACTTGCTTGAATTCTTCTCTCACTTTCCTCGAGCAGGCAGGAAAAAACAAAATATAGGAAACTCCAAGTGTCTACTGAACACGTGCTTCTGATCCATGAAAATAAGAAAATACATCTTCCCTGATAACTGTAGCAAATCAGTAAAAGGATCTTCAATATCCTTTTAGCAAAAACACAATCACACTCTTCATTTTGATCTAAAAGAATACTTGTTTTTTGATCCATAGGATAGCATAGGGAAGTATGACTTTCTATTGTCTGAGTGTTGGCTACAAATTCTTGAAGCATGAGAAATTCTAAATCTTTCTCTAGCATATTGTCTGTCTTAGGCTCATACTCCTCAAATTCATATTCTATGTCATCCTTAAACAAGAAACATTCTTCAAAATTATCAAACATGATAGCCCTATCATCTTCATGAAAGACACCAATATCTGCTAGCTCATCTCCTTGCAGAGAATCATCATCATAAATTGGTTTACTCACAACAATATCCTGTATAATTTCATCAAACACCTCATTAAAATTATCTTCATATTTATCGTACTTAGGCAAATCGAGTTCAAGAGAAACTTCATCAAATATGAACATTGAAAAAGGAGATTGTCTTTCTTCATGATGATCTATAAATATATTTTCAATATTGTCCTCAATTAAACTTAGATTTTCATTTTCAAAAATGGAAGAAGTTTTACCAACACTTTCTTGACTATGTGAACACGGAAAACCTGCTTTAGCTTGGACTATAATATGACTTTTCAGGAGTTGATCTATCTCATCTTCAGAAAAAGGAGAAAGTAATTTTTGTTTCCTTTTGATAACACAATATTTGTCTTCTTTCTCTCCTAAAGATTCACAAGGATGATGAATATCTTCTTTAACCTTTGGTTGATCAACTTGTTGTACTGCTGCAAGAATTGTTTCCTGTGGGAAGTCTTTATGTACATCAAGACAATATACATCATCCTTTTCTTCCATGAGATAAAACACTTTCTCTTTTTGGTGATGAAAATGATTGTCATGCAAAGGCTCAAGGAACTATTCATCCGAGGAGGAAATTGCTATTTCTTGTTGGGAGGAAAAATCATTAAGGGATTCTATGATCTCATCATCTAGACACTCTCCATTCTCATACAAATTTTCAAGAAACTCAATGAAATTATCAGATATCTCAAAACAACTATCAATCATTGACATGGACGAATTATAGCTTTGATCATTTTGAAATAAAACTGAATGAAAGTCTTTTAGAGAATATAAACTAGTAGATGGTAGATCCTCATACCATGATCTCGCTTTTTCCTCCAAGGTAGCCATAAAAATCTTCATCAGACAATCTTCAGGAAACACAAACTTTAGTCTATTAATATGTAAATGAAATTTGACCAAATGCAAACTAGAATCTTCACCATCCTCACCTTTAAACTTTGACAGTCCTAACTTCCAATCTATACGAGGAATACAGTTCGGAAAACCAGGAATATGAGATCGATTCATAGGAGTATACCTTCAAGCAATCAAGTCCATTTTGACAACAGCGAGTTCACTAAGAATATATTTAGACTATTGGTTCTTGAAGAGTGGATTCACCATGAGAATTATGAATCTTGGGATTTTTCGACACTGGAGTAGCCAAGTGAATGATGCACATCCTTCTTCTGCCTGATCGTTGTTCACCATCAACAATCAGATCTTATCTTTGTCGTACACCCAGGGAAAATTTTGTCTCTTCATTCCCCAGCAATGGCACCAATATGTTATCACTCTGCCATATTCCCAAGGTCGAAGAAGGAATCCCAACAGAGATAACCACAAACCAAGCTTTTGACTTGATATCCAGCCCTATCAAGCCGGAGAGGGCTCTCTCCAAAGGGTCACAGCCAAGAGGGCTGGAGAAATTAGGGTTTTAGGCTAGGTATGAAATGCAGGGATTTTTTTTGATTTGGGGTTGGGCTCACTGAAACAAGGATTAGGTCAAGGGGACTAAATTAGGGCCAATGAGATGAAATTGCAGTCCATTCGATGGGGCAAGGTAGGTAGGAAGATTTAACACTTAAAGGTTATTTTGGTGAGACGAATAGACCGGTGAGGAGATAAAAATAGAATATGAGATGAATTCTCCCTAAACTGAAGAAAATGGACAAATTATGCAAAATTCCCCAAAACAGAGCATGAAAAACATGAATTATGCCTTTCAACTTGAAATTAAGCATATCATAGACATCAAAATGGTTTATTAGCTTAAAATACATTCGTACAAATGATCACAAAGAAGAAACTATGTCAAACAATCATACCACATGAATCCCAAAGAAATAGTTGCAATTTGTCATTAATATCCAGGCCAAAACGTTTCTTGATCAATACACAAACTTTCAAACTGATGCCAACTTCCACTTGACTCCTCTAAAAACCTGAGCTAAATAGACCTCAAAACACCTCCTCTCATCCTCAAGGGTCTAATCCATGAGGTGAGGGAGATATTACATGAAAAGTTGAACTGAAAGCTAGAGTGTAGGATGATAAAAGTGACTCATTCCTATCTCTAGGAACAGATTCATTACACCTCAACTGATTGACTTACCTAATGTATCTACCCTAGATAAAAGTAAAAACATGACTTTTACATTCATCTTGACCATTTACATTAATTATTTCTCATTTCCCAAGGTTAAAATTCAAACTGGAGAAAAATTGTTGAAGGCTGTGAAAATTGGAAATTTCCTGGTAAACGCATAGCGTGTAAGCAAAAAAAAAAACCTATTTTCAAAACTGGTTTTGAGTGCCTTCCCGGCATCCAAATCAACTCCATGATAGATCATTGGAAATATACCTGAGTCTAGTTTCCAAATCTACCTCTAGTTTCCAAAATTATGCTCATTTTCCCTGTAAAAAAACTTAATCTCCCAAGACTGGTAAACGCGCAGCGAGCAAGCCAAAAAGGAGGTAGAAACATGAATTTTTGGTGGTTTTTTGCATTTTTGAGAAACCAGTTCTCCTCCAAATATTCTGAAACTTATTAGGGTTGATGTACTCATCATTATGAACCTACTGGTGGTGGCCATTTTTAATTTGGAGGCCCCAAAAAAGATCGCAGTCTGCAGGCCGTTGTGCCTTTGGAAAATTTTCTAAGTGCAAAAATACAAAAATGCAGAATTTTCACCTTTTTGAAAACCACATTTGGAGGCCTTCCTGGTGTCCAAATTGGGCCTAGGATAGCTCGTTCGAAAGCCCTTCAAGTACAATTTCTAAATATACCTTATTTTTTCTTATTGGAGTTTTTATTTTCCTTGTCAATAGTTGATTTTACCAAGATTGGTCAAAAAGTGCTTAATGAGGGTGCAGAAATGCAGAGTGCTGTTGCAAGCAACTTTTGGAGGCCTTCCTGAACTCCAAATTGAGCTCATGATAGCTCATTGGAAATATATATTTGTCTAGTTATCATTTGAATTATCAAAAAAGTGATTTGGACACTACAACTATGAGAAAATTTGATTTTCCCAAGGTCACTCCAAAAGTGCAGCAACTCTCCTGTGGCACCTGTGTTTTTGAAATTTCTCTAAAACCATGATACCTGTGTAAAATATGAAGGATTTTTTTCTTCCTTTACCTATTATGGACAAAAATATCTCTCACTTTTGTCAAATTCATCATTTTGTGGTCAGAAACACAATTTGAAGAAAAACTGACCCTATGAGTGGCAAATGACTTGACTCTTGGAATGACTTCTCAAAAAATGATGGATACATGATGTTTATGAGCTGAAATGGCCACATACTTACTAATATGACCTAATTTATGGCTCCTCTACTCAAATTTCTCGTTTCGGTAGCAAATCCTAGCTCAATGGGAGAGGAAATTAGGGTTTGGTGCTTGTGAATAATGATGACTTGGGCACCTTTGGGAAAAGACAACTCTCTTTGAAATTTAATCAATTGATGAACTAAAAACTCTTTCACTTTGACATTTTGTGTGTTGGCATGTGTAAATCTCAGTTGGAAGCATTTGGGAGACTAAATACTTATTACATTTGAATTGACATAAAATTACATGAATAAATAAAAATTACATCTTGGAATGAAACTCATACTTCAAATCAAATTAAAACTTTGGAAACCGTCTTGGAGGTCATATTTAGATGGTAAAGAGACATTATTGGGATCACTCTCATACTTTTCTTACCTTATTCAAATGAAATGGTACATTTTTGGACCTTGAAAGACAAAACCCTAATGACCTAATGAGACTTTGAATAACCTGACTTCCATTGTTGACTTTAACTGAGACAAGACATGTTGAAATGATATTTTCATAGGTGTTATTATGCTTAAGAAGACATGAAGGTGAGTCAGAAAATGTGATTTTATGAGGGATAGTGAAGTTTTATTTGAGGAAATCTACCATCAGTGAAAGAATTTTTAGCATGACCTAAATAGAATGATATAAAAATTTCAGAATGAGACACCTATTATGAGAAATGAAGGAATGATATCAGTCACTGATGGCAGAATGCATATTCTGACTCTAACAGAATGATTGGATATAGGGTTTTATGGTTAATTTTAATAATTAATTATTTTTTAGGAGCCATAGATGCTTTATCTATGGTTTTATGGAATATTTATTCCTTTCCCAAAGAAGGTGGTCTTGATTTAATTAGTATTCGATCAAATGAAGCAATCTTGTTGGTGAAATGGATAGTGAAATTGATTGTTTGTGAGGAATATTGGAAATGATTTATGATTTCTAAAATCATGGGAGGAAACTATATAGTCAAAATAAAATACATTTCTCACTTAGTGATGTAATTTATGCTTTGAATGATTTCAGTATTGATGGTTCTCTCATGCTTCAAATAATTTGGGAGGCATGAAAGAAGATGGTTTTAACTCTTACTTGGCATGGTTTTGTCTTGAAAAAGGTTTTGACCTTGCTTGTAATTTTATTAGACATTGGAAAGTACAATATTATACTATTGCTCATATTATAAAAGGATTCTAAAAGATATATTTAGATGGAAAGATATATGGGATGGGGGGACTTGGACAAAACATGGAAGTCTTGGTTTAGTTTTTCAAAATAATAAATATTAGTTTGATAAAATTATTTTGTAATATAGTAATGCTACCAAATTATCTCTTTTGATGGAGTAGGCTTAACATTCATACCCTTGGTCCTATCTAATGTCATTGGCTTTGGGATTATGACAAACCAATTTGGATTTACAAATCACATTGATTATATCGATTTTTTCAATTGACAAGTCTCTCTTTAGGGAAAGTTGAATGGATGTAGGAGTATTGTTATTTGGTGGTATAATCCTTTAGGTTCTCCTTTAAAATGAAATCATTTCCCTGGTTACTAATTTACTAGGGAATTTTTTTCCTAATAAGCCATTGTGAAGGATGGGTTTCATGGAAAACTCTTTTCTATGGTGTGGTGACATAAGACATTGTTGGGCACAATTTTTTGTTGAGAAACATAACTAGTATCGGTCTTCATAATTTTATTTGACTCATGATGTAATATATTTTTAAAAATAAGGAAAAATAAAATTATTTATATGAATGGGTTTCATGCTTTATTTATTTTATTTCTAGGTCAAAGCCTCCATTGAAGGCTTCTAGGGTTTGTGTCATAAGTCCTTCTCCATGTCATCACGCAATAGACCCTTCTTAGGTTTTGTATGTCAAGAAATAAAATTTATTTTGATGTAAATTGGTCATATAAACCTCCTCCACCAAGTATGACTCAAGTTCTTCAATTCAGCCTAAAAAAGGACCTATAGCCACTATAAATAAGCAACTACTCGACCTAATTTTCTCATCCAATAAAGCAAGTTCAATTTGCAGTTACAAGAGGAGATAAGAAGTGTAAAATACCAAGAATAAGGTGCAAAGAAGGATAATGAAGAAGGAGGAACCCTATTGAAGAATTCAAAGACCATTTTCTCTCTCTTTTGACTCACACGTGCGATGAAATTGAAGCTTCAGGAGGGCCGAAGTTGCAAGTTTGTAATAGGGCCAAAAATATCTTACAGGAGGATCAAAATATTGTGACTGATGTGTTATTGTTGCAGTTTGAATTAAGTTTTCTTTGGAATTTACATAATAATCTTGGGAGGTTGACTTAGTGGATTGGAGGAGGTCTTTGTCTTGGTCAAAGATCTTGGTTGTATCAATTTGACTTAGTTCTACTATAGAAGAAAAGTTTGACTGGGTTTTTCCTTAGAAAAGTGTTTTTCTCCAACTGAGAGCCTACATCATGTGTCATTGATATTCATGTTTATGTTTTGATAGTTGCTTGACAATAAGAATATAAAATAATACATAAATATATTGAAGAAGAACTAAAAGAAGATAACTAAATATCATAAGTAATTATCAAGATAAGAAAAAACATTTGTATTTGATTTTCGAACATGGTATCAGAGCTAAGGTGAAGTAGAAGAAGAAAAATGAAACTTGACTATCACTTAGTAAGGGTTAAAGAAAGGATTTAAGGAGAAATAAGAAGTTTTGGACTCTTTAAATTTTTAATTAAGGAAGGAAGCCTTGAAAGACCGCAAACCTGGGCTATAAGGATGAATAAAGTATAAGTGCCAAGAACACTCTCTTTAGGCATCATTTGTCATCATTTCAAGGAATTCGAAAAACAAAGATAAAATCAAAGATCCTATGAAGAATATATCAAAGGCAAGACTAAAGGAAGTATAACTTAGAAAGAAATCACTTTCAAGAAAGGGTAAGTAAGGCTACTATACGGTATGAATAACATAACATGTTCATTTGTGAAAAATTTTAAAAGTTTGTATATAAATATGCATTAGGATTTTTGAGTCTAGGATTTATAGTCTTATCTTTATTAAATATTTTTGAATATCTAGAATCATAAACCCTAGATGGATATTAAATTAAAGATTGTTATCCAAAAATACTAGCCTTATTCTATTTTGTTCCATCATATAAACCATAACCTTTTGTCTCTACGATTTGTAGGTGGTCTAGGGAAATATAACAATACCTAGAGAAGATATAATTGGATTTTAGATTCAAACCCTACATTTGATGATTCGAAAGGTAACATCATAAATCATAGGGTTCGGATCTGAAAACCCTTGTAATTTATCCTCTCTAAAGATTCCATATATTTGTTGAGATTCAACAAGATGATGAGCCTAGTTAAAATTAAGCACCTTCACTAGGTGGGGCCCGTGAGCTATTTTTAGGTGTATGTCTATTTTTAGAATGGTGAGCATATTCTAAAATTAGCAAGATGTTGAATCTAGATGGTTGAAAAAATTATATCTTTGGATGAATTTATATTTTTAGAAGATGGGAGAAGTCTATTTATAGATTGCTAATCTAAAAATAGAATGCATGTCGATTATTATTATCCATTAATAATAATCAGACAATAAATAGTAACTTATTCTCTTGGAGCACTTTATTTCAGTGAATAGATGTGGCACATTAGTGGGCTGAAGGAATTACACAATTCCTAGGGTGTTTAGTGACTCATGCATGGAGGACTTCGTTGTAAATGATTGTGGCAGAGTTGTAACAGAGTTGGAAGAGTAGTTATGGGAGTTGTTATTTAGTTTAACTCAGTTAAGTGAGTTAAACTCAGTTGTGCTAGTTGTAACTAAAGATACACTAGTGAAATATGAGTGAATTAATTATTTAATTAATTCACAATTAGTGTCTTACTTGCAACTGAACAAATACAGCAGTTAACTACTTGCATGTCAGATCCAGTGGAGACCTAGTGGAGAGTTAGGTGAAAGGGTGAGATGGACCATCGGTTGTGACTATAGTGATGCATTCAATGCATCTACACAGACATTGGAGATTCCAATTAGGATTGCGTAGTGCAAGCAAGGCAAGATCGAATTCATTCAGGTATTGCGTAGTGGAGGCAGGCTGTCAGGAGGCAAGAAATTGGTGTATAGATATGAAAATTTCTGCATGACAGTGTGTGACGATTGTATATTTTATTGAGAGCTCTATGAGATGAGCTTTGTCTGATATTGTTACATGTTCCATTGATATACATAATATATGATAGTTGGGTTTTTTAGCTTTAAGCTTTCACGGTAAAACATCTTGTTATGTGCGATTGATTTTGCTTCATATCTGTTTTGCAATTGGCGATTTAATTTCCGCAAAGAAATAAGTGGAAGGATTTTGTATTTAACATAAGATTATTTCATTAGATCAGGAAAATCCGGAAATACATTATTTTGTTTATAAATTTCTACATGGTATCAAAGCAGTGTTTATCACTGCAAATTGCAATATTGAAGCGGTGCTGAGTTTTGTGCTGGTGGAACAATTCAAATTTGTTGCAAGAATTTCTTGGTGCGACAGTTGAGTAAACATTGAAATGGCTTTCAATGGGTTGTGGTTGGAGTATGCACTCGAGGGAAACTCTAACTACATACCTAGAAGGACGGGATGGAGGCGGTGCTTGAAGATAATGGCTTGAAGGACTTCATTGATAGTGATGTTCCTAAGCCCACTTCGATGGATGCTACATTACTTGACGCCTGGCAAAAGAAAGTAGCGAAGACAAGAAGAATTATGTTGGAAGGTGTGAAATACCATATTGTGTCAAGCCTTCATGGGAAAGCCACTCCATTTGCAATGCGGAAGGCTTTGACAGATCTTTTCCAAAGCAACAGCGACCATAGGAAGTTGGCGTTGAAAGATAAACTCAGAAAAATCAAAATGGAGAAGGGCGAAAATATTCCATAGTATCTCAAAAAGTTTTTCCCATGTAGGGATGAGCTGGGGAGTGTGGGAATTACAGTTGCAGATGATGACTTGGTGAGCTTGGCTCTCCTTGGGCTTCAAAATATTTGGCACAGTTATCAAGACTCTGTCAATGGGCAGGAGAAACTGCCGGATTGGGAGCGACTTTGATCGGATCTAGTGCAGGAGGAGATAAGGTGGAGTTCCAGGGATGGCTCTTCATCAAAGCATGATGATGAAGAGGATTTTGCTTTAGCTGCCAAAGCGAGGAAAGGGAAGGGGAATAAATTTCATCCAAAATCTGAGGCTAAAGGAAAGAAGCTCGATTTTTCCAAGGTGAAGTGTTTTCAGTTTCACGAACATGGGCATCTCCCCACTAACTGCCCACAGAAAAAGAAGAACAAGAAGGTTGCTAGAGCTGCAGCTGGTGAGGCCCTTGTCTCGCAATTTGAACTTGATTTCTCTTTGATCGCATGCTTGGTTTCAAGCGCAATGGGATCGGTGTGGTATCTTGATAGTGGTGCTTCCTTCCACATGACGGGAGACAAGGAGTTGTTTAGTGACTTGGAGGAGAAATATCTCCAAATGCATATAGAGATGAGCAATGATGGTACATACAGTGCGACCGAAATTGGTACCATTACCTTTTAGAGGGAGTCAGGTAAACCATTTCTGTTGAAATATGTATGCATGTTCCAGGTCTGAAGAAGAACTTGGTCTTAATCGCAATTTTGGAGGACAGAGTTTAAAATATTATTTTCAGCGAGAGAAAAGCCTTCCCATGACATAAAACAATGGGTCAAACCAAGAGGATAGGGATTCGAGTTAATAATCTCTACAAGCTGGAGGTAGATGGTTGCGATGCAATGGTGGGCAAAGAAGAAGAAGTGGTGAGCCGAGATGAGGGTGAATTATGGCACAAGAGATTGGGCCATCTTCACCATGGTGCCCTGAAGATTTTGCAGTAGATTTCTACTGGACTTCCCAAGGGTGCACTTGCGCAGATATATCAGTGCAAGGGATATACTATGGGTAAGTTTGTGAAGACCACCTTTCATGAAAAGGAGAATCGTGCTTTGATGATCCTGGAGAGAATTCACACCGACGTGTGTGGACAATTCTCAGTTGCTTCAACAGCAAAACACAGGTATTATGTTATTTTTGTTGATGACTATTCTCATAGATGTTGGATCTTCTTCATGTAGAAGAAGGATCAAACATTCTCAAAGTTTTGTGATTTTAAAGCATTGGTGGAGAAGGAGACGAGGAAGAAAGTGAAGGCTCTGCGGAGCGATAATGGTGGTGAATATATCTCAAACGAATTCAAAGACTTCTGTAGCAAAGAAGGAATTCAAAGAGAACTCATAGCGCCTCATAACCCACAGCAGAATGGGATCGCGTATAGGAAGAACAGAATGATCATGGGTGTTGCACTAGTTATGCTTGAGAGGGAGCTACACTTACATGCAGAAGAGGAACTGCTTGTTCCCAAAGATGAGCCTCAAGATGTGGATCAGCCATAAGAGGAGGATCATGGAGTGGAGGAGTCCACTCACGCAAAGCCAAACATCAAAACTGGCATAAGGCATACCATAGAAGCTGAGAGGTTGAAGCTTGATGTAGTAGAGAATGTAGGAGTCCCCACTTCACAGCACAGACAAAGACAGTAACATGACCGATATACTGGATACATGGCTCTCAAGAGCAAGTGTATCGCGACAGAGCCATCCTCCTTTGAGGAAGCAGTGTAGGAGCCCACATGGGTAGATGCCATGGTGGAGGAGTATGTCTCCATTGTCAGAAACAGTGTTTGGGATATTGTTCCAAGGCCGGTTGGTAAATCAGTGGTAGGTTCAAGATGGATCTACAAGGTTAAGAAAGTTACTAATGGGAGCATCGAGAATTATAAGGAAAGATTTGTTGCCCGGGGCTTCTCACATATCGAGGGGATTGATTATGAAGAAACCTTTGCACCTATTGCACGGTATTCTTCCATAAGGACCATCCTTTCTCTCTCAGCGCAGATGGGTTGGCACATTCATCAGATGGATGTGAAGACTATGTTCCTTAATGAGATCATTGAGGAAGAAGTGTACATTGAGCAGCCTGAAAATTTTGAGATCTTCAGCAGTGAGTTGCATGTGTGCAGACTCAAAAGAGCATTGTATGGGCTGAAGCAAGCACCCCATGCTTGGTACACTTAGATCGACAGCTATTTCACTGGACTTGGCTTCACCAAGAGTGAGGCACATGCAAACATATACCAAATTGTGGTGGAGGGTAAGCTTTTAATCATTGTTATTTATGTTGATGATTTAATACTGACTGGTGATGAGCATCTGATACACTCATGCAAGGAGGACCTTGCAAAGGAGTTCAAGATGAAGATTATGGGTCTCCTTCATTATTTCTTTGGATTGGAAATATGGTAATGAGAAGGTGAATTTTTTGTGTCTCAAGGCAAGTATGCTTGAGAGATAATCGGTAAGTTTCACATGGAGGACTACAAACCCATGGATACTCCTCTTCCAATAAATTGGAGGAAAGAGGATGCTACATCGACAGAGGTAGTGGATGCTAATGTCTATCGATAGTTGGTGGGTTCGCTCATATATTTAGTTAATACAAGACCGGACATATGCTATGCGGTGAACCAGCTTAGTCAAGTGATGGTTAAGCCTACCAAGCTCTTTTGGAAGGCAGGAAAGCATGTCCTGAGAAATATCAGGGGCACATTTGAGTATGGCTTATGGTACAGACAGATGGATGAGGTGAAGTTGCATGGCTTCACAGATGTAGATTGGGCAAGCAACCCAATGAACAGAAAGAGAACATTAGGAGGGGTTTTCAGTATCAGATCTACAGTCATTTCTTGGTATAGTAGGAAACATAGATTTGTGGCACTCAGTTCAGCAGAAGTGGAATACATGGCAACAAGTCAAGCTTCATGTGAGGCTATCTGGATGAGGAATATCCTGGTCGGTTTTTTCATTTCATTTACATCCTACAGTGATTCATTATGATAATCATAGTTGCATTAAAATCTCGATTAATCCTGTGTTTCATGATATATCTAAGCATATAGATATCTGGTATCATCATATCAGAGATTTTGTACAGCAAAAGATCATGTTGCTTCAATACATTCCTACGGAAGATTAGGATGCAGATATTCTGACAAAGGCGCTCACCAGGAACAAATTTGAATACCATAGAGACAGGATCGAGGTGAAGGATAATCCCTATCTTGTTAAGAGGGAGTGTTGAGATTCAACAAGATGATGAGCCTAGTGAAAATTAAGCACCTTCACTAGGTGGGGCCCGCAGGCTATTTTTAGATGTATGTCTATTTTTAGAATGGTGAGCATATTCTAAAATTATCAGGATGTTGATTCTATATGGTTGATAAAATTCTATCTTTGGATGAATTTATATTTTTAGAAGATGGATGAAGTCTATTTATAGATCACTAATCTAAAAATAGAATGCATGTCTATTATTATTAGCCCTTAATAATAATCAGATAATAAATAGTAACTTATTCTCTTGGAGCACTTTGTTTCAGTGAACAGATGTGGCACATCAGTGGGTTGAAGGAATTACGCAATTCCTAGGGTGGTTGGTGACTCATGCATGGAGGACTTTGTTGTAACTGATTGTGGAAAAGTTGTAACAGAGTTGGAAGAGTAGTTATGGGAGTTGTTATTTAGTTTAACTTAGTTAAGTGAGTTAAACTCAGTTGTGCTTATTGTAACTAAATATACATTAGTGAAATATGAGTGAATTAATTATTTAATTAATTCACAAGCAGTGTCTTACTTGCAACTGAACAAATACAACAGTTAACTACTTGCATGCTAGATCCAGTGGAGACCCAGTGGAGAGATAGGTGAAAGGGTGAGATGGACTATCAGTTGTGACTATAGTGATGCATTCAATGCATTTACACAGACAATGGAGATGCCAATGAGGAGTGCACAGTGCAAGCAAGGCAAGATCGAATTCATTCAGGGATCTTCTTAAGCAGGGGTTGTGTAGTGGAGGCAAGCTATTAGGAGGCAAGAAATTGGTGCATAGATATGAAAATTCCTGCATGGCAGTGTGTGACAATTTTATATTGATTGTTACATGTTCCATTGATATACATAATATATGATAGTTGGGGTTTTTATCTTTAAGCTTTCCCGGTAAAACATCTTGTTATGTGCAATTGATTTTGCTTCATATGTGTTTTGCAATTGGCAATTTAATTTCCACAAAGAATTAAGTGGAAGGATTTTGTATTTAACATAAGATTAATTTGTTAGATCAAGAGAATTCGGAAATACATTATTGTGTTTATAAATTTCTACAATATTATTGAAATTGTCTTCATGCTTTCATACTTTTATATTTTTCCTGTGGTACTTGACAACAAATGTTGCGGGTACTTAATAAGTAAGATACATTGATCTTATTAAGATTATGAGGAATAAATACTTGATAATCAAGTTAGATCCTTGGGAACTCTGATAAAAGTAGACTCGTATGAAGATGATATCATTTTCACAATCTGGTAAACTATAAGAACCAATGTCCTGAAAATCCGAAGAATAACAAGAGAAAAAGAGACCAAGCTACAATTGATGAAGCTCCACCAAAGAAAACCAAAATTGAGGACTCTGAAGTCAAAGAATCATTATACTAAGTCTTTAGGTACATTATCCCTTGTATATCCTTTTCTTATAGTATAGGTTATTTTTTTTAGGTATTGCAAAGTTTCTCTTATGTTTGATCTTTATTTTCTATGGTTTATATATCTAATATGTTTTGTTAAAAAATTCTTGAGTTATTGTGATCATTTTAATAAATATTTGACAAATATATATTGATGCAAGATCAAGAGGGAGCTTCCATATTTTCATAAAAATATAAGATTGTAGGTATATTATAAGTATTAAAGTATTATGATTAGATTCATAGGGAGACTCCAAAGGAATATTTGAGCGAAGTTTTGTTGCAAAGGGAGCCCATCAATCAGAAACCTGAGAAGGTTTGTAAAAGGAGAAACTCAATGTATGTTTAAGACCACATGATTTATAGCTAGTATTATTCATATTAAAAGGTATGATCATTTTGAAATTTTCTTTACTAACTCTATCATGTCAAGGGTTTTTAATAATAAATATTATTGTTTATTAGTGTGATTAATCACTATATTAAATCAACACTTTTCATATTCTTTATCTTTTAATCATTCTGGTAAAATATTAACCTTTAGGGTTAGCTATAAAACCCTAGCCTTTTAATGATTAGGGTACCTCGCATGCAAGTGACACGCTTGACATGAGTGAACATCAAATCTCGACTCATGTGGACTGCGGAAATCTCCAACACAATTCCCCACCTACAGCGGATCCAATTACCGTTAACTCCTCGCACGCTCCTCGCAGAACCAGAGATAACGCAGATCGGAAAGGCACTCTGTCACCTGAACCTGATCATCACCTCGCCCATACTGTTGTTAATGTCCATGAGGTATAATCAACATTGAAGCCACACATACCCCTCTGCACCTGCTCATCTGCTTGAGCTCCACACGTAGTACAATGCGAATATCATTCACTGCCACACTTACAATCTTCATCCTTACACCTATTTATCCACCAGACCTCTGCCCCTTTTCTCCCTCATCTATTCTCCGCTGCATTTAGCTCTTCTCCTTCTGATCTGGACTCTCACTGATTCCAATCAATTGCGAAGTCTCAGTCCCAGAGTGGAGCTACGTAGACTCCCTCTGCTTGTTGCTCTGCATTCTTCACACCTTCCCCCCAGCCTCTGCAGCCTCTCCAGCCCCAGTGTCACTCCCGCCTCCTCTCTGAGGTGTGCAATGGCCCCCAAAATATGCCAATGCACTATTTTCGCGATGGTCAGAGAGGGGCCCTCACGAGTCATTACCATCACAGTGAGGATAACCACCTTGAATGGATTGATGGATCCTCGTCCGCCACCCATGCTAGCCATCAATTTTCTCCCAAGCAGAGAGCATAATCCTCCAGACAATCAACACAAAGGGGAAGTCGAGACGCGAGGAGGTCCACCTCCTCTCCTAGAGCACCCTCTCTGAACTGCACGTCAACTCCCCTAAACAATCCTCTACAGGTTGATGAGGATACTGATATATGGATTATGGACTCCGATAGCATTTGGACAAAGGTTCCTGAAGGAGTAGACCCAGACTCCCCCATCCTCTGCGCTCCTACAAATCTCCCCAAGCGAATTGTTGTCGAAGTGGAAGTTGTTGTGGAAGCGGTTGTTGCGCAAGATCCATCCTGTCCCATAGACGAGGAGAATCCTCATTGCAGTGATGATGATGATGAATAATGTCTGCGTAGCAGTTCAATTTTACTCTGTTTTTTTTCATATATGCCCGCAGGGCTTTTCTGTTATTTTCTACTTTCTAGCTCTTAGATGCATCAGTGCTACTGCGCACAATGTAAGGCTCCTTTTCAAGTTTTTTCTAGGCCAGCCTCCTCCCCCACGGCATCCCATAAATAGCGTTACAAAGGCAGGGATTGGTTAAGCTCAACTTACCAATCCTGCCTGTAGCATATGTATTTTTATGTTCTCAAAATTAATATATTAGCACAACTTACCAAAAAAAATGATTAGGGTAGGTTGTTTTTAATTATGAAACCCTAAAATTTTAGGGTTTGTTGATGATATCTAGAACATATGAGGAAACCCTAAATATTTAGGGTTTGATGAATTGGGGTTTATGAAAAAACCCTTGTAATAGTTAATGTATAAAGATCTTAGGAATGAATCCTTAGATGTATATGTCTTCACTATGATTGAAACCCTAACTTGATTTTCATATATCTAATATTATATTTTTTATGATTATATCTAGGGTTTACGACAAAATCATAGTAGAGATTGATTCTAGAAATCGTAGATGTAAAAACGCTTTTTATTTGATTGAATTAATTTGGTTATTGATATATAAGATTTAGTTTTGATTTTGGTATCTAGGGTTTGTGACAAAAACCCTAGCAAAGTTTGTTGCCTACGGTATGAAATACGTAACCCTTATTGATTGAAAACCTAACTAGATTTAGGTTTTGGATATGTAAAGATTGATTTGTTACTCAAATATTTGATAACCCTGGATACTCTCTTTGTGATATAATACTAACCCTAGTTTGAATAAGTTGACTTCATGCTCTTGTATATTTTTGCCTGGATGTACTTGTTCTTGAATATTTGAAGATACATAATCTTCTATATGTTGAAGATGCTTACCTATCTCATACTTAATAATGATTGTATTGTGATACTTGTTGATGAATTTGATAAGCGTGATGGAAAGAGAGAGTTGTGAAAACCCTGATAATATTAAATTTTACATTGTTGCTTGATGGCTGACCTTGTTGACATGTGAATATATTAAGAGGAATGATGTTTCGAAGGATGAAATCCTTCAATGATATGATGATGCAAAAGAAAATTCTTGTGTGGCTGAGTTATTGATGGATTTGTCCCCTAGTAGAAAATAAGCTTAAAGAAAAAATGTGTATATCTCCCCAAGTTCATAGGGAGGACATATTGTGGCAGCTATAGTGAATACCGTGAAGAAATAATGAGGAATGGAGAATGGCTAAATCACTAGAGATGGTTATTCGTGATTAATGAAATTTTTGTTTCTGATTGATGAAGTTGTGAGTGTGTTTTGGAAAGTGTTGAGGATGAGTTTGGTGTTGTTGGATAAATTGAAGAAAGAAGCTTCCATCAAGATGTGTTTGAATTGTGATGACCTAAGAACATCAGAACAATTGAAGACCCTATAGTTCCGTGCTAGCATACAAGAACATATACATTAAAAGTATAATATTGGTTGGGGTTGTGAAGCTACAGTACATGCCAACAGATGAACGAGTAGTTTATGTGTTAACGAAATCTCTTCCCAACAAGAAGTTATTTTATTTTAGGAGCATCCTCAAATTGGTGAATATATCTCTGATTTGGTTAAGAGGGAGCGATGAAGTACCACAAAACTACCTGTATGATGGTACTTGGGAGGAAATCTTGGCCTGGTTAGTATTGAGATATTAGTAGATGTCTAGATATTAATGAGGGAGGATATCATGTTGAGCTCGAGTTTAGTGTTGATACCTGGATCCCTATAAGGGTTGGTTTCAGGGCATGGAGGCATAGGTGGTATCTATATTTATACCAGGGTTGTAGCATGATGGTAACTATAGTGGAAAATGCATAGATGACACCTTAGTCCATGTTGGGAGGATACCTTGGTAGTTAGGGTATCCGTAGCATTCCGTATGTTGTTGTACTCTTCCTACGAACGTTTCAAATTTAGGTCAACCTTATACCGTTTGAACAATTATGAATACCTCCCTAGTTAAGAGGGAGTGTTGAGAAATGTAACTAGGATCAATCTTCATAATTGTATTTGAGTCATGATGTAATGTATTTGTTAAAACAAAGAAAAAGAAAAATTATTGTACAAGAAAATTATTTATAAGCATGGGTTTAATGCTTTATTTATTTCATTTCTAGGTCAAAGCCTCCATTGAAGGCTTCTAACATTTGTGTCATAAGTCTTTGTCCATGTCACCATGCAATATACCCTTCTTAGGCTTTGTATGTCAAGAAAGAAAATTTATTTGATGTAAATTGGTCATATAACCCTCCTCCACCAATTTGGCCTCAAGTTCTTCAAGTCAACCTCAAAAAGGAGCTACAAGAACAATAATAAGAAAATAATTAACCTCATTTTCTTATCCAATTAAGCAAGTTTGATATGCAATTGCAAGAGGAGATAATAAGTGTGAAATATAAGAAGAAGGTGAAAAGAATGATAGCGAAGGAGGAATCCTAACGAAGAAGTCAAAGACCATTTTCTCTCTCTTTGGACTCACACGTTGGAAGAAAATGAAGCTATAGGAGGGCTGAAGTTGTAGGTCTAAAAAAGGGCCTAAAATATATTGCAGGAGGAACGCAATATTGTGACTGATGCAATATTGTTGCAATTTTACTTTAGTTGAATTTGGAATTTGGATAATCATCTTGGAAGGTTGAATTTGTGGATTGGAGGAGATCTTTGCCTTGGTCAAAGGTCTTGGTTGTATTAATTTGACTTGGTTGTACGAAAGAAGAAGAGTTTGACTATGTTTTCCCTTGGAAAGGTGTTTTTCCCTCGTTGAGAGCCTACATCCTATGTCCTTGATCTTCATGTTTATGTTTTTATAGTTGCTTGATGATAAGAGGATAAAATAAGGCATAAAAAACTTGAAGAAGAACTAAAATAAGATAACTAAATATCACAAGTAATTAACAAGATAAGAAAATATTTCTTCCTTTTGATTTTCTAACATATTTGTAGCGCAAATATGTTTGGGATTGCTAAGTATTTGTGTGAACTATCATTTTGTTTAGTTAAAATTATATTGAACCAATTCTCTTTTAGGTGATATTGATTTTATTGGGCCATTTAATTTTAAAGTATATTATTATATCCTTGTGGTATGTGGATATATAACATCATATATAGAAAAATAACATGCAAATGTATTGATAGAATGCATTGTGAGGCCTAGTATGTTTAGTGATATTAACAAATATCTTGTCAAAGAATATTAAGTGGTGTTGCTTGTGTTATCCCTTTATAAGAAATATCATTAATAATTCCTCACTTGTATTTCTTTTTTTTTTCCAAGAATAAAAACATGTTTTTTATTTGAGACAAGCAAAAACGCAGTACTCATGTGATCTAGGTACTATAGAATAGATCATTCAGAGATAGATTTCTTTATATGTCTTTTTATCTGTGAAAAATGATTATATAAATATTATTTTTTAAATATAAGTATAAGATGTTGGGAATCCTATGAATTATTCTTAAATAGAATTTGATTCTTCTATAACTTTTATTTTGATTATCTTGATTTCATCACCAAAATTGGCAAGTAAAATTCATTCACTAATTCACAAAAATTGGCAAGTAAAAGTTGTTCACTAACTCACCAAAATTTCCAAGTAAAAGTTGTTTGTTTGTTTTCATTGTGTGATTACTAACATTTTATTCGTTTTTTTCAAGTTTTGGAAGTACTTTGGCAAATAATTGCACCCCAATATTGGTTATTTAATCCCATTAACTATTATGTCACTCCATATGAAACTTGGATCCTTGCATGCTTAGATTTTGATCCTTATATTTGTGATGGGTTAACATGATTGATTATTAAGAAAAAAAATGATAATAGTTGTGGTTGGTTAACATAATTTATAATTAAAGCACAAAATTGATAGGTTAGGAGTCATGGTTGGTTAACATAATTGAAAATTGAAGCATAAAATTGATAGGTAAAGGTTTTTTATTAGAAGCATTGGAAAACATGTTCTACTAAAAAATTGATGAAATTTTCCATATATTTTCATAGTTTAAAATTCAAAGTTGTAGTGAAATTTAATATTGTCTTACTCTCGCTCATTTACTAGAGATTCTTCCGGAAATAAGGAGGCCCAATTTTTTTAAGAGCAGTCATAGGAAAGATATTTATGAAAATTTATGGTATGAAATGTAGATAAAAAGACAACCCATAGATGTATCAAATCATTGGAAAACAAAACCTGCCTTGCACTGATATTAGCTTTACAAATCAACACAACCATAATGTTTTTGATAATATCCCATAGGCATCACCAACCCTTGTGACCTATGAAGTTCCTCAACAGAAAATAAATGTTGATAAGAAAATATATTCCAAAGAAATTAAACAATAATTAAAATTTTCAATCGTTCCTCAATCCAAAAAGTATGGATGGGGAAGGAAGGTGGATAAATTATTGTTCATCTTGATCTTCTAATGAGAAAAATGTCCAAAAACATTGAAACAATAATTAAGTTTGTTAATGCTTAATCCAAAACAATAGGATTAAGGAAAATGGTTGAAAAATCATCTTTCTCTTGATCTATTGAGCTAGGATGCTAGCTACAAAATATCATTTCATAATAATTTTTTCATAGTTCATTAAGAAAAAATGCAAAGAAAAAGAAAGGGATATTAATGATAAATCAAAATCCAAAGTAAGCTTGATCTCTACCCCATTTCTATGAGGGTATTGCCCCAACTCCTATGTAATGAACTACATTACTAAAGAAGGAATAAGTTGAATTATGAAAATCCCTTATGCAATGAAATACACAAATAGCGAAGAACTAAGTTAAACTATTTTGATCCCTTATGCAATGGAATGCATATACAATAAAAGGTTCCTTGTAAAGGAAAATAAAAGAACATAAAAAAAGGTAAGAAAAGGGGAAGTAAGACATGGTGCCAAGGAGAGGGTAACTCAAACGAATGCATGCTCCCTCTACAAAGGCTTGCATGATGATGAAAAAATATTCCCATGAAGTAAAGAAAAGGTCATAAATTTTCATATACACTTACACCTTGATGGGTTTTCTTGGTTATTGGCACGCCTACTATGGTTTTATAGTTATCCTCCCATACCTAAACTTGGAAAATTATATAAATTCGTAAGCTTGTGTGGAGTTTGGAGAAGATACCTAATATTATCTACCTAATGGATTTTACATTTGACATGACGCACTTTATATGTTGTGTTTTTTTGTCCTTTGGGATAACCTAAGGTCGATAAGTTATGACAAAGCATCTAAAATATTTGTTGTTTTTGAATAGTTGGATGACCAGTGAACATTTTTCTGAACAGGTGATTTTAACTTAGAAAGATCCTTAATAAAAAAAAAGGTTGTTCTTCAAATACATATGGTTAATTTGATTTTAAGTAGGGATGGATAAGAAGAATATAGAGATGTATAAATGATTTAATATTCAAATAGAGTATTTCACCATTTATAAGCAGAAATTATGAAAACTAAGTTTTCATAATCAACAAATTATAATCAAGTCATAACAGAAACCTATCTGTAATTTAAATTTCAAGAGGAATTTACAACAACAGATAGTCTTGTAAACTAATCTCTTAATCAAACTACAACTTCACAACGAATCAAAAACGAAACTGAGATTCAATTAAAATTTCATTCGGATAACTGTTAATGAATTAAATTATATGAAGAATACATAATGAAAAACATATGAAAACAGCGCACAGGAATACAAGCCATATGAAGTAAATCCATAATATTTTATTGTATCAAAAATGCTCCAGATATTACAAATCTGTATGCTAACTAGCTCAAGGGTGCAACCCCGAATACTTCCATGAATGAAGTATTTAAACAAAATATAAAAATTACAATAAATGCCTGAGTGACAAGGCAAGCTATAATTTCTAAAAATTAATAGAAAGGAAAGGAATTCAATCCAAAGAAATGAATCTGCATGTCTGGCCCTGTTTTGATGGAAAACTGTTGCTGAGTAGCCACTATTCTGGTGTTGCACTGGCAAAAATTGATCTGTCTTCTATTCCTAATATTTGCATAGCTTTTCCCACCATTATTGATTTGGAATTGAAACTTTAATTACCTTGCGGTAGATTTCATTTTCTTCAGTATACTTAGTAAAAGTGGGTTTTACAGTAAAAATGTGTTTTATCTCATGATGAATAAAACTGATATTTTCAATAGCTTCATAAAATGCTTTGCCTGTCATAGAACCTTTAATAGAGGACATGGATGCAGCTTTTGTTGTCTCTTTAAGCTTCTTCATGTAATATTCCCTGGGCATTAATTTATCATTTATAACAAATAGTGAGGGCAGACCCCTTTTGTTCAAAGCATCAATTCTTGAGATAAATCTGTTGATTGCAACTTCAAGAGTGTGACACTTCTTTGTCAACTACACTGATAAGTTCTTTTTTATCAGAAATTTCTTCACCTCGAGAATGGTCTCAATCCTATCATCTACCCCTAGATCATCCAGTTCGTACTTGTCTTTAGAATTTAGAAATTTTATAATGATGTTGGTTGTATTAGGCATTTCTCCCAGCTGAGTATTTATATCAACAATTGTCTAGTTTGCCTTTTCCACTAATTCCTTTTGTTCAAAGATGATCAGGATACATGTCCAAATTTCACCTATTTCCTCAATGATGTTGTTCCAAATAATTTCCTTGACATTACCAAGAGTATAGCCAATGGAAGCTTCAGTTGCTGATTTCTTCCATATTTCTATTTGATTATGAGCTCTATGAAGCTCTGATGCATGAAAGGTATCAGACTTCTTTTGTTGATTCTCCAGAAGTTTCACTTTATCCTGTAAATTCTTAATTTATTCAGTCTGTAAGGTCATATTTTGAAGTGTATTGGCTAACTGGTCTGTAGCATCTCCTTTACTGGTGGTAGTAGATATAGCAGTAGGAATAGTTATAATAGGAAGTGATTCTAAAGGAGCAGTTTGTTTAGCTGACTTCTTGCTTTCTTTAATTAATTACTCCATCTATATTTCCATTCTCTTCAACTGTGTACTCTGTTCTATGATTAGTTTCATCATGTTTGTCCTTTGTGTCTTTGTCTCTTAAATCTCCTTAGCTAAAGGATATTATGTTGTTGGTAGTTTTAGCTTCTTCCTTAATGTTGCAATATCTAAATTATTTTTCTTAATCAGCTCCTCTGTAGCATTGATATTTGCACGATCATAACCCAATTTGATCACCAAATCTTCCAAGGTTTTAATCCTGGTATCTTTGGCAAAAGTTTAAACGTTTTCCATGTTGCGCTGTGAGCAGAAATTTGCTAATGTAACCTGAAATTTAGACAAGATCATAGCAAAGTTAGTTACAGTGGATAAAATCATCTCTCCAGTATGTTTGTGCATCTCCATTTGTTCAATGGGATTTATGTCCTTAACATCAAACTCAAGAGATGTCTTCTTATAATCTGATTCTCCTTTAGGCCTAGTAACTTGTGCTTGAAGAAAAGCCATTAGCATTTTCCCTTTCTCTGAGTCAAAGGCTGACAATATCCTGTTTTGGGCACATGAGGTTATTTTCCAAAATTGATTGTATGTGTTTATCTTCAAGGCTTCATGTTTTAGTTTTATTTCCTTGAATATATCCATGGTGCTTTTCTCTAGCTTGCTTGAAGTAGATTTACCTATGTGCATAATCTGATCTTGCTCTTTTGTGGTCATGGAGGTTGTAGGAGACTGTGTAGATTGATCAACTACCAGTGAAGATACAAGAGGCTCATCAGTATTGATAGGAGTTTGATGCTCTGAATCTTTGCTAAGGCTTAATCTAGAACTAATCTTAGCCTTATTTATGTACATGATTTTAAATCCCTTGCTGAAGATATATGTTTCTAAAGGGGACCCTTATTCTTTGTTCCTTTTGGTTGTCTTCTCTTGCCTTGTAGGAGTATGAACTGTTGATGAAGAGACTTGTTGTTCTTCTGCCTCATGTAATGTATTCTCTATCCACTCTCACTAGTTCTTGTACTCTTCTATTTCTAGCCTTGGTGTGTGAAAATAAGGAGTAGATTTGGTTTTTACCCTTAATTTGGAAACTCTCCCTACATTTTCTTCAACAATTGGTCTACCTCTGCTCTTGCTTTCCTGCTATTGCAAATGAATGGGCCAACCTGCATTTTTATCTTAAATTGAGACTTTTTCTTGGCAGCAACAAAATGGACCTTATCCATGTTGATCATCTGTCTGATGTATTCTAAGGCAAAAATCCTCATTGGGAGGAATTTTGGCAACTTATATGGTTGCAGCTCACATCCAAAAATCCTTATCTCTGTGTAATTTTCATATAAGTACCAATTTCCAGTTTGTACCTGTTCTGACAGCTGTAAAATATTTTTGATTTCTTCACTAAATATTGGTTATTTTCAACTGCTTGGAAGGCCTATGGCTAGGTGAACAAACATCTCAATGAACTGTTTATATGAGACTTCATTATGATCTTTCATAACCAGGGTGGTCCAAAAAATGACTGACTATTAGTTCCCTTTCTCATCCAATTTCTGTAATGAAAAGTTCATGTTGTCTCCCTAAAAGTATAGGAACATGTAGACTAAAACAGAGGTATATTTAAAAACCTCTTCTGTGTGAAAGTTTACCAACTGCTGATGAATAGACTCTACAAGGAAATGACTAAAATTGAACACAATTGAGGGCTTGGTATTATTAGAAAATATTCACAAAAATCATATAATTGCCTCATCTACATATTGGTCAAAGAAGTATCCAAAAAGGTAATATATAAGAGTGGTTGTCTGCTTGGTTCTCTCAGGGAATAGGGATGAAGGGTAAGGAGGATTTTTCTTTGGTAATGAAACATCTTGTGCTAAGAATAATTCTAGAGTTTGGGCTCTTTTAGAAAACTCTAATTTCTGGTATATTTCAACCAGAGCTTCATAAGAAAATGGGGTGCCATTGTTGACTGTGGAGGCTTCCATCATTTCGTCAATAGCATGAGGGGTTATAGTGAATAAAACTTGTCCATGGGAATTAGTTATGGCCCTTTGGCTTCGAAAATATGAGGCATGGCATTTTCTAATGAAATCAGGAGTGTTTTGGGTAGGATGAAAAATATAACGAGGTATGTTTGACTCCCAAAGCTTGATTTCATCTTATTTATCAATCCATTTATCTTCGAGCCAACAATACATCTCGAAAAGATCAAGCTCGCAGAGTGTTTCATGGATTTTATAGTCTCTATCAGCCATAGGGATATGGTGAAGATCTACAGGAGGAAAGATCAGAGGATTGATGTTTTCCTATGGTCCCTTGTCCTTAGGAGGCATAATGGCTAAGGATGAGAGTGCAATTTGTTGGGAATACAAGCAATTTCTCGGACAGATAGCATGTTCTGGACAAGGAACAGAAGGAATAATTGAAATAAGCAGGCGCTGAAAATTTGACAATTTTGGGTTTCTAACAAGCAACTTGCAATTAAACAATATTGTAACATGTAAACAGATAAAATAAGATTTATATAGAAATGCAGGTTTTCCGTTGGTGGCGTGGGTTAATGGTTAAGCCAATTGAATGTTTAATGGGTTGATTATGGAGGAAATTGATGTGATTTGTTGAATTCAATGGGTGAATGAGGTTAACGGGTGGATGAGGTGGTAGCAGCGGAATGGCGGATGCTCAACGATAAGGTGAGTGGTAACGGTATCGGGAATCATCGTTTTGGAGGGGGGGGTTGAGCAGTTTCCAGTTTCGCTCATGGGGGGTACAAAAGGCTGAGATGTTGCCACATATCAGCCAGGTGTTTTAAATTACTGTTGAGTTCGGAACCCCCCCCCCCCTCGGGTGGTAAGTCTAGGTTTTCGAAGGGGGGCCGAAAGGCTATGAGAGTCGTCGCATGTATGGAGATATGGGAGGACCGTCGTATGCGTGGAGATGGGTTAGTGGGGTTGGGAGTTGGTTTAATAAAATGTTAGGAATGATATAAAGGGATATGACATAGGAAAATGAAAATTAAAAGGGATGAACGGTGGGGTGATTTAATATGGTGATTAAAACTTAGGATATGGGTAAATATGCTTAGGATAGTGTTAATATCTGCAATAACCATATAAACCTTTCTTCTTTTTATGGCACATTTAGACTAGCAACCTATGCATTTTTTTAAATTTAAAATGAAGCTTTCCTTTTCTTTTGCTACCCTAACATTTTATTTTGCTTTGCCTTCTTTATTTAAGGCGGCTAATAAGTATCATTTTATTGATATGGATGCCTATAAAACATCAAATTTTCCTAACATTTTTTAACTTTTTCATTCTTTTGCATCCATATCCTACCTTAACATTTTCAAAATTATTTGACTAATTATGCTAACTTATCAAAACTAGATAATGTTACAACAACATTGACTCTTGTACATATTTAGGATTGTCATACTTAGATGGTTGGATCCCCTCCTTGATGATAATTCTTACGTAGATGTGTTCCTTTTTAGGATGTTGATGATATCTTGTTTCCACACTTGATTGAGGTTTTTCCACTTTCCATGGAGAGTATGTACCTTATAATTACTTGACACGGTCGAGGAGATGGCTTACCACCCATTGGAGATGAGACATTTCACCTTCTAGTTGGATGATGTACAATTCACTTTTCCTTGAATGGACACTGGATGGTGATGATGTGACACCTTTGGGGGCATGTTATTTTAACACCAAATCTTTGGGAGTAGGAAAATATATGTAAATATTTTGAATAAAAAAATAAAATAAGTTGGAAGACTAAGAAACATTGGGAGATGAAAACCAATAGTCTCCCTCTCCTTGTATATATTTATATTCCCTCTCAAACCAAAACAAAATTTCATTTGGATTCAAAAACCTGACTTGACATGGTATAAGAGCTACAGGTCCCAATTTAGTGTTCTCTACTCAGTAACTCCTCTCTCCCTTGACAAAAAATCTATCTAAATTCCCTGGTATGTCCTATGTCCGATGAATGCTCTATCCTATGTCGGATGGTGTTTCCACATGCGTTGAAGTTTCCTTGTGTTAATTTGCACATAATATAGTCGTTAAGCATGGATTGTTGAAATAGTGTTAATTTTTTCTATATGCCAGAAAGCTACTAATAAGTAAAGCTTTTGCATTGAGTTTGCTTATGTGTTGTATTGAATATTCAAACCTCGCATTAATTTTGGTCAAAAATATGGTGTTGCATTAATTAAATGTTGGTTTGTTGAAGTGTTTATTCGACTGTGTATGGTTGGTGCCTCATGTGCATTGAATACCGGTGAACCTGACGTGAACATTGGTGAACTGTGCATTTGGTTGAAGCTCCTATTATGAGCGGTGAATATTATGGTATATTTCGTATGCTACATTGCATTGAGTTCCTTTTAATGGCCATGAACCATATGCGTAGATGTCAATGTGTTTTAAAACCATTGAAGTAATCTTGAATATCCTAATATGTGTTGTTCCATGTTATTGTGTATTGACTATTGCATTGATTTTTTTGGGGTGGTCAACGAATTATAAAAGAATCGATATATATTTTGATTAGTGTGTACTGTATGGTAAGGTGCTTATATATGTTAAGTGGATTTTGAATAAGTGTGAAGAGCCCTTTATGTGTTGGTTATGTTAAAGTGTGGACATGGTTCATGCATTCGAAATAATTTTATATATTGAGGTGATGGTATATACGACGAGAGTGGGTGGGATTCAAAAATAAATAAAAATTTACACTGTGAAAATTTTCCATTTATATAACAAGTGTCTTAACTAATCAAGAATGAAAAAATAAGGCTACAAATATTTTGGAAATAAAAAGCACATAGTATTTTTTGATGATGCATTCACTCATATCCATAATGGGAGTATTTATCACTGGAAAAGAGAACTACCATGAGTGGTCCAGGAAGATAAAGCACACCCTCATTTTCAATGAAATTTGGAAAGGGATTTGTGAAGGAGAAGGAGACAATGCACTTAAAAATCCTACATATACAAGGAGCTTTCCATTTGGGAAAACAAGAACAACAAGGCTTATGCCTTGTCTACAGCATTAGTAAATGAAGAGGCGAGTCGTCATATTTCACCATTTTCAAATGCTTTTGAAGCTCTAAAAAAGTTGAAGGAATTATATGACTCACACTTTGAGCTTGAAGTTTTTCAATTGATGATCAATTTGTTCAATCTTGAGTTGAAAAAGGATGACCCTCTTGCCTTAGAATATGAAATAAGATCCATTATGCATGACATAAAATCCTCTGATGTTTAAATAGATGTTCCTCTCATAGCCTTTGTCAAGGCACCATATCCCACTTATTCACATTATCTTGATTCATTGCAAGTAAGTGGAAAAGTTAAGGAGAATTACTTTGACTCCCTTGAGAAGAATTTTGTTGAAAGAAAGAAGGGTTTTGGGAACAATGTTATGAAACCAGCTCTGAAAATAGAAGAAAAGAGAGATCAACACCTTATAAATCAACCTCTTTGAGGGGGAAACCTCCTTTACATTACATAAATGAATAATTCTTGGATGATACAAATGAAAAAACCTCCTTTCTATATATAGTAGTCCATGGGGTCACAATATAATCCTAGCCGACCCAACAATAATAATGTAAGGGCACAACAATAACAATAGTGGGCTTTTATGGGACACAATAATAACAATATGGCGACTACAGGGGTACAACAATAACAATAACAGGGCTACACTAACAACAATAAGGGACTAAATTAGTAATATAGGGACCTAACATGCCCCTCTCCTTAAAAAAAGTGTTGTCCTCAATGCTTGAGTACTTATGGATGCTTACGTATAAAATTGTCATCCTCCCATGTGGAATCTTCAATGGGTAAGTTCTTCCACTTGATGAGATACTCCGAAATTGATCGATTTCGTAGCTGTCAATTTCTTGTTTCCATGGTTGCTTTAGGTTCCAATATGATTTTTCTTTCCTCATCAAGTTCTGGAAATATTGTTTGAACTGGAAGTTTGTTACCTATAACCTTCTTTAAGCATGAAACATGGAAAATTGGGTGCACTCGAGAAGAAGAAGGAGGCTCCAATTTGTATTCCATAGTACCAATATTTTGCAACACCTTGTAAGGACCATTGTACTTTGGCAGTGATTTATTATCCTTCTTAACTTGCTTGAGGGAAATTTTTTGTATGCTTTTAGCCGTAAAAATACCTAGTTTTCTACATAAAAACTTCTCTCGCTGCGATGTTTATCTGCATGTTGTTTCATTCGATTTTGTGCCAAATTTAGGTTATCCTTTAAGAGTTGGAGAACTTGTTGTTGACGCTCGATGTGATCTTCCACTACTTGAACCTTAGATTTTCTCTTAAAGATGATGTGATGGACGATGGATGATATCCATAAAGTGCCATAAATGGGGTCATTTTTGCTATAGTATGGAAGGAAGTGTTATACGACCATTCAGCCAGAGGTAACCACTTGACCCATTGTATTTTTTTATCATATACAAAACAACGAAGATATCCTTCCAAAAATTTGTTCGCTATCTCAATTTTCCCATCGGATTGAGGATTATAAGATGAGTTATGAGCTAGTTTAGTACCCAAACAAGAAAATAATTCCGTCGAAAAATTTCCAATGAAAATGGGATCTCTGTTGCTCACAGTAATCTGTGGGTTTCCTTGTAGCTTTTGAATTTTTTCCATAAATTCAGTAGCAATTGTACTTGCATTAAATGGATGAGATAATGCACAAAATTGTGCATACTTGGTAAGTCTATCAACTACCACCATGATGACACTCTTTCCTTCGGACTTAGGTAAACCTGCGATAAAATCCATTGAAACCTCCTCCCAACGTTGACTTGGAATGCATAAAAGGTTGTAGCAGACCCAAGGTCTTACTTGTCTCAACTTTATTTTGCTGGAAAACCAAACATTCTGCCACAAAATTTTGAATATCAGTTTTGAAGCCATCCCAAAAAAATTCTTTCTTCACCCTATGGTAAGTTTTTGAAAATCCTAAGTGTCCTCCTAAGGGAGAGGTGTGCAATTCCAAAAGAATCTTTTGTTTTAATTGGGAATTCTTACAAATATATAAGCGATCTTTGTACCATAAGGAATCATGTTTCCATCTAAATGTATCAGATGTACTGGGATCTTATTGCAACTTTTGAATGACTGTCCACACTTCTTCATCATTCTTCCATTCCTCCCTTGCTTTGGTTATCCAATCTAATTGGATAATAGAAATGGCACAAAGTAATGCTTCCACCTCCTCATCCTTTCTTGAGAGTGCATCTGCAACAACATTTAGCTTCCATTTTTTGTAGATGATTTCAAAGTCATAACCCAACATATTTGTGACCCATTTTTGTTGCTCTTCTGAAGATAGTCTTTGTTCCAAAAAGTATGTAAGGCTATCATGATCAGTTTTTACCTTGAAGTGTCTTCCCATAGGTAAGGTCGCCATTTCTTTAGTGCATGTAGTATTGCCAACATTTCCTTCTCATAAATAGCTTTATGTAAATACTTTCCTTTGATTGGACGACTTTAAAAATAAATGGGTCTTCCTTCTTGCATTAAAACAACACCAATTACATTTCCTGAGGCATCACATTCCACAATAAAAAAAATTGTGAAGTATGGCATAGCTAAGACCAGTGCTTGGCACATTTCCTCTTTAAGATGTTCAAAGGCCTTAGTTTCTCCAGGAGTCCATGAAAATGCATATTTATTCAATAATTTTATTAGAGGTGTTGCTATTCTCCCATAATTCTTAACAAACTTGTGATAGTACCCTGTTAACTCGAGAAATCCTCACAACTGCTTTATGGTTGTGGGGAATTTCCATTCCTTAATGGCTCTAATTTTGTTAAGGTCTACCTTAACACCCTCCTGAGATACAATATGACCCAAATATTCCACCTCTTGTACTCCAAAGAAACATTTGGAGGTTTTTGCATATAATTGTTTCTCCTCCAATAGTTTGAGCACCCTGTCAACATTTTGAACATGATCCTTCCAAGACCTGTTGTAGATTAGTATATCATCAAAAAATACTAACACAAAATTTCTAAGGAATGGTTTGAAAATGGAAGTCATCGACCCTTGAAATGTAGAAGGTGCGTTTGTAAAGCCAAAAGGCATGACCAAAAATTAATAAGGACCCTCATGAGTTCAAAATGTTGTTTTCGAAATATCTTCAGTCTTCATTATAAGTTGATGATATCCTGAATGGAGATCCAACATGATAAAATAAATTGCTCCATGTAATTCATCCAATAATTCATCAATCACAGGAATGGGAAATTTATCTTTAATAGTGAGATTATTGAGCTCCCTATAATCCGGACACATGCACCATGATCCATCCTTCTTGTGCACCAATACTACTAGAGCAGAGAAAGAACTTTGACTAGGTTGAATTACACCAGCCTTTAACATTTATGCAATCATACGTCCACTTTCGCTCTTTTGTACATAAGGATATATGTAAGGCCTAATGTTTGGAGAAACACTTCCTAGAATCATATGAATAGCATGATCATGATCATGAATAGGTGGGAGTCCTTTGGGAGTTTCAAGCACCTTGGAATGATTTTCCAAGACTTTTTGGAGATCTGAAGAAATAGATGATTTTGATGTTGGAAATTCTAGTGAGCATAATTGTGAAATTACACCTCATTGTTATTTATTAAAAATCTTTGTCATTACATTAGAGCTTATTATCTTTCTTGGCTTCCCTGTGATACCCTATAATTCAACTTCCTTTCCTTCCAAAAAAAATTCAAGAAAATTTCTTGAAAATTAGAAGCTATCGTCCCCAAATATTGTAACCATTGTACTCCTAGTACAACATTAGCACCTCCCATTAGAATGGAAATCATTGGACTATTCAATACATATCCCCATATGGTTAACTTGATATTATGGCACTTTCCAAATCAATTTATATTTCCTCCATTTGCAACCATCACTTGACACTCTGGTGATGGGCATAGGAAGCAATTCAATTCCTTGGCTACCTTACAATGAATCAAATTATGGGTACTACTCGAATAAATCAACACTATTACATTTTTCTTCTTGGTGTATATCTTCTTCTTTTGAAGTTCTTGTTCATTTTCTTCCTCCTCTTCACAATCTAGGTAAAATAATTTCTTCTCAACACACTTGTGACCTTTAGTGTATTTTCTATCACAACTGTAGCAAAGCCCTTTTACTCTTTTTTCTTCCAATTGTTGTGGTGTCAACCTTGTAGGTTGTGGAAGTCTAGGAGTAGGCACCTCATGCTTGGTACACCCATATATATTCTTATCTCAGTGGATTAGGCTTCATTAAGAGTGAAGCAAATTCCAATATCTACTACATTATGATAGATGATGGTATTCTCATCTTAGTTCTCTATGTCGATGATTTGATTTTGAGAGGAGATAATAGTTTGATCCAGTCTTGCAAGGAGGGCCTTGCAAGAGAGTTCAAGATGAAGGATATGGGTTTGATGCACTACTTCCTTGTCTTGGAGGTGTGGCAGGGAGATGAAGAGATAGATGTTTGGTAGGGGAAGTACACCATTGAAATCCTTCAAATATTATATATGTAGGATTGAAATCCCATATTTACTAATCTAGGTACTAACTGAATGAAAGATGATGCTTATACAGGGGAGGCAGTAGATGGCACTATCTAAAAAGAGTTTGTGGGGTCCTTGATGTACTTGGTGAACACAATGCCTGATATTTGTATTACAGTGAACCAGCATAGTCAGTTCATGGTGGATCCTACCAAGCTTCACTGGAAATCAGAAAAACATGTTCTAATATACCTCAGAGGCACAATAGAATTTGGTTTATGGTACAGGCAGACTGATGGATTGAAGCTCCAAGGATTCACAGATGAAGATCAGGTAGGGAGTCCCTCAAATAGGAAGAGCACATCAACAACAGTATTCAGTTTTGGGTCAACAAAAATTTCTTGGTATAGCCGGAAATAGAGATTTGTAGCACTTGTCTTAGCAAAGGCTGAGTATATGGCTTACAGTCAAGCATCATGTGAGGCTATTTTGATGAGGAAGATATTAGCTGGTATCTTTAGTCAGGGGATGGAACCTACATTGATCCACTGTGACAATCATATTTGTATAAAACTCTCTGAAAATCCAGGGTTTCATGATAGGTCCAAGCATATGGACATCAGGTACCATCACCTGAGAGATTGTGTGTAGAGGAGGATTGTTATGTTACAGTACATTCCTAAATAGGAGTAGGATGCAGACACCTTGAAAAAGGATTTTTCAATAGGCAAGTTTGATTTCCACAGGAGAAGGATTGGGGTTGTTCAGAACCCTTTTCTTGCTAAGAGGCAGTGTTAAATTATAGCAAGAAAAGGCTTCATTTTCCTTGTGCCTTAGTCAAATGGAGAAATTCTAATTTACACTTCAATAGGATGAGTTGTCAGACAGTTAGTAGGAGTGGCATGGCCAAATCACTCAGTTAAGTCGGTCAATTCGAGTTTATGGGCTATAAATAGAGTTGTATGAAAGTTGGTTCCTAATATTTATCTATCTAGAAGTGTTATCTTTAGTAAAAGTTATTTATCTCAACTCTAGTCTAGAATAGATTCGATATGAGTTCAATTGAGTAGTTTAACTATTGTAAGCTCAACTAACTCTTAGTTAACTAGTCAATTTAGTAAAAATAGCCCTAGTCAAGCATGCAATTTGAATTGCCTAGTGAAGTAGATGGAAAAGGCACAAATGTAATCATTATTGTATACTAGTGCATATACATAGTTTGTATTGAGAAAGTGATATATTTCTCTTGGGAATTACACAAGGAAATGGGATATTTCCCTCTTTTTAAGGGGTTGAATCGCGCAAGGAAATAAGAGCTTCCTAGAAGGTTGATTTGTCTATGTATTGAATAGTTATTCAGGAAGAATAGATCATTATTGTAGTGCAGAGGGAGCTTCAAGCATTGAATTTTTCATAGTAATAGATCATTTTCCTTATCTTATATAATAAAAACAAAGGATAGGTTTTTCCCAGTTGGGTTCCCCAGTAAAAATGGTGTTCATTGTGATTGAATGATTGCATGTGTTTCTATTGTCATTTTTCCTTCTGTGGAATTTAGCAGATGAAATTTGTGTCTATTGATTTCAGTGTAATTAAATTAGCAATTGCAAATTTCATATTTTCTACAAGATGGGAAATTATCTTTTTCAAAAGCTCTATTGAGGCTTCTGAAATCAATGCAGATTTGAATATGTCCATTTTTTTCCTTATTGGAACTAAATTTGAAACCCACTTCAAATTCCTAACAGGAAAAATGATTTTTTCTTTTATAAATTTATTCAACTCAATTTTGATTTGTGTTTCAATATTTGGAAGAATTTTTGCAAGTTTTTGTTGAACGGGCTTTACATCTCGGAACATTGGAATTGTATGTCGTGTAATAGATGTGTCATAGGTTTTAATATCATCATACAGCCATGTGAACACATATTTATATTACTTCAAAAAATTTATAAATGCAGTTCTTTCACTAGGAGAGAAACCTAATCCCAAAGTAACATTTTATGTATTTTGATCTATGTCTAGATTGATGACTTCAATTTTCATAGTGGAAATATTACTATTACAATTTGTAGGAATTTTGAATCTATCATTGAGATTATAAAAATACTCTAATTTAACCACGAACCTAGGAATAATGTTTTCAGATCTTAGTTAATCTTCTCTGAATGATTTTTTATTTCCTAATAATGGGATTCTTCATCGATGACATCATCATCATGTGTTTCCTTAGAGGTGAGGAAATTAATGATGTCTTCATCAAAATTGAATACTTTCCAATTAGTCACATTATCAAGGACCAAGGGTCTAAAAATAAATTCAATAGAAAATATATTTGGACTTGAATCCCCAGGAGGTATCAGTTTGGAGGAAATACTAGATAAGAGATCTGCACCAACATTTTGCAGTCTAGGGATGGGGGTGATGTTAAATGCAGAAAATTGCAAATTAGGTATTGGACTAACTGCTGGTAATTTTTGAGATGGTTAGAAACAGAGTGAATAATATTTCTCACTTGTTTTATTACATTTTTTGAGTCACCAAAGACCTTAAATTTCTACAAATTCATGATAATATCTTTCCTTGAGCCTTGAATCAACGCTTCATATTCGACCACATTATTTGTGCATTGAAACTATAGCATGCACGTTAACATGATTTTATCCCCATTGGGATTGTTAGATGATCCAAATATGTTAATGTAAACTTAGGATAAAATATTTATTAAATTAGAATATTTAATAAGTATTAGAGATACTTAGAATTAGAATTTTGTTAGTAAAAATAGGACTCTAGAATAGAGTCGTTTCTTAGGCTCTAAAATAGGAATAAAGTTAGTAGAATGGTTAGAAGGTCATTTATTGTAAATGGACACTTGTTGGTTTTCCAAGTGATCCATAACTAAATCAAGTTAGGACATTTTTCTTATAAATAGGTTAGTCTCCTATTTCCAAGTTAGTAGAAGTTTACGTTTGTAAACTTTGCAACTCTTTATGTAATTTATTTTCATAATCAATAAAAGTACATGTCTGAGGACACTTCTGCATTAATGTGGTATCAGAGCCATCGGTAATGCAGATGAGGTGAAGGTGGAAATTTCAACTCTGCAGACTTTTGAGAAAAGAAATTGGTATGCAATCTATTAAATTTTTTTTGAGAAAAGAAATTTAATTATGATTTATTTCTATAATTTTAAATCTGAATATGTGCCCATTTCAAACTTTGAACCGATTCCATGTATTAATGTTTATGCACTTCTGTAAAAAGAAAAAAGGAAATTGTGCTTTAATACGCTGGAAAATCGATACAGATATCAATCAGGCTTGAAGTTGTTTTTTTATTTTTATTTGTATGGTGATATGTGCAAACTGTCGACTACTCGAAGAGCACAAAATAAGATAGAATAGGGCCGATTTAATGTTTTGGTCCATATCTGCATTAATGTATTGGATTTTCTCTTTTTTCTTCATCTGCAAAGTGCAGAATCTCATCTGCACAGTGGTGAAAAATACGTTGGTTGTCTAAAACCTGGAATAAGACACCAAATCTGAGTTGATTGTTGTAAGTTTTGAAAATCATAGACATCGCAGCTGGGTTGTGCGCGTGTAGGATTATTGTCGTTTGCAAACACAGGTGCAACACATTTATGCCCGTCATCAGTTACTTCTGCGGCCCATCACTTTCCACGGTTGAACTCGCTTGCCAGTCATGCATAACAGTCGCTCAATAACCTTCTGGGAATCCATTGTAGGTTTTGCATTTGTTGTAATCTTGTTTTGTTTGGAATCTATGGTGAACCCATAGAGTCTGTCTATTTTTAGCAGCGATTTCCACATTTTCTCGCGGCATCCTACGCAATCCATATGGACTTCCACAGCATTGAACCAGTGACCTACGGCATTGAACTCATGAACCAACCAGTGAATAATAAATTTCTGATGCCTTTTTAAAAATCTGCAACTCACAGTGGTTTTGTTCCAATGCTGCGTTGATGCCGCCCAGAACCTCCTCCTCTTTGTCGTACGTGCTGCCAAGCTCTTCTTCTGTCTTGGGAATGAAGTTGAGGCCCACTTTGATCTGCACACAGTAAGTATAATCAGCCAAAACCATGTTGTAAGCAATAGAGGGTAGACTCCCTACCTCAAATACTCCATCTAATGGAATACTTGCTTCTCCAACAAAGTCATCGGTGGAAAGCCAGTGGTAAATAAGTCAAAGTCATTTGTAAATAAGTCAATGGAAATAAGTCAAAGACATTTGTAAAAGTTGAGGTGAAAGATAAGTAAAAGCATGATTATAAAGGCTCTTTTAAGAGTGATTTGGGAGAGATAAGGAGTGAAAAAAAATTTGTAATTGGAGTTATAAGGGAGAAAATTGAAATTTAATTTTTTTTTTTGGAGAAACAAGGCGTGATATTGTAACTCAAAGTACTTTTTTACTTTGAGGGGGGGTAGAATTTTTTTTTTTAAAGAAGCATTTTATAAAGGCATTGTCAAATTTTGCAAAGATTTCATTGTAAAACACTCAACGAGAAATTGACTAGAGCCAAGTGCAAAGCTCAGTCATTTTTTCTCCTTTTTCAATGACTATACGAGGGTCAAGGCCAAGCCCCGATAGCTCTTTTTTTTTTGCGTGGCGTGTTTCGTGTGATGAGTTGCTCAATTTCTTGATTCTTTTGGTGCACTACTTCAACACTACAATGTCAAAGTTAATTAATCTGTTCTCTGAATCTGATAAGCTAGAAGGAGTGAAATCTTATAAGACATGGAAACATCTAATTGAAAGAACTCTTATTTTTAATGAATTGTGGCATGACATTTGTGATGGAAACATTAAGCCAAATAAACCAACAGATCCAGTTTCACTTGCAACATGGGAAATGAAAAAATGCCAATGCATTAGCTCTTATAAAAGCTTCAGTTAGTAATGAAATGTACATACACATTGAGAATTCCTCAGATGCATGGACTGCTTTACATACATTCAAAGATCTCTTTGATACACAACATGAATCAAAGAAAGTTGATCTTCAATTAAAATTTCTTCAAAAAAAATTAACTGAAGGTGGAGATGTCCTTGAGTATATTTCACGGCTTAAAAACATCAAGCAAGAAATCATAAATGCTGGTTTTCAAGATGTTGATGAAAGTTTCTTAACTACGATTTTAATTTCTGGATTTCCATCATCATATACACACTTTTTGGAAACTTTTCAAGTCACTGAAAAGTTAGAGAAGATAAAGTTTGATGAAATGAGTGACATGTTAGCCCAACATGATAAAAATTTCGGGAAGAAAAAGCAGATTGGGGAAGATGTCTTCTTCATTGAAGCCAGTTCAAGTAACTCCTCAGCTGACAGTTCAAGAAACAGAGGAAGAGGAAATTTCAATCAAAATCAAGCAGTCCAAGGTCATGGTCACAGTCAAAACAGAGGAAACAATTCCAACAGCGGCTCCAATTCAGGCAAAAACAATTTTCAAGGCAGAGGCAATAATCAAAACAAAGGATATCATCAAGGCACAGGACAAAGTCCAGGATGAGGAAAAACTCAAAACAGAGGAAAAAGTAGAGGCCGAGGATAGTCTCAAGGCAGAGGAAAGTCTCGGGGAAGAAGCACCGATTTGAGTCAAATTGTTTGCAGGCGATGTAACAGAGTTGGTCATTATGCAGAAAATTGTAGAACTTATATTGAGAAAATTTCTAAGTTTCATCCAAACTCAGCACAGTTTGCAAATGATGAAGATGATCCTGATAGTTTTGAATATTTCTTCACCAACACAGAAGCAACAGCTTTACAGGTTTCAAGCTTTCTCAGAGGTGATTACGAAGATGCATGGATTCTTGATACAGACGCAACTCAACACATGACATTTAGACGTGACTTCTTTTGGAGTTTCAAAGAATGTCATCTGAATTCAATCTATTTTTCTGATAAAACAAAACATACTCCTTCAGGAAAAGGCATAGTTAAAGTTTTTTTACCAGGCATTGGAGAAAGAATGATTTCAAATGTATGGTATGTCCCAACATTCAAGCAAAATTTGTTGTCTTTAGCCACAATTCGACAAGCAGGGCATATAGTGATTATGGAAGATGGCTTAGTTAAAATCAACTCAGTCATACAAAACATGCAAATAGTAATGACAGGTTATAAAGATGGAAAACTGTTAAGGATGAAAGGGACAGTTATTCCATGAAATTCTGACTTTGGAGGCGCAACAAGTACAGATATTTCACTGATCAGATTATGGCATGTCATATATGGCCATCTCAACTTTGACAGTCTCTCTCAGTTACAAAAACAGGGAATGGTTAAAGGACTTCCAACCTTCAAAAGGGAAAATGCAAAGTGTGAATCTTTCATTTTTGGAAAACAACATCGAGAGACTTTTCCTATAAGTTCATGGCGTGCAAATAGGAATTTGCAGTTGGTTCACAGTGATATTTGTGGACCCTTCCCAACTTCTCTTGGAAGTTGCAAATATTTCTTACTCTTTGTTGATGATTTTAGCAGGATGACTTGGGTATATTTCTTGAAGCAAAAGTGAGAAGCATTTGAAAAGTTCAAAACTTTTCGTCAGCTTATTGAAAATGAAGTAAAGAAGAAGATTGGCACTCTTAGAACTGACAAGGGTGAAGAATTCACTTCAAATTAATTCAAAAAGTATTGCATGGATAATGGCATAAAACAACATCTTACTAATGTCTACACTCCACAGCAAAATGGAGTAGTAGAAAGAATGAATCGTACCTTGTTAGGAATGGAACGATCTATGTTAACTTTCAAAAAGTTAAGTCCTTCATATTGGGCCGAAGCAATTCATACCATTGTCTACTTGAGAAAAAGATCTCCCATGGCTTCTTTAGATGAAATCACACCTTATGAAGCATGGTTTGGATTCAAACCTCGGGTAAAACATCTCAGAGTTTTTGGATCAATCTGTTATGCCTTAGTTCCGAAGGAAAAACAAACTAAGCTTAATGCACAAAGCTTGAAGTGCACAATGATCGGGTATTCTGATGAGAATAAAGGGTACCGAATTTTGTCGAATGGGAAATTTATTATAAGCAGAGATGTGATTTTTAATGAAAATGAGAGTAAAAGTATTGAAGAAGTTGAAAGTCTTCTTCAAAAGTTAGAAACAAAAAGTGATAAAAGAAACATAAATTTACAAAGTCAACCAAATTAACAAAATTGGTATGAACTTGAGTTTCCTTCATCTGAAGATGATTCATCCAGTCCGTCTTCTTCATCAGCACCATCTGGGTCTTCTAGCAGTTCATCCAACTCTCCTAGCAGTAGCAGTTCTTCTGACAATGACTCTCCACCCCCAAAACATGCGGTTGATCAACAAACATCAGTTTACATCAACCCTCTTTTTAATGATGGTGATTTTTCACAAGCTCAAACCAGTGAACATAAATTTCTGAAATGGGCAGTTCAACTTTTGAAATATGTAAGGCCTAATGAACAAAATAAAACAAGAACAAGGGGATCAAAACAAAATGAAGGCAATTTTTCTTTGATAGCAAGTGATTTTACTGAACCTTATTCTTATCAAGAGGTAGTAAAACATAAAGCATGGCAACGGGCTATGGTTGATGAATATCAGGCAGTTCAAGACAACAACACTTGGCAACTCGTTGATTGTCCTCAGCATGTTAAACCTATTGGATGCAAATGGGTTTATCGAATTAAGTACAAGCAAAATGGTGATATTGACAAGTATAAAACAAGACTTGTTGCTAAAGGTTTTGTGCAGCAGTAAGGGATAGATTATGAGGAAACGTTTGCTCCTACAGCTAAATGGAACACCATTCGACTCACACTTGCCTTAGTAGCTCAACAAGGATGGAAAGTTCATCAAATGGATGTCAAAATTGCTTTTCTCAACGAAGATTTACAGGAAGAAGTGTACATGACACAACCACCAGGTTTTCAAATTGAAGGACGGGAACATAAAGTTTGCAAACTGATAAAGGCTTTATATGGGTTAAAACAAGCTCCTCGAGCTTAGTATGCCAAAATGGATGAATACCTTCGAAAAGTTGGTTTTCAACGCAGTGAATCTAATGACACCTTATCTGTACGACAACAACGTAAAAATCTGGTGATTTTCTTTATGTATGTAGATGATTTGATTATCACAGGCAACAATGATGATCACATTGCATAGGTAAAAAAGAAGTTACATGCAGGTTTTAAGATGACATATTTGGGACTACTTAACTACTATCTTGGAGTTTAAGTATTCCAACGTCCACATCATATCTTCATTTCTCAGAGTAAGTATGCAGCAGAAATTATTCAGCTATTTGGAATGCAAGATCGCAAGCCTGTCCTTACCCCTATGGAACAAAACTTGAAACTTTCAAAATTTGAAGGGGGGGAAATGGTGAATAGCACTTCTTATCGATAGTTGATTGGTAGCTTGATTTATCTGACAACTACTCGACCAGATCTTTCTTATGCCGTCAGTATTCTTTCCCGATTTATGCAAGAACCACGAGACAACCACTGGAATGCAGCTAAAATAGTTCTTCGTTATATCTAAGGAACAAAATATTTTGGTCTTCTTTACAAAAAGACTAAAAATTTTGTACTTGGTGGATTTTCAGATGCCGACTTTGCTGGCAGTATTGATGACAAGGCATCAACCTCAGGGTATTTAATGAACATGGGGTCAGCTGCAGTTTCCTGGAGTTGCAAGAAGCAAGCTACAGTGGCCACTTCTTTCGCAGAAGCAGGGTACATTTCAGCATGGGAAGCAGCGTGTGATATTGTTTGGTTGCGTTGAGTTTTACAGGACTTGGGAATTCCTCCAGCAGAAGCTACTTCATTATTCATTGACAATCAATCAGCAATAAAGCTTGCCAAAAATCCATTTTTCATTAAAATACAAAGCATGTGGACACCAAGTATCATCATATCAGATCTCTCATTGCAAAGGACATCATCAAGCCAATTTATTGTCCTTCAGAAGATCAGACCTCTGATATCTTCACTAAACCACTTGGCAGAATAAAATTTACTAAGTTCGGAGATGAACTTGGTATATGTTGTAATGTATCTTTGGATCATAGGGGGGAATGTTAGATGATCCAAATATGTTAATGTAAACTTAGGATAAAATATTTATTAAATTATAATATTTAATAAATATTAGAGAATAAAATATTTATTAAATTAGAATATTTAATAAATATTAGAGATACTTAGAATTAGAATTTTGTTAGTAAAAATAGGACTCTAGAATAGAGTCGTTTCCTAGGCTCTAAAATAGGAATAAAGTTAGTAGAATGGTTAGAAGGTCATTTATTGTAGATGGACACTTGTTGGTTTTCCAAGTGATCCATAACTAAATCAAGTTAGGACATTTTTCTTATAAATAAGTTAGTCTCCTATTTCCAAGTTAGTATAAGTTTACGTTTGTAAACTCTGCAACTCTTTATGTAATTTCTTTTCATAATCAATAAAAGTACGTGTCTGAGGACACTTTTGCATTAGGGATTTTGTAGGATACAACCTACACCTATACCATCATTAGATTTTGATCCATAAAAATACAATATCCACATATGATTAATTAAAATATTGTTTACATGGCTATATACAAAGTTTATACAATGGGAAGTATCAATTTGAGAAAAGTTTTCAACTTATAAAAAAACAATAGACTGAGGAAATGGATAAATTTGCGTGGGGAAGTTTCCAAAATAAGAATCCTCATAATAGTTTCCAATGATATTAATGGAAAAGGAAACAGGTTCATTGTCTCCATCAGTAACAGTGACTGTGTTTCATATGATTTTCTCTTTCAATCCTAATTTGGTTTGACTTTCCATTGAATGGTAGCCACAACTGTGACCAATCTATTTCAACATAACTTTTTTACTTCTCAGACCATATGAGGCTTAATAAAAAACCATAATATTTGGTAATGTCTACAATCCCAACATCAATTATTTGGAAGACCTTTGGATAAGAATCCAAACTAATAAGAAAATATTTTAACTCACCCAAAACATTGACTTTTGATCTATCTAATTGCACTGCTTGTGTAGTTGATTCTTGAGGTCAGACATTTATTTTTAGGCTTATTGATTAAGACATGATATTCTAGGAGGATCCTAAATCAAGTAAACAGTTATGAACATTTTTATTAAATATTTCAAAAGTCAGTAGGAAAGGGGGAGTATGGGAATTTGATTTGTCGTCTATCAAAATAACAGTTGATTGTTTAATCCTATCAGAATATGAAGTTTGTTGAGTCTTGGTCTTACCTTTTATAACTACAAAAATAGATGATAAAGATGTCTTACTAGTTGTATTTAAGGCTTTGACCATAATTTTATTTTGTTGATGTAACTTTCTCATTCCATACATTGTAGCGTTATATTTGGTTTTCTTCATATCCTCAACAATATTATATTCTACGTTATCTAGAATAATCAAGGTCTTAAAGACTGAAATGTCTGGAGATGAATCTTTGTTTCGAGGATATGTTGAAGTAGAAGGAGTTGTAGTTGATGTTGTTGCAGGGGAGCTCTTACTTATGGTTGAAACAACTAAAATTTCCTATTTTCTTTCATCAAATAGAGGACCAACTACATCCCATGTGGCATTGGCATCAAATGTTTATGGTTCTTCTTTTCTTAAACATCCCCTTCTTCTTCATTTTTTTCTTCACTTTTAGCAATATAAATATAACCTCGAGGGGGAGTCTAAGGATTTATTTTTACAAATATCTCGAAAGGTATTTTAGAGGAGGATTCCTCGGTAACTTTATTTTTGAGATCTACCACTTCATTTTCCAAAGCTATAATAACCTTCTATAAGCCTTCCATATCAAAGGCATATCTATCCTTCTTCTCCTCTTTAAAAGTACCTTTATTTACTAGTTGAGGAGGATTATTTTCTTCTATTAAAGACCTGTTACAAATGTTGAGCATTTTCTTCTTTATATTCATAGCCTCTTACATAGTTTTAGCCAAAGTAGCCTTAGTTGTGCGCTTTACAAACATTGCAGTAGGTGGTGGAAGAGAAACAATATATAATTCAATTTCGACATTAGCTCCAAGATTAATGTATATGGTATTATATTAAGAAGTTTGTTATATCTCTAATTGAAATCCTTTTTTTCTTTAGAACCCATATTTATTCTGGATAGCTTAACTAATAATGAGGCTTGTGATTTATCATCACTATACTTTTTTGTTAACATATCCTCAAAAGTGTCCCAATTTTCAATAGAATTGGCTTGTAAACAAAAATACTAGGCAGTGGCTCTACCTTCAAATGTATAAGGAAAATTTTACAAACAAAATCTTCTTCACACACTCCCCTTAAATTAATATCTAACATAAAATTATTGACATGGTCTTTAGGATATTATTTATTATTAAGATTAAATTTAGGCAACCAACTCTCTAGATGTTTGGGTAGATCATGTTGATCACTAGGAATGTTAACAGCCTTGAGAGTTTCCCACGGTATTTGGTCAATTATAATGGTAGTAATAGGAATAAAAGTAATAACTATAGGATAAGTTTTAGTTATGATGACAATATTTGTAGTAGGAGAATAGGTCATCGTTAGCTGGTTTTCCAAGAAAAATAGTAGATACATAAGTAGATTGAGGAATAATATGTTGACTCTATACAGTATATTCCTCAGGTTTTGAATGATATTGAAGTATCTGAGTTTCTAAAAAAAAAATTAACAACAATATCTCTATTGGTTATACTCCAAAACTTTTTCTTTGAGCGTGGGTTAGAACTCCTAAGTGTTGTAATTCTGAAGAAACATTGGAAGATTATGGTTGCAAGGAAACAATTTCAGTTGATATTTGTTTTAAGCAAAAGGAATATGAAATTGACTTCTTCAGGTGTTCAGCAAAGGGTTGTTTGATCTTTAACCCAAAAGATAGTAAAGGTTCAAGAATAGCTTAAGAAGAAAATTCTTCTTGAGGGATTGGTCAAGAAACCTCCTTTGAATGATTATCAACAACAGGGGAACTAGAAAACTCAACGTCATATACCCATGGACTATCAAGAGTAGGGGGTGTGGGTGGAGAATTTAATCTCTTATTATATATTTTTATTTTCGAGCAATATTTTGGTACAATCCACCATCAAAATTCCCTCCTAATGCCAAAAATGTTGATGAACAAAATTTCCCAACTCAACATTTAGGAAATCGCCAGATCAATATCCCAATTAGAACCCTTTTCTTTTGTGGTAGCGATTTCGACCAATTGGTCTTATTACCACTGTGAGGTTTTTCTAGAGCAATGGAGACTTATTGAAAATAATGAATTAAAAGATTTTAAATGGAAATAATGTAAAGAACAAGTAACTGTAATCTAAAGAAGATGATAAAAACTATTAATATATAGTTAAAATAATATCTCTCTCTCTCTATATATATATATATATATATGTATATATATATATATATATATATGTATATATATATACCCTTATATGATGTATGTGAAATAAAAGTAACAAAAATAAATTGGAGATAGAGATCTCCACACTTGTTCATTGTAATAAATCAATTATTCATAAAACAATAACTTGTTTAAATAGTTAAATGAATTCTCATACATTTATAGAATTCACACACCCATTTAATTATTAACAATTCAATGAATATAAGAGGTTATCAATCAACAATGATCAAATTCCATCATAAACCATTAAAGCAATAAGAGTCAATGTTATGATTTCAATGATAGAATGAGAAGGAAAACAAAAGCAATAGTACCATATTTGCTCATCCTCATTGAAACATGAAATTGAAGTGGTTCAAAACTTATATTAAAAAAATAACTTTACAATAGTGCAAATTTTACTTTCTTAGCTAAAATTAGAACCCCTTTCATAGGGTCATAATGTTGCTTAAATAAATTTACAAAGAACGAAGGATAAAGGTTTCCTCTATAATTTTCCCAACAATAAAAATAAATAAGTAAAATTTTGATTGGATGCTCAGACAAAAATAAACTTTCATCCAAATGATAAAACATCCTCAAGAATTTTAATGGATGACTTCCAAAGAGAATTTCTAGAAGGTGTGTGATATCCATAGGAGGATCAAGTCAAATGCTGACTTGGCATTCAAATATGTGTGCTTCAACAGCTGGCAATTCTTCTGCAATCTTTTCATTAACCAATTTGGTCATCAGGTAATAATTATGTGGCTTGACCAAAATTTCCAATTGGATTCTAAGTCAACATTTTGAATATGTTCAAACTTACTTAGACATTCCCATATGCTTGCTTGCACCTTCTTCCACAGTAAATATACCTCTGATGGGTTTTCTTCATAAATATTTGGTTCAAGATCTATTTCTTTAATAACTTGCATAATGGATTGTAGTAGAGGGGAACAATTTTATTGCGCCACCTTAATCAACTACTTAGAAATATTAAAATTAATTTTCTAGGATTTAAGGAGTGCTTTCTTTTTGCATAATGTTAAGTATGGGTAATACAATAATGGTTACATTTTCCCTATTTTATGGAGCGATCAATTCATTGAATTTCTTCTTGACTTATTCATACTTTGTCTCTTTATCAATCATTCCATTCAAGTATGACTCCGCTCATTTCTCTTGTACTTGTGCAAGACTTAACCTATTGTGCAATTGTTTGTGTTCATGAAGGAACCATTGGTTCAAATCAATGACTTCTTGCTTGATTTTTTCCAAGTCCACTATGTTTTTAGTTGCTGCTTGGATTTTCAACTGGAGTAGCATCTATTTGGATCATTTTTTTGTTGTAATTTGTTGGCTCCATCCTCCTGAAATTTCAATTGTGCCTCGAATTCATTTTCTTGTTGAGGCAGTTGTTATTCCAATTGAAGAATTATATCATCCTTCTTCTTCAAAAATTATTTTGATTTGATAAAATTATTTAGCATAAGACCCAATGAAATAATCTAATTCTTCATACTTTTTATCTTCCCTTAGTTGGGATTCATCCCAACCTCTGTGTAATGAAATTCTATGATTTCTCTTTTATTTTCACCTTTTCTTTTCTTCCTGCTCTTCCTCACAAAAACCTTCTTTTGAGTACTATAAAATACTTCCAATGGAGGAATATGTTCTAACCCAGTTGTTGGAAAAGAGCTTGCTAATATTTCATCTTGCGAATTGGTAACTGTAAAAGCATTGATGGGAGTTTTCATTAGTAATTCAAAAGTAGCTAAACTAGTTTCATTGCAAGCCTCAACATTATTGGAAGGAACACTAAATTCATGTTTCTCAACCTTTTATTGTGTATGCAGTTCAGGAGTAGAAGTCGAAGGATGGGGTTCAGGAGCTTCTTGTTCTTGTTGTTGAGGTATATATATAGTCATCTTTGAAATTGATCCCATTGTTCATGAATTTCAATTGAAGTCGCAACTCTTTTGAAGATGTATTTTTTGTAAATTTCAATAGTAACTTCTACAAGAACATTATCAACATTTATTTGATCTTTATTACGAACAATAATTGATGCCTTACATGTATAATTGGCCATACTTTCTTTAAAAAAATTTACAAAATGGTTATTTCAACGATCTGATAAGCTATTTCTTTGCAAATGTCTGTTGGGTATAAAAATAGGTAATGCATTAAAGGATGTCATATAACCATATATTCTCAAATAGGAACAAATTTCCTAAAAATAACAATCATCAATATGGCCAATGCCCTACTTGGTCTCTTCTGAAATTTGGATGGGTTTTGCGTAGAATATTACTTCATAAATTGGAATTATGAGAAACTGGCAGATTTTATAAAAATGGTCGGAGTAATTTTCCTCCCAAAGCTTTGAATGGTATATGTCTATGGGAAAAAGCTCAAGAATATTTATTTTCCACCCCATAGTAGGGAAAGAGATCAGATATAAAAGGGCATATATAATATAAGTTGACATATAAAAGGGGGGATTATGAGTAGTAGTTTTAGAGAGTCTGAAAGAATTAAAATATGTTTTTAAACAGTATAGTTGCCCAATTAAAAGAATAACCCTTCAAGGCTCGTTGAATGATTGGAACCCATTCTAAAGGAAATTTTGTTACTCCTTTTTTTCCATAAAGATTGCAAAGCATGGCAATGATAAAGGAATGTGTTCGATTTAAAGGGGAAATAACATACTCTTTTGTAAATTTTTCTTTAAAATTGTGATCATTAACCGTCCATGGTTTAATTAGTCCATGCATATTTTTTCCACATTCTATGCATTCCTTCTGAATGAATTTAATAATAAACTAAGAATTATATTGATGTTCAATCTCAAGAATCTTATACATAACCTTAAGGTTCAAGTGACGAATGGAGCCTGCAATTGTGCCATTAGGAGTGAAAAATATCCATTGTAATGTGTGAACATGAACTAAGAGCCAACATATCATTTTAGTGTATGGAAATATTTTGGGTTGTGTAGAGATTTTGTGAAGGGTGGACTTTGCAGCATCATGCCAATAGGTATATGGGCCACCCTCTATGCCAACTTCATTGGGCGGAATGTTGGGTTGTGTCCATGAAATTAATCCTCCAACCATTTGTACAGGCCATTTCGTGAAGATATACCAACATTTACTTTTGTGATTACTATATTGAAGAACAAAAAAGTGTTTAGGTTCTTATCATGCAAGTCTTCAAGAACTGGTTGTAGGGGTCTTTGTGCTTTCTTAGTTTGCTTAACCATGTACTGATGGAATTTCCTAGATGATTCGCCTAAATAAATGAAGGAAAACAGAGTTACAAAATGATTTATTAATTCAAAATTTATTCTGAACTTCGAAAAATAATTAATCAATGCACAATACTTCAAATAACTATGATTAAACGCTTGAAATGTTATGATTTTCATGCAAGATGATACTCTAGTAACACACGTTTTTTCATAATTAACGTTGAAAATACCCACCTTAACCCATGCAGGCACCTAAACTAATTAAGATATTATTAAGCGTTAATTATCTACTAAATTACCTTCACATCGCAAGTTGGTAGTCGTGTTCTTATGATTTCTCGTGAGGTTTTTGTGGCATGATTGAAAAATGAATCTAACTTTGAAATGGAAAGATTTAATTTGAACATACTTGCAGATATGGAGAAGTCGTCAATTTCCACCTTAGAAAATAATAGTGATAATGTGTCAATCTCCAATTAATGACATTTAAAATGAATTTAGGATATGAACATTTTACCAAACAAGTGGAAATACTAGAGAGAGCCATGTGGAATATCATGCAATGTCATCACATGGTTGGTTCCCTAGCTTGATTCTATAATGTTCCTGTAGGTTTTAACCCTATACAGTAATTATCTACGAACGAATCTTTAAAAAAGAAAATAAACAATCGCAAGAGCATACAACATAAAACAGATAAACACAGAGATTTTCCTCTGGATCCCAAATCGGGACGACCAGCTTGATTTTTCATTATATTCCTTTTAGTGTTACAACACATATATATACATGCCAAAGCATGCATAAACCCCAATCCATTAACCATGGATTAGAACATAACTGTAGTTCCTTTGATCGGATCTACAAAATACCAGGGGTCGAAAACCATCATGCCCCAAAACTATGTGCAAACCCATGCACAAAACCATGGGCGGGTCCGCCCACCGGAAAATAAGGACCAAAAAAAATTTCGGGGCACTGCCCCTGTTACACCCCCATGCGTGACTAGTCATGGAAAGAATATAACACAAACCCAATAGTTCCAATGAAATGGGTAGGGATTTGTGAACTAACAAGTGTCGTGAGACAAATACATTCATAGAATCTAATGGAAAAAATTCAAGTCTCGCTGCAAGACTACACAAAATACCAAACACTTAACAACTGAAAAGGTAGGGCACAACTAACTGAAAACAAGAGATAAATAATGGTGACAAGTGATGGGAAAATATATGTTGTGTCACAGGTTCATTATGAAAAGAGTAATATAGATTTAGCATGGGAGACGAGTGTCGGGATAGGAAAACTGTAGTGAATTACTAGGAAAATTTATGTCGTTCCATGGATCTTTGTGTAGGGTGGAGATATAAAGGATCAACGATGGTTTTAACAGGGGTGAAGAAATTCAAGTGTTAGGGAACGTGAAAAAGGGCATTATCTAACGACACCTTCAATACTTAGCCATTTTTGAAGTGTTTACAAGGATTTCAAGTATGAACTTTGTACACAAGGAAAAGATAATTTATTTTTACAAGGAAGAAAATACATGATAATAAAGGGTATGCACTAGGAAGCGGGAAAAGTAGGAAATAAAATTTTATAAGGTTCCCCATTTTATTAAGGAATAAATAGAAAATGGGGGGCAGTTATTATACCATAAAAAGATAGTATGGTCTATTTTGAAAATGAACTTTCCTACCACCAAATATTTCTTGAATTTTGTGAGTGCAAGCATAATGGCCAACATCTCCTTATCATATATAAGATAGAGAATCTCTATATCCCTTTGCCTTTGGAAAAGAGATTAGATGCCCTTCTTACATCAATATTGCTCCTATGTCTTCCCCTGATGTATCACATTATAAAACAAAAGGTCGTGAAAAATATGGAAGTGTAAGAACAAGAAAAGAACTCATTTCCTCCTTGCATTGCTTGAAAGTGCATTATGCCTCTTTTGTCCATTTGAAATCTCCCTCCATCATCAGATTTTTCAAGGGTGCCACCATTTAGGAATAAATCTTAACAAATTTCCAATAATAATTGTATATCTTCATGAATCCCCTCAATGTTGTGAGTTTCTTGGGCATTGACCATTCAATGATAGCCCAAATATTCTCTTGATGGACCTATACCCCTCTTGCGTTGATGATGTTCCCAAGATATAAAATAGTTTTCATTCGAAATTTGCATTTGGACTCCTTAGAAAAATGTTATTTCCCCTCAAATATGCTCAACACCTCATCTAAGTGCCTAAAGTGCCCCTACCAAGTTTTGTTGTAAATAAGATCATCAAAGAAAAATAACAAAAACTTCCATAGATTCCTCTTGAATATATGGTTCATACATCACTGGAACCAGTGCATTTATCAACTCAGATAGCATGATGAGAAACTCATAATGACCATAATGGCTTCTAAAAGTTTTATGTTTTATGTCTTTCTCACAAAACTTGATCTGGCGATAACCCATCCTTAAATCAATCTTAGAGAAGTACACAACCTTGTGTAGTTCATCCATCATCTTATCAACTCATTGTATCAAAGACATGTTCTTAATCGTCTTATTTTTTAGGGCCCTACAATCTATACACACCCTCATTATCCCATCGTTCTTCTGTACTAGCACCACGAAGGACGCAAAATTTACTGGCGTTGGGCCTTATGTTCCCCATCTCTAATATCTCTTTGACGGTCTTATCGATTTTCCTCCTTGAACTTCTTAGGGCCCTAGCTTGGTGTGGTGATGATTGGCTTGGACATTTCCTCCAATTCTATAATGTGCTTGAAACCCATATCCGGTGGTCTACCAGGAGTGATAGCGTCAAAAAACCTTTGGTGTTTATTCAACAAGGCATGGATAGTTGCCGAATAATGTTGGTATTCTTTTGATCCTCTTTTTGTGTCACAATACATTTCAGGACCCAAGCTATGTCTCCATGGTGAAATATAGCCTCCATATTTTTTTCCATAACCACTTTCGAAGCACTATTGGTAATTCCCTTGAGCAACACCCTTTGGCCCTTTTGTGTGACCCACTCCATCTCTATGGTATTATAATCCTTCTAGTGCCTCCCAATAGCAATGAGCCACTACACTCCCAACACCACTTTGGTGTCAGCAAAATTCACTACATAAATATCATCTACGAGAGTTTAGTTCCCCATATTTAATTCCATGTGAGGCACTCCTTCAAACTCCTACTACTTCTACGTCAAATCCTTCAAACTATTTTGTGTCCAAATGTCTTCTTTCCACCATGCCTACATTGATGAAGTTATGGGTGGAAACTCCATCACTAAGGACTATGGAACGTTGCCCCTTTATGACTCTCCTTACTTTGAAAGTGTTGAATTTGGGACCACATGAGAGTTTGGCTATAGTAGCTTCAAACAGTTTCCTAGTCAATGGTTCCTCATCACTGTTATTTTTTTATTCTCCTTTTCTTGAGCTATTACATGTTCTTCCTCCTCATCGCTATCTGACATCACTTCCATATAGTGAACCTTACATTTTCCCACGCACCTATGCCATGGGACCTAAGGTTCCTTACAATTGAAACACAATTTCTTCCTCCTTAACTCATCTCTGGATTCTTTCGTTTGATTTTCCCCTTGCCATGGATTCTTATCCTTATCCATGGGTGGGGGACTGATCCTAGTTTGTGCCTTCTTAGGCACGACTCCTTCCATATCTCTAGTTTTGACAATGGCATATTGAAGTGTGCTAAGCTTAAAATCCTTCACCCAACCACGCAATGGATCACTTAAACCTTCTAGGAATAACATTATCAACTAATCCTAGGCTACATTTTTCACCACTATTTCCAATTATTTGAAACTCCATGATGTAGCTATTTGGGCTCCATATCTGCTTAAGTTTTTCTAGCTCTCTAAAATGTAGCTCTAGATTCTTCTTATCAAACCTTTGGATTAATATATATGTAAAATCTAGATAGGATTTGATGTTTTCATGTCTTAGTGTGGTCAACTCATCATACCACCATTCATGTGCTTCACCCTCCAGATGTAGTGTGGCATATTGTATTGCCTATGACTCTCTCTTGGGGTTGAGCTAAAAATATGTATCAAGTTTTTTCACCCCCAACTCTAGTAGTGCCTCTGAAAGTCCCATTGAAAATTGGTATATTTATTTTTCTTCCCTTCTTTGGAATATCATTGTTCATCCATCACTTGTTATAATCCCTTGACCTAATTCTAAGCTTGACAGCACAATAATCTTGGAGTGACATTTGGGCCTGGAAATTTTCTCCCATTGCTTGGTACTCTCTCATGTAATCCAAAAAAAAACCATCTCACCTTTGTTGGTTATTTGTTGCCTCCTCCAATAACTTGGGCATAAGTGGTCTTGACGAAGTTTGTTTCACTAGTGGGGGTGCCGAATTAGTGGAAATACTAGCTTCAACATGGTGATTATCATGTCCTTCCAATGGGCTATAACTTTTGGGTGATCCTTCAACTCCCTTATTGGACTGATTTTCAAGAAGACTAGCCATGGACTGGGAAGCTTCTATTAGAGTTTGAGCCACCTCATGTTTCCCTCCGGTCACCATTTGGGCTACATCGCTTTGCCCCCTAGCTATTATCTGGGCCATTTCACTTTTTCCTTGGTCTAATTCCTAGAGTATCTATTGTTTCCCTTTGGCTAAATCATTGAATATGTGCTTGAAAATCTCCTGGGGTTGATCCTCATGATCACCCATATTTTTGTTTTCTTCCCATCGCTCCTTCTTTCTTTTGTAAGTTATGTACCATTGAACTCCTGGAATAATAAATTGTTAACCCTTTCATACTGGTAGGAAAACTTGCTCTAATAACAATGTAATATATTATTATTAATTTGCTAAAAATTTCAAGGGTTTTGATTCAGAATTTTTATAGCATAATTGTTTACTTAAAAACACCATAATTCTACTAAAATTTACACCATGGAAATCATAATGACAATGAAAATGTTGCAATTTTTGAACTATCTTATTGAATGAATTCTTTAGAGGAATTTTACATGAATTTTTGAGATGGAACCTAGAAAACATACTTCAAGAAAATTCTTGCCAAAATATTGTGCCAACTCGTCCCTTCCGTTGAGGATTTCAGATATGTGATTTGGATGAGAAATTCATCTTCACTCCTGATGAAAATTTAGCCCTGAAAGAATAATAATTTGTCCTCCTTTGTTTATCAAGTCGGCTTACATAACTTGGCTCCCGAAACAAGCATATCACACTGAGTAACTGGCCTCCTCACTCTAGATGGTTTCTACCTCCATGCACTAGCAAATTCGGCCTTCTCTATTGTAATATTTTGACCCTTTACTACTGAATCATTTGCTTTTAGATATGGCAGTTCGGCCTCAGCGGAATGTTGAATTTAGACCCAACAAAAATGTTGAATTTTTCCTCATCAAATGATGATATTGGTCCCTAGAAAACCACGAACTAATCCCTTATAAACCAATAAATTTTTCCTTTGAAAAATGATGATTTCATACTTTGTAAAACCCATGAACTTGACCCTTATAAAACAAGGAATCTGGCCTTCGAAAAATCAATAAGCATGACGCTTATAAATAAAGGAGCTCAACCTCTACAAATATGATAACTCAACCCTTTTAATCCACAAATTTGGCCTCCAAAAATGCACAATTGACTGAAGAACTCGACCACCATTAGAGAACTTTTGAGGTATAAAATGGGCATCCTAAGAAAAATGTACAACAAAAATAAAATTTATAAGAACCAATAGGATTCAAGATGATGATGTCAACCATGGGGGATGATTCACCATATTTGGGGTAAAAAGGTAAAAAGATTAAAAAATAATAAAACTACTTTTTCAACTTGTATTTTCAACTTATCTCCCTAATGCTTTACTCAAATTTCAAGTAGGAGTACTCGTTGGATGCAAAATTTAATTATACCATATTTGAAGATTGAAAAATGCTAGGGTTGGAGGTATAAGGGACACATTTTTGCTTCCATTGGTTCTTAGCACCTGTTGTTTCCAATTGTTTTGTTCCTTGATTCCATACCTCTCTATCTCTCTCACTCTCACTCTCTCTCTCTCTCTCTCACACACACATATATACATGCTTATATATCTTTAAAGACTAGGCTTCAAGAAAATTTTTGTTGACTCAAACCTATATATCAAAGTGGAAAAAGGTGAACCGATAATTATTCTTCCATATGTAGATGACCTTCTCTTGATGCAAGAAACACCTAGCAGTAGAATTTGATATGAAGGATCTTGACTTGATGCATTACTATTTGGGACTAGAAGTTTGGCAAGGACCCGATGAAATATTTTTAGGCCAAGGAAAGTAAATAATTAAGATGTTGAAGAGGTTTAACATAATGGATTGCAAACCGATGACCACTCCAATGATCACAAACTTGAAAATACTTAGAAGTTCTAATTCAAGCCCGATGGATCCTTCCAACTATAGGTAATTAATTGCCCCTCTAATGTACTTGGTTAACCCTCGACCAGACATATGTTTTGCAGTAAATATCCTCAATCAGTTCCAAATAGAACTAGATCAAGATCATTGTTTGGCAGCAAAAAACATTTTGAGATATCTTTAAGGAACCATCAACCACTGCCTAAAATATAATAGAAGGAATTATGTCCAATTAATTGGATATACAAATTCTGACTAGGGAGGTAGTGAAAAATATGGGAGGAGCACCACCGGAGGATGCTTCAGTTTGGGATCCTCTATGGTCTCATGGATGAGAAGAAAGCCAAACATTGCTTCTTTCAGTAGTGTTGAGGATGAATATGTCATAGCCTGTGAAGTAGGAAAAGAAGTGGTCTGGTTAAGGAAGCTATTATTTGACTTATTTAAAGGACCGATGAATCCTATAGTGATATGATGTGATAACACTAGTTGTATACGTTTGTCTAAAGATCTATTATTTCATGGAAAGACAAAGCACATCAACAATAAGTATCACTATGTTCTAGAACTATTACAAAATGGTGTGCTACAACTTCAATATGTTTCCACTAATGAACAGGTAGTTGATATATTAACAAAATCACTTCCAAACAAGAAGCTTGTGTATCTAAGATATAAGCTTGGTTTGGTGAATGTATCATCCCTATGTGGGAGGGAGAAATAGAAACACATTCTTATCTTAATTGGAAGAAAGAATGAAGTATTTTGGGATTTAATAACCATCTGGCATCTAATACTCTTTAAATGTGGTAGGGAATTCTGATAAAGAGTAGTTGAGGACGGATATTATTTGAGATAATAATAGGCCTATGAGGTCATACTCTATGAAAACCCCGGTGGAGTATGTACCTTGGAGACAATGGCGATGGTGTTTATAGTCATTGGTCTCACCAACATTGTGTCTCAAGATCTCATGGAGAGATGGAGCTGTTAGTCAAGGCCTTACTGTGTAACAATGCTGGATTGGTATGATGCTAGAAACAGATGGGTTACAAATCCAAATCTTCTTATGTGATCTCTTCAGATTTATAATGACCATGTAACATTATGAATACCTCCCTAGTTAAGAGGGAGTGTTGAAAGAGTGTAACTAGGTTCAGTCTTCATGATGACTTGTAATTATGATTTTATGTAAACAAAGAAGACAAATAAAAATAAACGTAATATATTACTTGCTTCATGGGTTTTATGAGAAAGGAGTTTTATTGTAGATCAAAGACTTCTTCTTGATGTATTTTAGGAGTTGTCATCTAGTCATAAATATAATTAAGAAATTCACATATATGATGTTACATTACACTTGTAAAAGGTTCACTCCAAGATGCTTGTCACTATACCCCTTCAAGTCGGCTCAAAGTAAGTGAATAATTATCCCTTAAATAAGTCGGCCTACATACACATGATCACGTCGGCCTAAAGCAAAGATATATTCTATATATATAAGTGGATTGTGGCGTCATTTGACACCATCATCAATTCGGTCATCTTTGCAATAACATAGTGCAGATCGCAGTGCGGATCTCATTGCAGATTTTAGTGCGAAAGTCAAGGGTTATATAGCAAAGAAGGAGGTCATAGTTTTCGGATATATCACCTCTATAATTTTTGTGTAGACCTAAGTAATATTTAGTATTACCACAACTCAGTTAAGGGTGCAATCAAGTGAAAATCGGTGCTGGAAGATAGTCGAGGTTGGGAGCTAGTCAAATACCAAAAGAGAAGCCTAAAGTACTATGTCAAGAAGTGAAGCACTAAGTGACCGAGGCTCTCTTAGCGACGATTCTAAATAGTGCAAGAAAGAAGGACAACGTATGAAGAGATAGTGACAAGTATCTTGAGTAATTTTTAATCAAAGTCTTTTGTCAAGGGTCTTGGTATTCTCAATTGAACTATCTATAAGAAGAGATTTGTGGTTTTTCCCCTCAAGAGGAGGGGTTTTGGCCCTAGCTTGTAGCCTACATATTGTGTCATTGTTCTTATTGTGTTCGTCACTATTTTATGTATTGCTTATCTTCATAACAACAATCAAAGAAGCTAAAGTATAACACAAGCAGTTATCTATTTAGATAATTGAATTAAACAGTGCCCTCTTGAATTCTCAATAGGTAGATTATGTAGACCTCAGTAGACTAAAAATCAAATCAATTCACAAAGGTGAGTTCATTGTCTCATAAACAAGGGGGTCTCATATATCTTTTTTTTCACGAGGGGAAAGCTCACGGGAAACCCGGGCGTACTTCCCCAGAATTTCTGGATGGTACACGCGGTAAACCGTTCGGCAGACCTTCGGTGCCTAACCCCAAAGGACTCAAGAATCGAACCCGTGACCTCCCTCAACAGAGAAGACCACGTATTGGCTCACTACCGCTTGAGCTAACCCTTGGGGCTAGGGGGTCTCATATATCAATTTGGTGTCTGACTTGATTGTAACCTCAAAAATAGATTATTATTATTATTTTCATTTCAAACTATGAATGATATGTCGATTGTCAATTTCATAATTCCATATCTAAATATAACTTTCATCATCACAATGAAAAAATATGTAAATTTTAATTTTACAAATAATATCACTAATGAGAATGTCTTTAAAGTTTATTTTAGTTTATTCCATAAATAAATACATGTTTCAATGCATCAAATGAAAATAAATGAATAGATAAATTTATCATTATGTCGTCGTTAAATTCCAAGCACTTTTTTTAGCAAAAGTGTCATTGCCATGATGTAAATGACATCTTCATTTTCTAACATATTTACAATTTTAATCCTAATATATTGTGAAAGTTAAATTCACCTATCATCCACATCAAAAGAGTGATGGTTTTTGTAAAATAATTTTGGTAGAATTTTAATCCAAATATATTGTGAAAGTTCACCGATCATCCACATCAAAAGAGTGATGGTTTCTGTAAAATAATTTTGGTAGAATTTTAATCCAAATATATTTTGAAAGTTAAATTCACCTATCGTCCACGTCATGATTTTTGTAAAATAATTTAAAGAGAGAGAGAGAGATATATATGGTTTTTGTAAAATAATTTTGTTAGAGAGAGATAGAGAGATATGGTTTTTGTAAAATAATTTTGTTAGAGAGAGAGAGAGAGAGATGGTTTTTGTAAAATAATTTTGTTAGAGAGAAAGAGAGAGATGATTTTTGTAAAATAATTTTGTTAGAGAGAGAGAGATGGTTTTTGTAAAATAATTTTGTTAGAGAGGGAGAGAGAGCTTAGGTTGGAGCTAAATTGTCTATTATATGAAATAATGATCAATCCATAATGGGATGTTATTCCCAGAATAACATTATTGGATGGAAGAATGATCTACCCACAATTGGGATGTTATTACTAGGATTGTGCTCGATCGACCCTAGACGCCCCTTGGGATAGTTTTTATTCTTTGGAAGGTGGTTTCCATCCTCAACCCCTCCCCATGAGATTTGAACCTCAAACCTAGTGGGGAGCAAACCCCTCACAAACAAATCGATATGCACCTCAAGGATTATACTTATGATTGTTATTTAAACTAATACAAAATGATAATATTTTTAAAATATTAAAACTTAATCTCTAGATAAACTGTGAATGTTAAGCCAAATATTAGATATCATAGCTCCACATTTAAGTACACCTTTCTTGGTCACATGGAAAGTGAAAAGTTAGTAAAATTCAACTTCTTAAATAATATTTCTAATGTATGAACCTTTAAAGTTAGAAAAGAATCAATCTTAGATGTTTTGGGTTTTTTAAAGTAAAAATATAATAATATAATGTTTGGTGAGATTGTGATTTTTTATTTTTAAAATGAATTTTGAATTTATAAATACATCCACCGTCCTTTAAAATTCTTAAAGCACTTGAATTATAGAGATTATACAAATCAAATGTACAATTCCAACAAATTCTTACCAAATTTCAGACAAAATAAATAATTACACTTAAAATTAAATAAATAATTAAATAATTAAATGTATTATTATCCTATAAATAAATAATAAAATATATTATTATGAATATGATAAATAGATAACTAAATGCATTGACAAAATTCATTTTCATGACATAAATGACAACTTCATTAACTTATTTAATTAGTTTTTTTGTAATGTTAGGAATTTTGCATTACTTCAAAAAGAAATTACACAGACAAATATAGCTTACTATTGGTTTTCCTAAAGGTAAACCTTACCAGTAACCCAAGTTCAAAGTTTTGAGATTACTAATACCTCCCCAAATCATAGCATCCTTTAGAAAAAAAATTATTATAAACAGGCTAGTCGTGGTGGCCCTTTTCATATTGCAACATATCTAAACAAAATATCACTTGATGCATAAACAAAATTCCAGTGGAGCATGGCAACTAGTGAGGAGTATCTCTATGCATCTACGACAACGGATCACCTTCCTCATATGAGGAGAAGGTGATAGCCGAAATTTTTAGCTTGCAATCAATGAGGCCAATTTTATCCTCCAACTATGTAATTTGGATTGTGATTGCTTATTGGGTGTCAACTTTATCTGTGACTACGTGCCCCATGAGGATCTTTGTGTGCTAATATACATTTACAAGTTTCATATACTAAGAAAAACAGGATCAAGAGGAGGTTCTTGTATAAGGAATCCATTTTTAGGCGACATTGTTGACATGGGTGTCTAGGATAAAGCACTAACTACAACACACATCAACTTCCACATGTTCAATTTACTGATGAAACAATTTAGGAATAATCTCTCGGTAACAGGAAAAGGAGCTATGAGCTTGAGCTTTGACTCAAGGTTGTGAAGAGGAGGTGGAATCATTGTCCATTAGAGAAAATGTAGTGGTTTGACCACACCCCTATTCCTAGGAACCAACTTTCCATGGGGCATATTGACAAAAATGACGACAACAAAGGAGCCTGAATCAAATGAAAAATATTTGAATACTGAGTTGGAAAATTTATCATCCAAGTTGGAAAAAGTAGGATACCAAGTGTCAGAGTGGCATGTGTCGATGAGACTATCACTAGCCAAGGGGGTGGGAAGAGATTGGTACTGCAAAGGATTTGTGGCCATGAAGACTCCAAAAATTTTAGTTGGAATGGTAGGCGATAAATAGTGACTAGGAGGGCATAAAGAGAGCAAGGGTTCGCCCAGTAAAATTTCCAAGCAATCTCATAAAATGTAGACTCTAAGGTGAAAAGGTTCTGGCACAATCTGCGAGCACACTATGCAATGAATCAAATCAAGGTCACAAACTTAATGTGTACACTTAGAAAAGGATTTCTTCAACAACACAACACAAAATACCATAAACAGAATGTTTCAATGATACCAAGAAAGTAAATATAAACCCAAACAACAACATAACCAAATGTAAATAAAACTATGTGACGAGAAACAACAATGAAACAAAGCCTTGCAGAGAAGAATGTTACCACCACTAAGAGGTTGAACCATTGAGCGTTGTAGGATCCTGGCGAGGAGGATTTTCATATAATCACGGCGCCAAAGAACCTCGACATGGTTGGATTTAGCTACTATGCATGCTTTAAAATGTAGATCATTACCAATATTGAGATCCCAAATGTTGAAATATTGATAATCCAATATCCAAAAGCAGGAATTATCCTTGGGCAAAGGATAAATAAAAAAAGAGAGTTGGAAGAGCCAAAAATTCATTTCTTTACAAAATCCCTGAGAGCCATTTAAGTTGTCAGTGGACAAACCTCCTATATGTGCAATGGTGTCACAAATAAAATGTGAATTTGCTCCCAATTATAATTTGGTTGTGGCATGTCACTGCCTTAACCTCCAACTAATCTTGCGTGTACTCTCCCCTACCCTCAATGCTACTATAATGATGTTTCCCCTCATGCATATCACCTACTATCACATTTGAAGTGATGTGCATGCATGCACGATGACATGTGGGGGGTGCACCACAACCTCCTTTTAATTGCGTCATCATCAAGGCAAAGGAAGTTAAGCCCATTCCTAGGCACCCTCCATGGGGGGGGCCTATTTAAAATTTTAATATAAATGCAACATTGGAATTAAATTCAATTATCATCCATATTAAAGGAGAGATTTTGATGGTTTTGTGATAGCTTTTTTTAACTTTATATAAAGGCAATATATTTTTACAATATTATAACCTAATTTATAGAAGAACTTTAGCAATAAATATGAATCAAATAAGTATTTCTACAACATAAATGAAAGAGGAGAATAAAGGTGGAGGGATGAAATTTCAATTATTTTGTGTGTTTACATGTATTTTATGATTTTCTTAAAAGTTGGGTAGTATAAATGTAAACATTTTACAGTTTGGAAGTTGGGAAAAAAATTTTGGTTTATCTAAAATATTTAGATTTTGTAATTATTTTTATATTTATATTTTCTTTTTAATTATTATTATTATGATCTCGAGGAAATATCTAGGCAGATCCACTCGAAGGGATCACATCTCGTTAGCTTATAAGCAAAGCCTAACCCCAAGGGCATCTAGGAGAATTGACCGTGTGACCTCCTATTAGCGAGGTGCTTTAGTGATGGGATCTCGACCAATTTAGCTAACCCTTATGGCTTTATTTTGTATATTGATATGTTTCAAGTTAGGAAATTTTGAATGTTGTAGAATAATTTGTTAGTTAATTAAAAATATTTAGATTTTTCAATAACTTTGAAAATCAAAGTTTTTTACTATTTAAACATTTAATATATAGGATGGTATGTACATAATATTTAATCATTTGTGTGCTCAGTATTCATTTATGAATATTCAAAATTATAGTTTTATAAAGAAAGCTTATGAATAATAAAGATAGAAAATTAGTTTTAAGCATAGAAGTTTATCCATTTAACTCATTTCCATTTGGCACATACTATTATTTTACAATGTCCCTTTGCACCGTCCTGAGAGACCATTGCTAACAATATAACTTTGATACTCCAAAATGGGGCCACCACCATCCATGCATTTGTAGGTTTAGAAAGCATGCATATTGTATGTAATATCTTAAACCTTTCTTAACTCTTTAATAACTCAATACATAAATTCTAATTAAGGCTTAATAATGACCTTATATCCATATAGATCCAACCTAATCCTTTTATAATATTCCCATTAGAAAAAACATTAAAAGGAAACCTTTTATAATATTCCCATTATAAAAAACATTAAAAGGTTGTCATGATGGGTCCAAGCTTCATGGAAAATGCTTATTTCTTAAACTATATAATCAATTCATGTGATAATAAACTACCATTTAAAAATGAATGCAGCCACCATTTTTTATACCAAGGAGCCCCCCATTGCATTTATTTTAGCCATATGATGGGGGATGAGATCGAAAACAAATATGGAGGAGGGCTCACAACCCCACTTACCAAGGTGAGCGCTCAGGCCTAAGGTGAGCGTGTTGGTAAATGGTTGGTTTGGATTTCATTTCCTAAAGGAGGAAGATGCCATTAAGATCACATCTATGCCATGGGCGAGAGGTTGTGGTTTTTTAGTGCTACAAAAATGGAATTTTGGCTTTGATCCCATAATGTAAATCCCTAAAAGGAAAATTGTATGGGACAAACTTCTAGGTCTCCCTCTAGAATTATGGTCAAAGAAAGCGATCATGGAGATTGCAAATAATATCATGAAATTTTACTATGTGGACGAGGGATGTGCCAGAAATTTGGACAAAAGGGTGGCATGGTTTCTCGTTGATATGGGGTACTTTCTATATTAGGCAACAAGTGGGCTATTGGGTATTTCCATTTAGATGTCTAAGTTACCATAAGACTGGGAATTTGATTGCGCAATGTCCACTTCAATTTCATGGAAGCAATATTTGAAAGGATAGGCAGGCATCACTAGCTAATTGATATCCTACGGGACATGAGAGGTTGGAGGGGAGATGTTGGCATCCTACTCACCCTCAGTGGCTATCTTTGGATGATTCCCGAAATGATAAAAATTGACGTCATAATAGTTCACTGGTGGTTCTAGAAAAAATTAGTGATTTGAAACATAGGAGGGATGCAAATAAGGACTCAATGGTCTCTAATTCACTTCAGGACATCTCATTTTTACATCAATCCAAAGGTAAGGAAATTTCAGAATGACAAACACCGAGAAATTCCTTACTTTCACCTATCTGTTATAGGCCTTCGTAGAATGAGGATCCATCTCCTTTATCGGAGGATGTCGAACTGGATAATCTAGCTAGCAAATCGTCATTGTTTCTTGAACCAATGACCATCAAGAAAATCTTTTTCCAAGAAATAGACTCTTATGTTATTTAATATTAGAGAAAGAGTGGTTCTCATAGGAGAAAAATTAAGGAAACAAAAATTTAATTAAAAAAAAGCTCCATTATGTGGTGGCATTGTTTCAGAGATAAATTCTCATTTCTCTGAGACTCTAGAGGATTTTTTATTCCCAAATTTTGATCCAAGCCCATCTAATGAAGCCAATGCATCTCATGAGGGTATTAAACATCGGGACCTTAGAGAATAGTTTCCATGTTCAACTATCTCCTAATGAAGATTATGTCCTTTAACATAAGGGGGTTGGGATCATCCCAAACCAAAACATGTCTAATTAACAAAATTCAATCAAAATATTTGGCCTTAGTCCTTCCATAGTAAAACATGGCAGAGAAGGAAAAGGCTTGTGATTTATTGGTGAAAATATGTCCTACATGGGAAGTCTGTGCAACTAGTGCTTCTAGCATATCTGGAGGACTCACTAATATGTGGAACCCTAAATGTTTCTCCTTCAAAGCCTTCATATCATGTGATGGAATAATTTTAACTAGATATTGCAGAGTATCATGTTACCATGTGCACATTCTGAACATATATGCCCCCTATAACAACCAAAAATCATTTTGGGATAAGATTGATGCTAGTGGAATCTTATATATTCATTCTCTTAGAGTAGCAAGATATTTCAATTTTATAATAGATGCAGAGGAATGTTGGGGCCATAGGGCTAAGATGGACTCGTTGGAAGAATTTTATAAAGACCTTGTCAATCACAAGATGCTTAGGGACATAGTCCCTAACCCAATCTTCCCAAATTGGAGAAATGGGTGTTCTGGAGTAGATGGAATAGCGAAAAGACTTGGTAGATTCCTAGTACATTCCTTTTGGTATGAGAGAATAAAGAATCTTGAGACTACATCTTTCTTTTAAAAAATCTCAGATCATGATGCTATACTTTTGGAATGGTGCGAAGAGAAGGATTCGAATATCCTGTGTTTCAAATTTAACCACATGTGGTTAAATGAACCATAATTTATTGATTTGATTTGTTACTCTAGGAGTCAACCTACATTGTCTGATAAAGATAGGTAGATGGAGAAGGTTAGTCTTAAATTAAAGAGGCTCAAGCAAGAGGTTAGAGCTTGGACCATTGAGCGTAAGAAGGAGATTTGGAGGGATCTAACTACTATTGAGCAAGAAATGGCTACTCTGATGGACCATTCGAATTCAGAATATTTTTCGAAACAAACAAAGAAGGTCATATTGGATCTGGTGAAAAGGAAAAATGAGATCCTTAAATATCAGGAATAGGATTGGAGGCTTAAGAGTAGGATGGCTTGGAATCAAGGAGGATATAAGAATACTAGATTTTTTCATTGAGCAACATGAAAAAGGAAGAGTGTTAATTCTATCTGGCACATACGAGGTGATGCAGGTATGTTACTCACTTTTTTGAAGGACAACAAGAAAGAGTCATTCATATATTTCAACAAGCAATTCAGGGAGTCGGAGGAGGAAAATATTGTCGATAGAATGGAGTTGGAAAATTTGTTTCCCAAAATGGTCAACAATGAAGACATTGTGCAGATGGATAGACCAATATCTAAGGACGAGCTCCTGAACACTTTGAAAGAGCTGGAGAAGGACAAGAGTCTGGGTCTGAATGGATGGCCAATCGAGATATTCCTCTTATTCTATTACTTAACAGGATCTGATTTGCTACAGATAGTGGAAGAATCTCACTACTGAGGTCATATATCAGGTGTTATCAACACAACCTTCATTACTCTCATTGCCAAAAAGTCAAACTCTATATTTTTCTGATTATAGACCTATCTCTCTATGTAACTAAATTTATAAAATTATATCCAAACTTATAGCTAACAAAGTTAAGAAGATCCTCTCACTGCATATCACTCAGGAGCAATTTGGATTCCTACCCGATAGAATAATCCATGACATTGTGGCTATCACTCAAGAATGTATACATTCAATTAATTCTTGCAATCTGAAAGCATGTTTGATTAAAACTGATCTTATTAAATCATATGATAGGGTGGATTGGTAATTTCTCAGAATGATTCTTCACAAAATTGGCCTTCCTTATAGACATATCAAATGGATAATAGCATGTGTTTCTTCGAAAACAATTGTTGTATTAATCAATGGTGTGCCGACAAACTATTTCAATATTTTTAGGGGATTGTGGAAAGGGTGTGCTCTTTCCCTCTTCTTTTCATTATGGTCATTAATTCACTTAACAGAGGTCTAAGAGTAGTGAAGGAGTCTCGTACAATTTCTGGATCCAAGGTTACAAGAAACCCTTCAACGATACACCTTATGTTCATGGATGACATCCTTTGTTTTGGAGATGCCAAAATATCGGAATGGGAGGTCTTATATAAAGTAATTACTAAATTTGGAAAGGTTTTTGGTCTCAATATCAACAAAGGTAAATCGCAATTTATTTCAGATAGGGAGGATTCAGATGTAATTCAACATATTGCATCTACCTTTGGGATAAGAATAATATCTTTGTCAGGAGGATTTAAGTATTTGGGCTTCTACCTGAAGCCAAGAAAATACAAAAATTAGGATTGGATCTCACTAATTAATAAATTTGAAAAAAAAAATTGCCTTTTGGGATCATAAATCGATCACTCTAGGGGGTAGAGTGACAATGGTTAAGGAAGTCCTGCAAGGAATAACAATATTCTAGATGCATTTGTTCCACCTTCCATTGGCGACCATTCAGAGGATCGATGCAATACCAAAATTCCTTTGGTATAGTGCTAGAAATAACAATAAATACCATTTAATTCGACTTGACTCTATTACAAGGTCGAATGAGATTGGAAGATGGGTTATAAGTGACACCAAACGTTTTAACCTCGCCCTGCTATCCAAGAAATAGTGGAGAGTTTTTAACGAACATATAATTTGGTGAGAGATTATTTGCAGGAAGTACCTTCAACAATCAAGTCTGGAGGATTTTATAGTAGCAAGGGCTCCTTTAAAAAATAAAGCATCTCACATTTGGCATAGCTTGATGCTTGTAAAACATTGGCTCTATGGTAATTTATGTTGGCAGGTGGGTAATGGCAAGAAGGTTTTAGTTGGATTGGATGTTATTAAGGGTATGGCATCAGATCATAATCTCTCAGCTCTTGTCATTCAATTTTTGAATTAACGTGGCTTGTTCTTCTTGGCCTACCTTGGTGTTTTCAACCCAATTTATTCTCTCCCACCAATTCGCCATACTCTTGGGAAATTGGCATTCCGGTTAATTTTGAGATTGAGTGGGAAAATTATCGTAAATATTTGTTTGATTTTGTGATGCAGGTGCATTAGGCTGTGCACATAAACATGAGAAGTTATTGAAGTCATACCAAGAGCCTAAAAATGTGATGGATTGGTCACATGCCAAATCTAGAACATTTAAAGTTTATTTGTGAAATTTTTTTGATATTTAGTTAAGAACATCTAGCTAAAAGAAATTTTAAATAGTTAAGGATAGGATTTGATAGCTTGTAGAGAGTTAGAACTAATGGAAAAATAGATCTTGTTCTTGATGATGTGGAGTGAGGAAATTTTTTCACATCAACAAACTCATTTCTTGGACAATTTTGTTTTTCAGTTTTGAAAAGGAAAAGGAAAAACATTTTCTCGAGGGTTTTTTTTTTTTGGGTGTGAGAGAGGAACATTGTTTTTGTTCTATGTGTGAGGCTGAAGTAAATCTCTGTGTGAGACTAAAGTTAGGGAGATATAAATTAATACATCCATGAGATCAATCTGTGGGATTTGATCCTCATTCTGTGTGAACTGGATGTTGCATGTGGAGTTATTAGATAACTGAACAAAATTCTTAGACAAGTGTTTTTTTTAATCAAAAAATCAAATTTGTAAGTGTATTGCAAATTCATTTGTGAGGTTGTCAACAGCAATATAATATTTGAAGATTGAAATTGATTTGGTTTTTAAATTACTGTGTTGAATGAGGAATTTGTGCACTGCATTCCCTCTTATATTTACATTTGAATGAGAACCATATCACAGTTAATATTTTAATCACATCTTGCATCAAATTTTTTTATTGGAAGGATTCATTTGCTTTACAGGTTCAAGAATACAAAGCATTATGTGTCAAGCCAAGAGAAAAGGAATTTTCGCAAGATGAAACTATCATTTGACTTACGGCTCAATTTATGATCAAAGGAAGATGAAATTTGAAATTCCACCATCTGGGTTTTGTGTAGAGAAGGGGTCTATTTCGTAACTTGCAAGCGATTTTCCAAAAAGATCATTGGTTAAAGAGGTTCGAAGTGATCTCCAAACTGGGTCTTTGCAGACTGTGTGACTGGAAAGAAATGATTGTAGTTCCTTTGCACCAATGCTTGTGTTTGCAGAGATAGGTGCCATCATGTTGGGATCTCTTTGTCCCACAAGTAGGATAAGCTAGTGTGGGGAGGTCGTGTCTCTATGGACAACATCTCTGTTAAAGAGGCCTATTCTTATATCTCTATGAGTAATCAGTCTAGTCCTTATGCAGATTGGATGGCTCTTAAGTGGAAGTGGGATGCTCACTTAAGCTTAAATGATTCACTTGGTTGATTCTTCACAATAAAATTCTCACATGGGAAAATCTAATGAAGAGGGGTTTTCAGGCCCTAGGGAGATTCCCTCTATGTGGAATGGTTTTCGAAGATAATATGCATTTGTTTTTTAATTTCCCATTTGCTATCGTTATTTGGGAAGAAGTCTCTAAAATACTTAAGATCAACGTCATGGTGGATCATTATTCAATTGTTTCTTGCATGTTTCCTGGACCTTTAGGCTAAAATAATTTAGAGTTGTCTCGTTGTATATTTTTCAAGGCTTGGAATTCTAGAAATTCTAGCATATTTGAAAATAAACCCCCTGATGTGTCGGTCACTAGTATCAAAATTGTTGCCTACTTCCTCGAGATTAGTCCATGGAAACCAAAGCTCCATCAACATTATGTTACCTTTATGGACCTAGGGGAATCATTTCCCATCGGATATTTCAATAGGGCTTCATCTGGTGGCCAGTGTGGCTATGGTTCCTATAATAAACTTAATCCATCTCATGCTTTCCACTTCTACTGTTATGGAGGAACTGGTTCAAATTGCAAGGCAGAGGTGGTGGCATTATGTGGTGTGCTCCAGTGCGCTACTTGGCTCGACATTGAAAATATTTTGATTGTCGATGACTCAAAAGAGGTCATCAAGTGGGTTCATGGAAAAACCTATCTTGAGTTGCCTTCCTTAATTCATTGGAGAGAGAACATCAAGTTCATATTTCCCTCCTTCATTGATATCTCCTTTCAACATGTATATTGGGAGGTTAATTCAAATGCAGATGCCCTCCCTAAGCATGGGGTTTCTTCTCTGTCGCGTTTCATGCATTTTAAATTCTTGTTAAATTGCGTTGTAAGTGGTTCAAGGTCCTTTGAATCCTATCCTATATCAATTCTCCTTTTTTCTACTTTGTTTTTATTTTTTGTCTCGTTTCAAATGTGGATCATTTAGTTTTTTTTGGAGGAGTTTCTTATTCAGATTTTTTCTTGTCTTTCTTGCGGCCATATATCTCAAGTTGTTTCGGCAATGTGATAAAGTAGCTCCTTTGGTCTATGTTAGATTATATCTTCTCTATTCTGATTTATTTTGATGTATCATGGAGAGAAGATGGACATTCTCATGTTCCTTTTTCGTTTTGGATTTGATATCTATTTTATACGTGTTATGTATGAAGCTAATTTTATAGTAGACAGAGACATAATTATGTAAACTCCTTTTATATATAACAAAAGAAGTTTGTTTTTTCTGTTGAAAAAAAAAACTTTCATATTATATATCTATCTTCATAACTTTATACTATAAATATATATAAAACCAAATTATATTATTATTTTACTAACTTTACAAAAATCAACCAATATATTATGGAATCTTCGTTATATTGCCTTGTGTATTTGTGCCATTAATAATGGAAAAGTAGATTCCTTGTGAATTTTGTCTTGTATGATGGTTGTTTTTTTAAAACTCTCCGGAAACACCTTAGAGCAAGGTGTAAGGGGAGGCCTATATTAATTTCACGTTTCCTTACTCATCACTCGAGTCAAGATGGAGATGGACGAAAAGGGAGATCGATTACGAAGAAAGATACATAGACAGAACTACGTGAAAGGAACCAGAAACATTATCGAGATGTTTCCAAAGAATTCAAAAAAATGATTCCCATAAAATCCGAAACGTAGAAGCAATGCACTATGTCATTTTTATCAAGGTATTTTGACAAAGAATGTTACATTATTTTGAAATGCCCCATAAGTTTCCATTTGAAGAATAATGATGCCCATTTTTTCAATCAAAATTTGGGGGTGACTTCAAGCATAATGTTACTTTAAGGTTTAAATACATTAATGTGTTATGGCCTCAAATTAGAACCATGAAACTTCCTACCAAAGGTAATTTGAAGGGGTTTAGCTTTCTCTCATCATCAAGTTTCGTGAGAGTTTTAAAGTATTCTAATTCATGCACTTTTCGAAAGGGAAAAGGGGTCCAATGACAGGAGTAGGGAAGCTCCACTTTTATAGTTCAAACTTAGGCTAAAATACTTCACTCTGTTATGATGAAGGGAATTGGAATTTGTCCTTTTATTTGGACATTGGAAATTTTTTGGTTATTGAATAGTTTCCAAATACTAGACAAATCTATGAACCCTCCAAGGTGGGCTAATAGATTGGTTAAGTTAGGTTATTTTAATTTCTAATCTTCTAGATAAAGCATAGTATTATAGAACAAAGAATTCAAAAGAAAGATATATTCTTTGAAGTGTTTGCAGATTATTAATCTTGAGCATGAAATAAAGGATTAATGGGACACTTTAATTCATAGGTAGAAGAGGATTTTTCTAGAAGGTATGGGATTGTTGAGTGCTCAACACAAATATCCTTCTTATTTTATCATAAAGGTATAAGGCCTATATAAGTGTTGTAAGGGGTCATTTTATCGGGTTATTAATAGATTGTTTTATCCATTTCCTATGGATATGACAATACCATATTAAGTAATATATAGTGCATGTTGAACATTTCTCACATAAAGAACGAATCATTTACTAAAGTCACCAAAATATTTTTGAATTTTATCATATGCCCACATGGAGTTAAACATTAAATTATTTGGTAGGAGTATAGCATAAAAAGGTGGCTTATGACAAGCAACCAGTAAAAGGAGGAAAAAATTAATGTTATAAAAACTGAAGCATATGTTTAGGATGATACAAAATATTCCCTTCAATGAGTATTTCTAGGATAGGAAAATCAAGCTAACACATATATTAAAAGTTGAAGAAACATACAAAGCAAGGGGAGCTCAAAATAAACCTTAGTTACATTGGATAAAATCTAGACATGAGGAAACCAATGCCACCTTTAAAGCCATCACATATAAGAAAGCAATGGATTGCAACAAGGCCCAAAAAATTTGACAAAGGAAATATAATTGACCATATAAGTATTGAAAATATTTTTTCAATAATTATAATTTGGTTTTTCAATCCTAGGGCATGAGAAAGGAAAGAAAGGTGGTCATTCAAACTTGTATCAACATAGCTCCTTGTGATTTTATGTGACATCTATAGAAAACATGTTACAAAGGTATAACACTTGTTGAATTAAAAGTGACCCTCAAGGAAATGGATGATTAAAAGACACTCAGCCCATGCCTACCCATGTGAAATCTATAAATCCACCTAGGACTTTGGGGGAAATATTTTTACGAGTGTACACAAAATCTATGCATAGTTGTAGACATGAAAAGTAGATCAACAAAGGTTTAATCAAATTCGTCCTAAATCTAGGGAACACATAAGTAATCATGAGTTACCCCTCGGTATTTGTGTTGAATGCCCCTTACAAAATTATAGCTAAAATATTCACCTCTAAGGTTGAAACTTGTCGTGTTGAAATAATTAGGATGGAGAAAATGTGATTTAGCATAGGGAGATAGATTTCAGGTCATGTGATATATCTTTAGGTATCCATGGAATGGGACAAAACCCAACGACCAAATACCATATTCATCTAAAATGACTTTTAAAAACCTTATGATTGTTTGGAATGGCCATTCACCTTTGCCTCACATAAAGCGTTGATATGTAGCCCCTTTTTTTTAAGGAAATATATACATTATTTGTAGTATCCTCATCTTGTATGGATATAAATTAGGTAAGTATGAAGAGGTAGGGATATTCTAATCTATTTTACAACATTATCCTCTAATCTCTTCCCATTATCTTACATGTAATGTACCTCTCCCCCTTTGTAGTTTGATTAAGGGAGTGGGGCAATTTTTTTCCATTTCCAATATCCTTAAACACTCGTGGTTTTTTTTAATCCTTCACATTCAAATGGACACTCATTGCATGGGTCATATGCCACATGCAACACCCCATTTGATCCATATCAATAGTTCAAATGAACCTTTTATGGGTCATTAGTCCTCCTTTGAACATCATCCAACACTAGGTCGTCAACCCTAATCAAAATATCTCTCCCATTTCAAAAAATATACCTATTGGTAAACTCATCGAGCTCTTTTGAATTATTCCATAAGACACTTTTGTAAGATAGGTTCAAAAAGCCACCGAGCATCTTCAAAAGATGCCATCACCAAATTTTGAAAGATAAACATGATAATCCATCATGCCTATTTGAAAATTTCCATCAAGCACTTTTAAAATATTAACTTAATAGGCCATTAAGACCTTTTAAAATGTGGCCTTCAACCAGTTTTACAAGAACTACCAACATGCCATTTAGGCTCTTTAAATATATGGCCATCAAAATTTTTCCAAAGAATTATTCAATAGGCCATTAAGCCTTCTTTAGATATCTCCCTAACCTTCAAATAAATAAAACATTCAAAGTAAATTGAGTCAAACTTCAAGATGGCCCATGAACCATACTTACAAGAAACCCTTCTAAATATGCTATGTAACTACTAACCCCACTTCAAAAGAATACTTCAAATAATAGAGGCTAAACTCACTACTAAACAAATTTAACACTTTGAACTTAGCAAAAGGCCTATAATTTGGATAATAAACATGCGCATGTGCTTTTAATCAACTCCATGTTGGTATTTGGCCTTTGGCCACACTATCCTACATTGATGCTTCAAATTAAATATGACTAGTGCACTCGAGTTTAAATGCACACGTAATATCAAATTCATAATGTGAATTTAATTCAAACAAACTTTGAGGCACATTAATTCCATAGAAACATGCATTGCACTATTTCAATAAAGCTAACATGTGAAATCAAGTAATTAGGTATTCCATTCCAAATTCACACGTAAGAAAAACACAACTTAACTTTGGAATCATAAATAGGAATTCATTAACAATATGGAACAATTATATTTAAACAAGTTGGTCTAACGAAATTGGCTAATGGTGAGCAATTTTCCACCCAACCTAGGTAATCCTCTATGGATTCCAACACTAAGCTAAGATATGAGGCTAATATGATAAAGGAAATTGGTTGGGACACTCAAGTCACTCATATAACCAATTTTTCTCAATATTATCCAAACTATTTACCACATAAATCTATAGGCAATATTTCAACCAACCTAACCCTAGTATTCCCTTCCTACCCCATACAACACTAGGAATATACCCTTTCTCTACTAAATAGTCTATCGTGCATATTAGAAGGAATTTAATTTATTTTTTAACTTGTCCCTCAAAGAATCATACTCCCTCTTTAATATTCTCAATGTGTGTATAAGGAGTCCAACATAATGTTTTCATTTAGGATCAATTAAGAAAATTTCTCTCTTAACTATTGTGCACTCAATGAGAAAAAATTTATAGGGAAATTAAAATGGTTTTCTATAACCCATCCTCTATCCTCCTCTATAGCCTTTTGTCTATCTCATATACCAAGTTCACATTCTCTTCCACAACTCTACATAGTCACTTATAGATTCAAATAATAGCCTTCAACATATCATGGGAATAACCCATCCTAAATGACTGAAGAGATGAATCCAATGAATGAATATCCTCTAATGTACCAATAGGAATTTTCAATTCCAACCTCATGAAGGGCACACAAGAAAAGAGATATTTTGAATATCCACTTTGTTCAATTTTCTATGGAGATGGAGTTTCTTACATTCCTCCAAGCTTGTACTCAACCCCCATGCTCTCATAACTACGAAATATATACTTCCCCACCAACCATCACTTGCACCAAACTTGCATTCAATGATTGATATTTGGGGATTTAATAATGCACATGGTGAAAATATGAAGGTTAGGATACTTAGGCAACTTATGATTAGTTTTCAACCCCTTGGACCCCCTTTCTTCTCCCCTCTGATGGACTTACATTTGTTTTTTCATGGCCATCCTTGCACCTTTATTTTTTTTTTCAAAACAATATTTACATTTCATGATAAAACCATGACAAGTATACCTTTTGGCATATTTACATCGTATTTATTAAACATTCATGCCTATACATTCACTAATTGGCTCTCAGCCTCAAGCTTTGCAATAGGAATTCATACAAGATATTTATTGAACAAATTTTTTGTTTGTTGTAGCCCTTCCCAGTTTCAAGTTTTTTCATAGGTTTAATGCCCATACCCCATCATGACATATGATTGATATACATGTTAGCATGCATTTAACTTAAAACATTTAAAGACTGCTCTACTCTTTTATTTTACATAATTGATACAATATTTAAATGCAAGCACACACTCAAAAAATAGACACAATAATTTTGGTCTAATGACCCTGGAAAAACCCACAAGGGGAAAACCAATCTTCAAGGATTATTTTGATTGATTTTAAGGAAAATGTTTACAATAGAGATAAAGTCAACTTATCTCCCTTTTGATTTGATGATGTCACTGCTAAGTTACTAGGAAATCGGAGCCCTCTTTTCAACCATCAAACACATATCAGAACTCTCTCAAATTTCATGCTAGAAGTCACCTAACTATGCATAGAAAATTGTTCTAGGTTGAGTAGATGTATAGCAAAAAATTTATGCCTCCTCACTGCCTCAAGTTCTGACTACAAATACCTCGAAATTTGTGCTAGAAGAGGCCCTAAATTTTCATTGTTTGGTATCTTCCTTGATTCTTGGCCCAATTTTGAAATATGCTAGTCTTTAACAATTTGAACAACTATTAAATCACCGCTGAAACTTGTTGGGACTCCCTCCCAACAACTCCACATATAAACACAAACTTATGGCTTGAATCTCGGTTAGAAAAACCAAGAAACTTAGCCCCAAACAACAAGCTTGGAATTATCGAGATTCATGCATGAAATCTAGGGATTTATGTTAGGGTTGTACATTGTCTTTATCTACAACCAAAACTTCCTCTCCTTAACCCTACAATCTATGCCTCCTTTCTCTTGATCTCTAGCTCTCCTTTCCTCAAATCTCATGAGAATAATGAGTCTCCTTTTTCCTGTTTTGTCTCTCCAAAATATGAGAATCCTAACTCTTATAAATCGAAGGCTCGAATTAAATCTCAGCACTTGAGATCAATGGATAAGATCAAGTCCTCCACTTTACCCCCTCACTCATGTGGCCCCCCTTAATTAATGAGCCTCCTAGTAGTTTTTAATGTTTTGTACCATGTGCACTTTTTCTCTCATAAAGTCACTTTTAAAACATAAAAGTCACTTTAATAATATAAAGTGTACTTAGTACTTTTCTCATAAAGTCACTTTTATAACACATGTGACTTTAATAAATTAAAGTACATAGTACATATCTCATAAAAAGTATTTTAGCTCCATGACATTAATTAAACTCATAAAGTCACTAGAAAAAAGGGTCATTAATGTGTCTCGCTAAGCCAAAAGGATAAATGCACTAGGAAACACCTCCTCGGTACCCTTATTTTCAACACTCCTTTCTTAGGAAGGTGTTTCTCACCACTCCCATGATGTCTCTGAAGAATACATGTTTTCTCCTTGGTAATGGCTTGGTGAGAATGTTTGCTACATGTTCATTAGTGGAAATATACTCAAGCTTCACAACACCCCTCTGAACCCAGTCCCTAATGAATTGGTACCTGAAATCAGTGTTCTTTGACCAATCATGAAATAATGGATTCTTAGAGAGTTATGATACAAATTTGATTATCATAGTATATTGTAGTTGGTCTTACCCTCTGACCAAATAACCTAGGTAGCATCTTATGAAGCCAAAGTGCCTCGCAACTAGCCTAACTAGTTGCCATATACTTTGACTATGTGCTGCTCAATGCCACTAACCTCTATTTCCTACTGAACCATGACAAACTGTTGAGCCCAATGAGAAAAAACATTTGGAATTAATCTTCCTATCACTAACATTGCCAACCAAATTTGAGTTTGTGCAACCAATCAATCTAGCTCCATCACTCCTAACATAGTCCAAACCATATTCCATTGTGCCTTGTAGGCACCTTAATACATGTTTCGCAACCACCCAGTGCACTCTCTTGGGCTCCGTCATAAACTAACTCAATGTGTTGACTGCAATACATCAATATTCGGTCTAGTGTTGATTACATACATCAAAGAACTGATCATTGATGATATAAGGTGGGGTTCACCAACTCAAAATATGAAGCATGCAAATTATTCATGAGGATGATCATAGAAGTATCCATAGGCCTGCAACCCTCCATACAGAATCTCCTCAAGGTGTCACCTACATAGGATAATGACAATATGCCCATCCTCTTGTCAAACCTTCAACCCCAAAAAGTAATGCATTAGTTCCATATCAGTCATGTCAAACTTTGAAGCATGATCTCTCTTGTAGTGTTGGATGAGTTTGTCCTCTCTTGTAATAAACAAGTCATCCACATACAAGACCAGAATGAGTGGATTATCACCAACCATAATGAAATATAGGTTCAGATCTACATCACTCTTATGGAAACCCATCTGCTGCAAGTATGCATCTATCCTCTTGTACCATTCCCTCGGTGCTTGATTCAGTCCACATAAGACTTTCTTAAGCCTACATATGTGAGACTCCCTCCCATGTGCCTCAAAGCCCTATGGTTTCTCAATGTGCACCTCCTCCTATATAACACCATTGAGAAAGGTGGTATTCACATCCATTTGGTGAATCCTAAAAACCCGTCTCATTTGTTATATATATAACTTCTCTAATGGAAATATAACAAGTAACAGGTGTGAAGGTCTCCTCATAGTTAACTCCCTCTATCTGGGAGAACCCTTGCACCACAAAACAAGCTTTTAAATTCTCCACGATGTCATCTATAGCATGTTTGACCTTGTAGAGCCACCTATAAGTCACCACCGACTTTCCCTCAGGTCTCGGAACTACCTCCCAGACATCATTCTTCATGATGGAGGCATACTTCTCCCCCATGGCATCCCTCCATATCTTCTAACTTGTGGCCTTCTCATAACTAATTGGCTCTATCTCCACAAAATTTTCCATAAATCCACTCAACGTCTCTGGTGGTCTACTCTCCCTCATTGACCACTTGGGTTTCCCCACTTCCTCCTGGGCTTCCTTCAGGGTCTCACGAAGCCATCTTGGCTTCCCCTTCCCTGTAGTAATCTCCTCTACTAGTATGGTAAAATCCTCAACTGTATCCTCTCCTCCTGATGAGGAAGGACCTCCTGTGATCAATAATGATCCTCAAATCTAAGATCATATACCTGAAGTTCCTGCACTAGGTGATCCTACGTTTGGTTATACCAGACTTTATGAACCTATCACCCCTGAAGAAGGTGATCCTCCTGGTCCTGGTGTACCACCTAAAGATCTTGAAACCTATGGTGTGGCCCCTTACTTAGGAGCATGTTGCTCTTGATCAACCTCTTGAGACCTCCTCAAGGCCCTCTCCTCCTCAAATCTTACATCCCGTCTCTGGACAACTTTCCTCTACACGGGAATATATATGTGGTATGCCTTGTTGGTATCACTGTAATCCATAAGGATACCCTTATCTATATTGGGGTCCAACTTCATCCTCTTGTCCTTAGAGACATGTGAATATGTAAGGCATCCAAAAACCCTGATGTGCCTAATCTTAGGCTTCTTCCTAGAAAAAGCCTCCTTAGGAGTCTTACTCCCCAAGACTCTATGTGGGCTCTTGTTCTGCAAATACACTATAGTGTTACATGCCTCAACCCATAAAAATAAAGATAATCTCTTATCATGCAACATAGCTTTATTTGCGCCCACTATGGCCTTGTTATTCCTATCTACCACCCTACTCTGTTGGGGGTTATAAGGCACTTTATAATCCCTCTTGATTCTCAAACTCCTACAAAACTCCTTCATCTCCTTGGAGGTATAATCACCCCCATTATCTGATCTCAACACCTTGATATTCTTCCATGTATGGTTCTCCACAAGAGAATTAAACTCTTGAAGACCTCATCCTTGGTCTTCAGAAATAAAATCCAAGTCTTCCTGGAGTGGTCAAGAGTGAAGGTCACATAGTACTCACATCCACTCAAATATACATGAGACATATCACCACAAACATAAAATTGTACCATATCTAGGATACCTACAGCTCTATTTTCATTGCTCAGGAAATATGTATTGGTGTAACTTCCCAAAGCACACCCTATGCACACATCATGATGCTCAGTGCTTAACTTCGATAAACCAGTAATCATCTCCTTCAACATCTTGAAAGCTCCATGGTGCAAGTGGGCCATCCTCCTATTCTGAATCTTGCACAAATCCCTGATGTTAGCCTGGGCCACCAAGGCTCGAATAGGTTGAAACATAAACCTTTATAGCCTCTCACCCTAGACTCCAATAGGTCTATTGTTCTTGACACTATATCCCCTAGGATCTATCAACGATTTTCCTCCTCGAAACACTACCTCATACCCCCTATCCTCCAAGTTGGAGACTGATATCAAGTTCTTATTCATCCCTGGAACATAAAGAATATTTATCACTTTTAATGACTCCCTCTGAAATGATATTTTCCCCACTCCTTCTTCTCTAACCTTGGAGTTATCTCCAAGCACAACCTCCAAGTAAATATCATCCTCTAAGAGACTAGTGAATTTCTATATCACTCAATTCATATGACAGGATGCTTCATTGTCAACAAACCACACATAGGAAGATGTAACATGAGTGGCTAAACTCACCTCTAAGGAAAAATGATCCACCTTTGTTGATAAGACAAACTCTATGTCAAATCTGGAAGTGAAATCATCCACCTCTATCAAAGATGCAACTCCCTTATTATTCTTTCCCTTGTTGTTGGGACATTGAACAACATAGTGCCCCCTCTTCCCACAAGCAAAGAATTTCACTTTGGTCATGTCCTTCTCAGTTTTATTCTACTTCCCCTTCTCTTGCTTTACTCCATTAGAATACCCCTTATTGGCCTTCTTCTTTCCCTTAACATCAATAAAAATATTCTACTCCTCACCTACCCCACCACATTGACTGCTAGCCTTGGAACTCCTCCTGGTTTCCTCTTGGATGAAATCGTCCCACATCCTCCTCTAGTCTGGAAAGTGCTCTTTGGCCACAATGCCATGTATGAATCCATTCCATTTTTGGGTGAAACCATCTAGTGCAATCCTAACCAACTGTTCAAATGGGATAGGCTCTCTCACGACAACCAACTCATCCTTCACCTGTGAGATCCTAGTGAGGTATGAGGTCACATTGTCAGTCTTGGTCATATTGGCGTTTCTTAAATTTTGCCTCAACACCATCTCCCTGTTCTCATTGGAGCTCTACTGTAATGTGATTAGGGACTCCCACATCTTATGGGAAAACTTCTTCCTAGTCGCATGTGGGAATAAGTGATATTTTATGGCATCAAGGATGATTCTTCTTGCCTTCACATTCCTCTTATTTAAGTCCACCAACTAAGTTGGATCAATAGGAGGTTGCACGCAATTCTCCACTATATCCCACACTTCAACTTCCTCAAGTAAAAGCATCATACTCTCCTTCTAGGGGCCAAAATTCTCAGCCCCACTCAATCTTTCCTCTACCCTCAAACTAGTCACCATGATCCTCACAATCAACACAAAGGACAAAATATGTTACTAGACAATCTTCCTCCATCTCAACTAACATGTATTTGGGTTTCTGATTGATTTTTAATGACTATTGTTAACTTATATGGAAGAATTATTATTTTTGGTCTTTTTATTAGTTGTTGCAAAATATCATATCTAACTTCTCTCATACTCTGATACCATGTAGAAAATTTTTGTTTGTTGTAGTCCTTCCTAGTTTCAAGTTTTTGCATAGGTTTTTTGCCCAAATTCGATCATGAAATATGAATAATATACATGTTAGCATGCATTTCACTCAAAATACTTAAATACTACTATACTTTATGATTTTACACATACGATAAAAGATTTTAAGTGCAAGCACACACTCAGAAAATAGACATAATATTTTTGGTCTAATGACCCTAGAAAAACCCACAAGGGGAAAACTAGTCTTCAAGGAGTATTTTGATTTCTCTTAAGGAAAATATTTACAACAGAGATAAAGTCAACTTATCTCCCTTTTGAGTTGATGATGTCACTTCCAGGTTACTAGGAAATTCGATCCCTCTTTTCAGTCATCAAACACATATATGAACTCTCTCGAATTTCTTATTAAAAATCACCCAACTATGCATAAAAACTCGTGTCAGGTTGAGAAAATGTATAGCATAAATTTTATGCCTCCTCATTGCCTCAAGTTTTGATTGCAAATACTTCAAAATATGTGTTGGAAGAGGCCCAAAATTTTCATTGTTTGGTCTCTTCCTTGATTCTCGATCCATGTTTGAAATATGGCAGTCTTTAACAGTTTTAACACCTCTTAAATCACCACTGAAACTTGCTGAGACTCCCTCCCAATAGCTCCACATACAAACACATACTTCTGGCTTGAAAATCGGTTATAAAAACCAAGAAACTCAACCCCAAAAAACTAGCCTAAATTCTTGGGATTCATGCCTAAAATATTGGGATTTGTGCAAGGGATGTACATTGTCCTTCTCTGCAACTAGAACTTCCTCTCCTTAACCCTACAATATTTGTCTCCTTTCCCTTTCTCTCTATCTCTCCTTTCCTCAAGTCTCATGATAATAATGAACCTCCTTTCTCTTCTTTTCCCTCTTTTGTCTCTCCAAAAGATAACCATAACACTTAGAAATCAAGGGTTGAGATTAAATCTCAACCCATGAGATCAATGGATTAGATCAAGTTCCCCACTTGACCCCCTCCCTCATGTGGTCCCCTTCAATTAATGAGCCTCCTAGTAATTTTAATGTTTGTACCATGTGCATTTTTTCTCTCATAAAGTCACTTTAATAATATAAAGTGTGTTTAGTACTTTTCTTATAAATTCACTTTTATAACACATGTGACTTTAATAAATTAAAGTACATAGTATATATCTCATAAAAAGTACTTTATCTCCATGACATTAATTAAACTCATAATGTCACTAGACAAAAGGGTCATTATTGTGTCTTCGTACGTCAAAAGGATAAATGCACTAGGAAACACCTCCTTGGTACCCATATTTTCAACATTTATATCATTTATACAAAGGTTCATTTACATAACTCCACAATTGTATCCATATATTTACAATTGGCATATAACTTGGTCCAATACCATCTAGGGCTTAAAACTAGGGACATTGTAATACCCACCCCCTTAAAGTAACACCATCCTTGATGTTCTTTATTTTCTAACATTGCTCAATGTCTTCAATCTTAAATGACACCTACAATGTTATCCTCTTCACTGCAACTTGGCATAGTTGTTAGATATCTTGGGCAACAATGTTAAACCATTCCTTCTACTGTCTTAGACAATTTACAAGATCATAACATTCCATCATATTACTATGACAATCATCAATGGAAAATCATGCATGCCATTTCCATTTTAAGTAGAAATTATCCCATCTATGGGAATTTCAAATTCATAACTGAAGCATATGTATTTATATCATAAAGATATAATATGTAATTCATCCCCATACTTATCTATATGAATATATATTTATTTGACAAGGTTTCCATGAGAAATACTTCATATATTGTCTTGTCTAACACACCTTACACACACACATGTTTCCTCCTCGATCCTAGCCATCATATAATATGAATTTCTTATACAAAATCATTTAACTCGCCCATATCTTGTCACACTTCCCCTTCTAGGATCAGACATCCCCTTCTCTTCTAAATAGTGTCTCAAGTGATCCATCATTTGCTAAGGATTTCACATACAAGAAGAGTGTAGACTTGTGGAGTCTTACTATGAAGGAATCTCATTAGAAATATCTATTGCACCATAGCTTAAGGCTCTCAAGGCATATCAAAAAATTCCAATGTCATCATAATAACATCCCCCTATGATTTATATATTATAGAAACCATCATCCATCCATATTAGATAGATCCATCATCTCACTCGTATCATACACAATAGTTACAATGAGTCATCATAGTAAAATTTCAATGATAAATTTAAATATATTTCATACAAAAACTAGAATTCATAACTTTGAGATTCCTCCCATAATGTGTGGCCCTTTCATGCAGTAGTAACCAATCTTCATTATGTACTTTCACTCATTTATATATCTAGGAAATTTCTCCCTGAAATCCCATCTTCCTTGATAGACATTTCATTTATCCAAACAATTGATTTGGATTGGATCGTTATATGATTTTTCATCTATCTCATTGATTTCATAGTGGAAAAAATAAAGGATTCAGTTTGCAAGAGAAATTTTATTGGTGGGACCTAGTTTGGAAAATTGGGGTCTTAAACCTTTTAGGGCCATTTTTAGGCTTTAAATGATGTTTTTTTTTCGGTGGTAAAAATTTCATATTTTAATGTTGGACCCTGTGACGATATTATACACTTAAAGACCTTTCCAACAACATAAACATTACATCAATCAAATTTCATATGCAAAATTTATGCCTCTCACAACTTGACTTACCATGTTTGATCAACATGGTATAAGTGGATGCCACATCAACCTCCATTATTCATATATTTGGGCCAACAAAGTGTGTACTATGAAAAGACTCTAGAGGAATCAAATTTGTAACTCTAGCTTAGAGTTGAAGGAGTCAAAACTAACCACTGGTTGGTTATCAGGTTATGTTATGACCAATCCACTAGGAGAAAATGGGTTCCACTCTATTAGATTGTACTTTGTTCCATAATAGAGAAAAGCAACTGGGAGTGGGAATGAGAGAGCACAATAGAGTGAGTTAGTGTTTTATGGAAATCTATTAGGTGATAGGCCTTAGGTGACTCCATAGAGAGTATCTTCTCCTTTTTACTTGCATTATTTCCATTACAGATAAAAGAGAGTAGAGTTGCCTCACCTTCCAGCTAGATTTTATCCCCTAAGGATTTCCTAGAGCATATCTTTTTGTTTATTAAGGTTTTCGTGTGATTGTATTTTGTTTTTCTCTATTTTCCACGTTTTATCTATTTCATGCATAAACAACAAATCAATAATTAACAAATATGGAATATAAAGGAATTTAATATTCATAATATTGATTTTAGTTTATTTTTATTGAACCTATTGTGACAAATTATCCAATGGAATATCCATGATAGTTTACATATCAACAATGGTGAGTATTCATACATATAATATTTCATTGCAACATTCATAGTAATCCATGAAATGATCACATAACTATTTTACACCAATAATTCAATTATCTCAATAGTCTACATATTAAATGTAATGAAATATCTTGTATTGTATATCCATACTGCACAAAGGAGCATTCACATAGTTCAATAAAATGTATGTGTTAAATTCATGTATACACAATGAAAACCTTACACAAGATTCATATTTAGAAATTTCATTATTAGTTAGTTTTCTTTTGTCTTTCCAGATGCCTCCGTCCCCCTCCTTAATATGACGCATAATTAATTCGCATAATAATCCTCACAATGCTCTTGTTAGAAGATTCAGCAAGACCATTACCTTGTGGATAATATGTAGTAGAATTCCCAAGTGAAATGTTATATTGATGACAAAAACTAATCATCTTATTAGATTTGAATGCTTGTGCATTGTCATGATGATCTTCATAGGGCGGCCAAACCTAGACAATATATTATTTTCCAAAAATGAAATGATAACAGAATCATTTGCTTGCCTAGTTGGGATTGCTTCAGTCCATTTGGTGAAATAATCAGTTGTTGTAAGGATCCAGCGATGCTGACCTGAAGTTGATGGATGAATCTCACCAATAAAATCTAGCCCCCACTACTGAAATGGTGCCTCAACATACATAGGCATCAAAGGTAAAGGTACCAGCTTCTTCTTACCATCAAAAATCTGGCATTCATGGCAGGCAACAATATTTTTTTAGACATCTTTAAACATTGTAGGCCAATAATACCCTGCTCTAAGAATCTTGTTTGTGGTAGCCTTCCAATAATGATGACCTCCACAATCTCCTTTGTGAAACTCCTCAATCACTTTTTCAGCTTCCTCTTCCAGCAAACAATTCAACAAAATACCACCGGTATCCTTCTAATACAAATTTTTATCAATGATGCAGTACCTCAAAGACTTTAGCTTCACAAATCTCGCCTTAGACTTTGTCAACTCAGCAGGTGCTCTATGATGATGTAAGAAAAAAACAATGTCTTTGTACTAGTCTAAAAGGATGTACTTTTCTTTAATGGGGATCAGCTCTTCATCTTCATCTAAAATTTCTGAAATTTATGCAATTAAGTTCGTGTCAAGACATTCAAAGTTTGACTGTGCCATCAGCTTTGTTGGGCCTTGACCTTTGACCAAGTTTGTGGGCTTGATCTCTATATCATATTCTAGCAGGTTAGCAATCCATTTCCCCCTCTTACCATCTGGATCAACTTGAGTTAAAATGTCTTTCACAATAGTATTAGGAATAAAAGCTATAATATGAGAATGCATGATATAAATTCTGAAATATTTGATGGCCTTAATCAAGGCATAAGCTTGCTTCTCTAAGATGTTGTACTTCAGTTCCGAGTTAGCTAATGTCCTACTAAAAAATGAAATGGGTTGCTCAGTACCTTGTTGTCCTTTCTACAACAAAACTCCAGCAATTGTATTTTCTGATCCAAATGTAAAAACCAGAAATTCTTTAGAAAAATCTAGGCTGATCAACACTAGTGATTGAGTGAGTGCCTTCTTAATCTCCTCAAATGAGTGTTTTGCTTCTGTTGTCAACTTGATGTCAGCTCCTTTCTTCAGCATCTTTGTTATGTCCTTTACAATCTCAGCAAAATTAGGAATAAACCTCCTCACAAAATTTACCTTTCCAAGGAAAGACTGAATCTCTTTTCTGCTTCTAGGCAAATCCACCTTCTGAATTGTATTGACCCTATTTGGATCAATCTTAATCTCGTCTTTAGAAATAATATGTCCAAGTAATTTTCCTGAAGTTAGAGAAAAAAATGCTTTTAGTGGGATTGAGAGAAATGCCAAACCTTCTACACTTCAGTAGGATCTTTTCTAAGTGCTTCAAGTGATCTTTTCTCTCCTTGAGAAGACTGTTATGTCATCTAGATAGACAACCACCATCTTTTCCTTCTCCTTAGCAAAACAATGTCCATTACTCTCTAAAAGGTAGCTCCTGCATTCATCAGACCAAAGGGAATTTTGGCATACATGAATGTGTCCCATGATGTGGTAAAGGTTGCTTTTTCCTGATCTTCTGGATGCACAAGTATCTGATTGCACCTTGAAAAACCATCAAGAATAGACATCCTTTGGGAACCAACAATGTTCTGCAAAATTTGGTCCATCTTTGGGAGAGGATAATTGTCCTTCAGAGAGGCTTTATTCAATTTTCTGAAGTCAATGCATATTCTGATTTCTCCACTCTCTTTTCTGACTGGAACCAAGTTTGCAAGCCACTTTGAGAATCTGATTGGAACAATAATTTTGGCATCAAAGAGTTTCTTGATTTCCTTCTCAATCAGAGGCATGAGAAGTGGATTAATCCTCCTCAACTTCTGCTGCAAAGGCTTTTCATTTTATTTAATGGGAATGGTATGTTGAATGATAGTAGGATCATACTTCTTCAAATCAGCATAAATCCAAGCAATAACATTTATGGACATTTTCATCATCTCAATATATTTCTGTTTCATATCAATTGAAAGAAACTTTGAAAGTTTAATCATTTTTGGCATAGCTACTGTACCAAGGTGACAACTCTCTACCTCTTCATCATCAGCTTGTATCCTAGGAGACTTGAACACATCATTCTGATCAAAAAGCTTCTCAAGGGGTATGAGGCCTTTGGGTATAGAGTTATTATTCAGCTGTAACACTTCATAATTTCCCTCAAATTCAGAAAGCATGTTTTGTTGATCTACTTGTGTACTTTCAAACTCTTCTTTCAACTCTATAAAGTTTTTGACTTGTTGGTCATCCTCAAAAACTTGCCAATGGATAATGTTATCAGGGATAGCAGGTCTATGGAGAACTTCAAACTCATATCTTTCAGTGGAATGAATAGGAATGATAAATATACTTGCAGAGACAGCTAAGGAATCAGCTACTGAGTTTTGGTCCCTAGTCTTCACTATAAATGAATGTTCTTGGAAATTTTCCAACATGTCCGTGACTAAATTCCTATATGCCCTCATTCTCACATCCTTTGTTTGATACACCCCCTCAACTTTCTTAATAACTAATTTAGAATCTCCACAAACAGGAATATTTTGGGCACCCATTGTTTTCAAAATTTCTAAGCCCAAAACTAAATATTCATACTCAGCCATATTATTTGTGCAATCAAAATTCAGTTTGTAAGAAAATAACTTACTTTCATCTTCTAGAGTTGTGATCCAAATTCCTGCTCCTACAACCTCTCTTCCTGTTGATCCATCAAAATGTAATAACCACCAACCTTCCTCCTTCTCCTCACTAATTTGTTGATTTTTTGTTTGTTGAATTACAGTTTGTTGATTTTCTACCTTCTTTTCATCCTTTGCTCATCAGTCAATTCACTGAAAAGAGTAGCAGATCCAAGTTCAAAATCAACAACATATATTGGAAAGTTCTGAGGTTTATCTTTACTACTCACCATGTAAGCCATTCTTGTTTCTCTATAAATTCTCCTTTGCTCACCAAAAATAGGAATGGTTAAGTTAGGTCCATCTGCATTGTACCTTTGATTTTTGCTGCCCATGACCTTGATAACAGCATGCCAAATTTTGGTGGAATGTTTGCTACCACGATTTCCATGAACATTGTCTTGGCAAGGACTTGTGTAAGACCAACAACAACATCTTTTAGTAAACCAATACACTGAACTCTTTTTGAATCAAAGGAAAACAAATCCTTATATGGTCTAGTAATTTCCAACCCCATTATTTCCATGATTACCTTGGGCATAAGATTGTGAGAGGCTCCTGAATCCAACATGGCATTATGCAATGCCATGTCATGAATGCTAAGGCTAACATAAAAAGGAGGCCACTCCTCATTCTGCTCAACCTCTAATCTTGTACCCAAGTATATGGTTTGATGATCTTCTTGAACATCTATAATATTAGCAGTTCCTGGTTGGGAATTTAGCATTTTCACAATCTTACTTCTATATTCATTTACCTTAAGAATTTCTCCAAAAGGTACTGGGATTTTGATCTTAGAGATCTCACTCTCTAAACTAAAACCAGAAGCAGATTTTTCAGTTTCTTTGACAGGAGGAAGAAGTGATATATCTTTCCTAACTTCAGCAGCCTTGGGGGCATCTTTCTTGGGCTGTGTTTTGTTTCCAGTAATTGGCACATTTCTGTTTCTGAGGTTGTACTACTTCTGCATCTCAAATATTGCATGTTGATACCCTTTAATATAATCAGATGGTTCCACACCCTTTTTTACATCATGATTTGACTCATCATGTTCCTCCTTAGTTAAAAACATCTTTGACATGTTTTCATCTAAGCAATGAAATGAGTCTTCTTGTATTTCTGGTTGATCTTCTTCATCAACTAATTTTTGCTGAAAAGGAGGCCTTACTTGAGGGTCAGGTGCTTGATTTTTGTTTTCCCTTGGCCTTTGCTGATTTTGAGGTCTTCTTAATTGAGGATTTATAAACTGAGGTTCATGTTGTGCAGGAGGAATAGAGGCATTGTCAAGGGCAAGCCTATCCATCAGTTTTTCCATTGTCTTCATCATGGATTCAAATTTTTCATCAAAGGTGGAAGGCTTATCTTCTTCTTTCAACTTAATTTTACCCATCTTGGACTTTTTTCTTGCTATCATATTGACCTCCACCTTCACTGCATCATTCTTCATTTTAGCAAGTGAAGCGGATTCTCTCTCTCTTAGCAGTACAGAAAATTCATAATCAAAAGCTTCAACATATCTTAGCTGAGCTGCTCCTGGAGGAGGCTTTAGATGGGCAGGGATGGAGTCATACACTTTGTTAAATCTCTTTTAAAAGTTTTGAACAATTTCATCAACATCTCTCTTCAAACTATTATACTCAATGAGGGCTTGTACAGGATTGGTTCTATTTCCCCACTTCCTCAAGAATCTATCTTCAAATTCATTCCAATTATGTAGGCTTCCAGAAGTAAGGGGTTTGAACCACTTCCTAACTTCACCAGTGAAGCTCTAAGAAAACAATCTCATCTTGACATCCTCATGGTCAACCTCCTCCCTATCTATAAATTCATTGAACTAGTCTACATGCTCTTCAGTTGTAATCTCTTCATCACTTCCCTAAGTTTTAATTCTAGCAGAATATTTGCTAGGAAGGGCATTTTGGATAGCTGGAAGGGAAAGAGGAGCATACCTAGCAGGTGCAGCAGGTAGAGGTGGCACATTTCCAGCCATGATGATTGGGACTGTGATATTTTTATGGACAGCAGCAGTAGAGGAAGAGGAACTGTTAGGAGGAGGAATATTTGGTCTTTGTTGTCCAGTCACAATTGAACTCCAATCAGGAAGAGGAACACCAGTTTTACTTCTTAACAAGATTTCAAATGGGTCTAGTTCCTTGAACCTATCCAATGACTCTTTCTCTAACAATAACTCTGAAGTGACTTCTTCCCAAAACTCTTATTATATTTTTGTGTCACTAAGGCTGAGGTATCAATACCTCTTCTATGTAGGTCTAAGACAATTTCAGTCAATACTTTTTCACTTTCATCCCTAAACAAGACTTCCTGAATTTTATCATCAAATATTTTATCTTCAAGACTTCTTAAAACTTCAGAGGACAAGTATTTTGTATGTAATGGAGTACTTGATATTGCATAAATGCCTTGACTGCCTATTGAGATGGTGTTTGTATTGTCCACAATGGTAGGTGGATCTGGGTTAGGATTACTCCTCGTGTATCTCCTTCTCGAAGCCACCTTTGAACATATGAATTTTGAATGGAGTCACCAAGGTATATGCAACCTCGAACAACTTTCTGAGTTCTTGCTACCTTCAGAAGTTTAGCTTCAAAATTTCGGGAAAGTATAATCTTCAGGCTCCCGGCAGACGCACCAAAATGTTATCACAAAATTGCACCTGATAGGTTGTTAATCAAACAAATTCATGTAATTGTTTCAAACCAACTTGTAACTGAAGTTTAGCCTCTTCAATCTGAGAGGGCTCTCTCAAAGGGGTTAATGATATTGAATAAAGATGAATCTAGATGGCTAATTCTACTTGGAAAACAACTTGCTTGTGATGTGTATAGGTTGAAAAGAGTATAATTCTACAATCATTGGGCTTATGGAGTCAACCAACTCAGTGATTCAGTAGTAAGTTCACTTGACATGGAAGCTGAGGCAAGTAAGAGTTTTTAGCAGAGGCAAAACACACATAAAAATATGAAATAACACAGCCAATTCATATATAAAGGAAGTCAGAGCATTACATGAATGAATTATGAGTCTTAAATATGAAAACCACTGCAAGTGGTACACATAGAAAATATAGATTAAGTAAGCACTAAAAACTCCATGAGAATCTCAGGTTGGTCAAGTAAAGTTCTTTGTATTACTGAAAACAGTCAATTTACATAAAGTTGCAGTATTGCCAAAAAGTCTCCAACCCTTTACAAATTCGAATATCTGCCCTTTAATAGAATTGTTACATGATGAGATGATATACCTCCTAGATAGATTCATCGAACTTTTCCTAATGACACCTTGCATAACAAGAAAACATCTACTTTAATGAGAAAATCACAGTTATTCTATTTGACAATCCTTTTCCTAATAGGACTCAAACTGTTCATTATTACACCAACTACTTTATTTCTTGATATCAGTTACATCTTTGAAAACTATTCATTCACATGTTTGAATAGGTTGTGATGGAACTCATCACTACATGCCATCTTAATTAGCCTCCTTTAAATCTAGAAACAAACTCTGCTTTTTAGGAAAACTGGTCCTTATCTTCAACGCGTGGTTTGGCTAATGAGTTGTCTTCGTCTCCTAGTCTTCAAGTCTTGGATAACTGCTAAACAAGTCCTTTGATCCTTTGAAAGTATCCACCTGTCCAAAACTGCACAAAAACCTACTCATAAAGCTTCAAAACAACATGCTATGAAAGTATGACAGTTTCATAGAGTTACAAAAATGCCCTTTTCGATCAACTTTTCTAATTATTTCCTTCTGCATTATATTCCTCATGTCTTGACATACCTCCATGTGATTTCCTCTTCTTGGAAGCTCTGCAAAATGGTTCAAAAGGCAAAAAGAAGGCTACAGTGGTTTTGTAGCATTTTCCTGGCTTCAAGCCTAGGAAACGCTACGAAACTGCTGAAAAGTGTGTTCTTTCCAAAAAAATTTCTAGCTTCAAAAATGTGTCTTCCAACTGTAAAAAATTTGTTTCCAACATGCCATTTACCTTCAAAAACATAAACTAGCTCAAACTAGGAGTCTTCAGGCATTTCTTCCTCATTAATGATGAGTTGAGCTATTAGCTCCTCAACTACTGTCATTTTTAGACCTTTCTTCTCCAGCTCCTCATGGATTAGCTCTAGCTGTTCTTGGAGGTCTTTAACCTGATCCTTCATCTTCTTGTTGGTATATTTTAAGTGTCCTGACATGTTTCACCTCTTTCCTAAATGGCATGGTCCATTTGATTAACTGATGTATATTATCTAGGGTCTTGGAAACACTGTCAACCTGCTCTTCCCAAACCTCTTTCATCTTTTCAAATTGAACCTTTTGGATATTGTGTTTCCTTGCTTCCTTCTTCATAACTGCAATTTCATGGTTAGCTAACCTTAACTGTTCTTCAAGGAGTTCAAACCCTGTTTTTTCAATTACTTTTTCTTTTCCTTTCTTTGGCTTGCAAACTGTATATTTTTCTGCAGGAGATGAAAGATCAATAATGTCTTGTGGTTGCTTGACAATATCAATAGCTGGATGAACTTATTTGTTGTTCTCCAAAAATTTTCTAGCATGCCTTATCATGGGCTTTCTTGCCTGGAACATAAAACCTACATCTTCACATTCAAACTCTAGCTTCTTTGCATATTTAGCTTTCTTAAGTTTCTTTCCACCTTCCTCTATATCATCAGCTTGGACTATAGGAGTCTCTTCAATATCAATGGCATGTAGTATGTCTTCTAAATTTCCTTTAGCTTCCATTCTGTCTTCTACAGCCAATGTTTTGTCTTCTAAAGCCATTGTTTGACTCCTTGTAATCCTTTTGCTTTCTTGTTTACTCATAGCTTGTTTTTGTTTTGCAGGTTTGATCACTTTTTATTTTTGTTTTGCAAGTGGGACATTGGGTGCATCAAAACTCTGCAGTTGCTCTGTTTCCATCATGACTGGTTCACTTTTCTCTACTCTTGCTGGTTCACTTGGTTCTGCCACTAAAGGTGATGGGATGCCCCTAGGTTTAGGTGTTCTTGTAGGAGTAACGGTATCCAATTCAAAACCACTAAAAAATAAGAAAGAAGACCAGTCTCTGCCTAGTCTTTGGAGCTCATCTAAAACCAGCAATTTTATTAAACCACGATGAAATAATGAAGTTTCACTTCCTTCAAATTTTGCTTAGACATTATCAGCCATTTTGTCTAAACTTCTGTGTAAATAGAAAGGCAGATCAAGAGATATCTTACCAGCAAAGTGTAGGAGAATCTTGAAATGGTAAGAATAGACTTTATGGTATCTCCCTTCACAAGTGAAATATTTCTAGATGATAAGTAGCAACTTTGAGTAGTTATCCTTCATGCAATTCCTTGGAATGGCATTTGTAAGGTTCATTTCATTGTTTTCTAGCTTGATAAACCCTTTGCACTCCTCCATGTTGAATTTGAACCCTTTCAACCACTTCTCTTGTCCCCTTGGAATCCCTGTTGCTACTGCAATGACCTCTAGTGTAATGGTAAGATTCAGCATCCCTACTTTAGTAACTGTTCCACTAAAATTTAGAGCAAATTCTTTGGAAACCTATACATAGTAGCCTTGTAGTCTTTCACAAAACTGTAAACATCCTATCCTTCTGAAGACTTTTACAGTTGTTGGGTCTTCATTGATCAGATTCATATCTGATGGCTCATATCTTAGACATTGGCCACCCTTATTTATCTTTCTTTTTTCAGCCATAGTTTCTTTAGTGTCTTCTCAGCCTCACTCGATAGTTTTCTGCCTCGCTTGATAATTTTCTACCTTGCTTGATCACTAATATCTGTGACCTTTGAAAATACTAGCCACAGCTTTGGCTTAATGAAATGTACTCCAGAGCTCAATATCACGCAAAGAAAGAATGAAGAATGAGAAATGACTTAATTTGGAAATATTTTGAAGTTCGATGCTCACTCATAACACAATGATGACTCATACATGCCTAAAATGGTGATGATGACATCAGTCGTGACCATGTACCTTGATATTTACCTTACCTGACTCGAATGGTATCTAACTTATCCTTTTCAAATGATTTTCGGACACCTAACAGCTAATTTGACATGATAGACAGGAAACCTAGCTTTCTTAGTGTTCTTAGTGTATTTCTGGGTGTTTTCACTACGAAAGTATCAACGGCTTTGTAGCGAAAAGTGAAATTTCTCAGTGTATTTCGCTACGAAACTGTGGTTTCTTGGCTAAAATGACCATTTCGTTACTAAAACCTTGGGAAATGAAAACTGTCAGAAAATTATGAGTTATGTGACATGAGGGGATTTGAAAGTGAGTGGGTTTATACCTTAGGGTAAGCTTAATAAGAAAAATTAAAAAATTTCCTTGACCAAGTAATGAAAAATGAACCCTATAACCCTACCTTTGACACATGAACCTATATGACTTTGTCAAATGATGCTTCATTTTTCTGAGTGATAATAGTATCCATTCCAAAACATAAGCATGTATACTCATTCACTCTAGTTACTACATCTTAACAAACTCAACATGACATGTTATTATATGAATGCATTAAAGAATTTAATAGTTTTGGCATGCCTAAGGCTTCCTACCTTTTCCAGACCTCAACTTGGGTATTAGTCACATACATGCATTCAAACATCATAAGAATATTAACTATGATATCAAAGCACGGTTGAAGGATTTTTTACCTAAGTTCCCTTCAACGCTTATATAATATTGGCATGAACAATTCATATTGGTTGTTGTTGTAATGGATTAAATAGTAAATGTGTTTGCTAGTAGTGTATTCATTAAACCATAATATAAATTTGGCAATATACAAACATGCACACATAGAAGGAGGACAAATAAAGAAGAGAATTAGTTGTAGAACTACCAATAAGTAGTCTTTATTATCAAATCTATATAAGCTTCCATTACAATGCTTCTATATAGCATTGTAATGGAAGCTTATATAGATTTGATAATAAGACTACTTGTTGGTAGTTCTACAACTACTTCTCTTATGTATTTGTCCTCCTTCTATGTGTGCATGTTTGTATATTGCCAAATTTATCTTATGGTTTAATGAATACACTACTAGCAAACACATTTACTATTTAATCCATTACAACAACAACCAATATGAATTGTTCGTGCCAATATTATATGAGCATTGAAGGGAACTTATTTTGTACTATATATATATATATATATATATATATATATATATATATATATATATATATATATATATATATATATATATATATATATATATATATATATATATATATATATATATATATATATATATTTAAAATATATATTTATAACCATGATAACTACCTTATTATTCAACCTGACTAGCTGGTTAACCAACTCAAATTCCTAGTTGACTTACTCTTACGTTACACAGTCGACTACTTAGCCTAGTTGACTAAGTTCCTCCAACATCTCCCCCAGCCTCAAATTCTTCCTTGTGTCAAAGACGGGGTGAGATGGAGATCCAAAATTATACAAATTTTATACAAGTCATTAAATTTTATCTAGATAAATACTATTAGTCTCTACCATGTCAAATAAATGTCAACAATGCTCAATGGTTTGTTTACAAATGAGATAAGGTCGAATAAGACAATTGTCTGTCCAAAAGGAAATGGATGGAATTTTTCTAGAACCTATGGAGCGGCTATTGTAGCCACATCAACACATACTTTGTAAATGTGAGGTGCAATCTTCCTTATTCAAACTTCAAAATCATGCCACTCCTCAAGGGTTTTCTTTTCTGCAATGTTTAGTTGTTCCATTTATACCAAATAACTCATTTTCTCTTGGAGAGAATCATCTTGTACCATAAATATACTAGGATTGAATTCTCCCTTCATATTTTGGATGACCTATTATGAATGTCCCATATATGTGCCATTTTATTATTTATTTCGAACGATGCAATCTTTCTTTTCTAGAATTTCTCCCACTCATATGCTTGTATATCATTTTCCAATTTTCATTCATGATTAATCTGATTTCCCAAGGCATACATAATTATAGCATCAACTATGATATTTCTTCAACTATCTAGCTCCACAATTAAAAATTGAATTATTTTGAGCGATATATATACATTAGCATAATAAGTCAACTAGTTATCCATAATTATGTTGATAGATGTGCCCATTGTTCCTGGATTCTATAACTATTGTTTAATTTATTCACATTATTTATATTCTTGGTTGAGGATCACTCTAGTCAAGTGTTGATTTTCTAGTAAAATATTCTATTGTTTATGGATCATATTTTCTACTAAGTGTTGAAGACAATCTACTAAATCATCTGATGTATCAACTAAGGTAATATTGAGGGCTTCTTTTGCCTTTGATTTGCATAATTTCAAAGTGGATTCTTCTTAGAGTCCTTTTAATTTCCTTATTTCTCAATACCACCTATTATCCCTTTCTTTATTGACAATTTTCTATAATTCTTGGATTTATAAGTCTAAGGCATTTAAAGGATAGAAAGTCATTACAATTATACCTTCTTATTCCTCTTGAAGGGAAAAACAGTAAATGTCTTCTCCATTGTAGATTTTTCCTTCTCTTTATTTTCTCTCAATATTTCTTGCTTCTACACTTTTCTACATTTTTCCTTTAGCTTCATGGTCAATTGTGTTGTTCCATGCTAAGTATTTGTCAATTGTTGTCAAGTCAATCCTTGTTGTACCTTTGTTTTTTTATGATGGAAACCTATCTAGAATTTTTCTAATTTATGAGTAGGCACCTCCTATATTTATACTATTGGTTTATTCTGGTTAACCTACCTATCACATAATTTCTCTATGTCAATGGGATTATGATTATTCCTATATTTCCTCCATCTCCATTAGACTCCTTATTTCTGACATCTTTAATCTCTTGTATGATAGGCATGGGCTTTGTAGGACTTGGTTCCTTTGTGAGGTTAACTGGGTCCTTGACTTGTGTTTCTTGATGGCCTTTAGTAAGTATTATATGCTTTGTTTGACTCTTTATAGCGATCATTAATACTTCTGTCTTTTTATTATTTTCCCCCTTTGCTACTTATTCTATTTCTTGGTAATTTTTCTATTGATGTCTTGTTGATTGTACAAGTAGTTCTTTTACAATTGTGATTTTGTTCTTCAGTGTTCCAATAATTATGTTTTCCCTCTCCAAGGATTCGTTGTATTCTTGATCCACACTTACTTCAAAATATGCTTCTTTTTTCACAGTTGTGCCCTGGTTATGTTTTCCATTGTCTAAACATGTCAAGAATTTCTTTACTACCCTGATGAATTTTTCCTTCAATTTTGGTTCTTAAAAGTAAATTCCATTTGACTCTGTGATGATAATGCCAAGTTCTTATTCAATTGACTCACTATCTCATTTAGTATTTTTCTACTTGAACTAGGACAATCGATACAATGAAAATTGCAACTTCATTCTCTTCTTTGACTTCACCATTTGTCAAAGGTATTAAAATTTGTTGGATGGTGAAACACACTCTAGTGGCACAAGGAATATAATATTTGTCTATTTTGGTAGTTCAATAATTTTCTTTTTAGTTGGGTAGTAATTAAGTTCTATTGCTTCACCTCTCAATACATGTAGATACCAAACCTTTGTGAATCCCAACCCCAATTGGATGTGGGAATTAGGTGGTAATGTTGTTGGAACATTTTGTGAACTCTCCATTAATTGCATGTGGCCTTTAAGTTATTCAACCATTCAAAAAACTTATGGTAGGGTGCATGTTGTTATGTTTTCCCCTTCTAGGTAGAGGTAGCACTCTAGAAATTACATATGGTTAGTGTGTTAGGTAGGGTAAATGTTTCTTTTGCAATTGGACATATCATTAACATGAAAACATAGATAAGGAGGGGTGGGTATCTGATTTCTTTGCTAGTTGATTGACATTTTTTGCAATTATTCTTCAAGATGCTTACCATGTTTTCCACCCAATTTTAGATGGCCCCTTCTTCGACTATCCCATCAATAGCTTCCAACATGTTTATTACATCATGATATGCATGAATGGAACTTGTTAAGTACATAGCGACTATAATGCAAATCCGCTTAATGTTCTCTTATTTAACTTGATTGATAGCTAAAAATTTTGAATTATTAGCATTTGTTACTCCTATAAACTTTCATATCCATTCGATGAGTTTTCTTGTTTTGAGACACTAGCACCCGGGAGTGGCAACCTTGTTCCTCTTATGAGTTTGACTTTGATTTCAACATTGTCATCCAACCAATCTTACCCTTGTGATATTAACTTACAATAAAAAATTTCAAACTCTTGTTTTAACTCTTCAAACATTTCAATTTGGGATGCACTTAGGTATGACATTTGAATGTTTTACTTGTCCAATATATTAGTTTCTACTCACCATTTCCCTCATATGACTACCCATTTCTTGTAATTTTTCCAATATCAATTCTAGTCTATCTAGGCCATTGTTTTGTCTCTAATCCTTTGCATTTGAGCTTTTAATTTTATTAAGGGTTGACTAGCAAGTCTCTTATTAGTTCTTGGCTCAATATTTCTTGAATTAGAGGTTTCCAACATTGGTATAATTACATCTATAATTTTTTATGTCATTTCTTTAGTCAACTCAACCTCCTAATTTTGAATTTTCTTTGCTCAACTACTCCATGTCCAAAATCTCTCAACCCTATTATTCTCCAAAACTTCACCTTTGATTCTTTCATTGTTCCCTAAGGTTTTATTTATATTCAAACTCATTGTTTGAGTGGAATTGTCACTCATGTGGTTGTCCATCCAATGTCATAGTTTATTAATGGTGTAGACTAAATGTAGTCAACTTTGGCTTCTAGCATAGTTAGTTGGTCTTCGTTCAATGTTTCTATTCTTTCATTCATCAATTCATTGCTTCTTGTTGAGTTGCTTATTGATTCTCCTCGATATTTCTCCATTACTTCAGCCTTTGATTATGATCTTCCCTTATCTTCAATAATGATCCTTATTTTATATCACAACTTTATTTCCTTTGTTTATACCTTCTCTATCTTTGTATTATCAATCCAATTCTTGTTGACTTGCTACTACACTGCATCCATTATGCTTTTGCATTTATCCTCAACCATCTAACATCTCTTTTGCATGTCTTACTTCTTTCTAGATGCAAAGGCTATGGCTCAAAGTTTAAACACCCATCTATTCTTTCCCGAGAGTTTAGATACCAAATAACCTAGCTTTCAAAAGCAAACTCCCAACCAATGGTACCACAATGGTTTTCATCGCTATAATTTTTTATTTTCTTTCTATTTTTTTCAGGAATCTGTTCACCAAAAAGCTATTTTTCAGATAGATTCATTCTCAATGGTGCCATAAGTGTTTTCATCATTGAGCCTTTTTTTCTTCTTTCTTCAAGATTAGGGATGATACCTTTACAACTTGGCACCACCAACTAATTTGTTCAAAAATTTCCCTTGGAGTGTTTTAGGTAACACTAGTCCATTAGCCTTTACATATTCAATTACGTAAGGAACACTCCAAGCTATTTATAGTTTTATTAACTTTCCCTAAATTCTACTATCATGCAAGAGTGCAATGTCTCCAATTCCAATTTCTTTATTCCTTAGGTGTCTACCATGATGAGTTTTTTGTTGTTGTTTTTTAACTTCTTGATGATGGAGAGCTATAATTATCTCTTCTTCTAGCTGCTTGCTAAGTTGATATAGTCAATCCTCTTGGATTGGACTTAGTCAAATTTCAACAATTTGGCCACCTAGTTGACATCTACTCTAAAAGGTGGTGGCACAATTTCCTCTTAACAGTAAAATAATTTAGATGGATTTTGTCTAATTGACCTCTTATAGGTAGTTTTGTAAGCCCAAATAACAATAGGTACCTCATCATCCTAGTCATCCCTATTGAAATTACACATATCAGTGAGTCCATTAGATAAAGTTTTACTAACTTACTCGACTACTCCTTTAGCTTGAGGGTGATAACGAAAACCCTTCTTATGGTTGATCAAAATTACCTCATGAGTATTTCTATATTGTTGCTTATAAATTGCATCTCCTAATCACTTATTAAGGTAAGAATAAAACCAAATTTGGTGATGATATGCTTAGCACATGTTCTTCTTCCTCTCTCAAGGCCCAATGCTCCCACATAATCAATGGCCCAAATATCAAAGTTGATATTGGGGTTGATTGACTATATAGGTGTTTCACTTTTCTTAGTGGTCGACATATCCTTTAAAACTTACCACATTTATTGAATTTTTTCTACAATCTTTGTTCAATGTGGGCCACTAGAGTCCAACTTGCAAGATCTTTTTTATTGTAGTGTTTGCATGGCCACCCATAGAACCATAATGTGCTTCATATATTATTGTCTCCCTTTCATATTGCTCCAAAACACACCTCCTAAGCACACCAACAAACCATTCTTACATAGACATCTATCAATTAAGGTATATGGTGTAATTTTTGTGGCTAGTACTTTCATCTTCTTTTCTAGTAACTTTTGTGGGGCATTGCCTTTCTATAACAATAAAGTACTTTCTACAAGTTCTTTGGGGGAAAATTTGAATTTGAATAAATGGGCATCAAGAAGATCATCATCATCCCTATAGGTTACTCTCCAATCTCAACTCTTGATAAACGATTAGCTCCTATTTTATATTTTTCGAGTCTAGTTATTACTTCAAACTCAAATTCTTGGAATAATAGGATCCATTTGAAAATATAACATGTATGAATCATATTATTAATGAAATGCTTCAATTCTTAGTGGTTTTTGCAAAAGATAAAAGGGTTAACCAGTAAATAGTTCATAAATTTATGTAACCAAATATCATTACAAGACCTTTTCTTTTTATAGTAGAATAATACAAATTGTAGAAATTAATAAAAATTTGCTACTGCTAATGAAACCGAACTGAAATCAAGAGATTACAAATTTTCTTTACTATTTTGCGGAATGGAAATCATAATTTAGAAACACATGCAATGATATGCAACCATTAAAACACCACAAGGACACAATGATTTACAAGGGAATCCAACTGGGAAAAACCCATTCATTGATTTTCATTAATTATATGAGAATGAGAAATTATTACAATGTCTTGCTTTGAATATGAAGCACACCCTACATTGTAAACATGTTCTCATGTTGAATGTTCTGCTTTGTCTAACACTTATCCAATTCAAGGCCCCAGTTTCTCTTATTTCCTTTTGCAATCCTCACGGAATTTTGCTCCTAAAAGATAGGAATTTTCTCCTATTTGCTTGCACAATTCCCAAGGAATGATTCACCTGCTTAAATTCCAAGCCTATACACTCAAATAATATATAATTGATGATTACAATGAGCCTTTTCCTCCACTCCAACTAGGAAATTCGAATTCCATGCATGTCTAGGCTATTTTTAGTTGATTGACTAATTTAACTAGGAGATCACTGAGTTAACAACAATTATACTACTCAATTGACCTTCAACTTACTCAACTAGGTACTTGAGCTTAGTTAACTGAGTCAAAATGAAAAATAATTGATCTAGATTGATAAATTTTAGCAATCACTACATGCACAACCCTACTTCTATCATATAACTCAAATTTACTGAGTAAACCAGTAGACAAAGCCATGTCACACAAGTTAACAACAGTCCAAGTCATCCTACTGATATGGAAAATAAAATTACTAAATTTGACTAAGGCACAAGTAAAATTTAGCCTTTCTTGCTACATATCTAACACTCCCTCTTAGCAAGAAATGGATTTTGCACCACCCATATCATGCAACCGTGGAATTAAAATTTTCCTCTTAGAAATGCCTTTGTCAAGATATTTTCATCCTACTCCTCAGTTGGAATGTACTGTAGCATCATAATTCTCCTCTGCACACAATCCCACAAGTGATGGTACCCGATATCAATGTGCTTGTACCTCCAATGAAATATTGGATTCTCAGAGAGTTTGATACAATTTGATTATCACAATAAATCATTTTCGAATCCATCTCTTGACTAAAAAGACCCGCAAGTATTTTTTTCATCCATATGGAATCACATGTTGCTTGACTTGCAGCCATGTATTCATCCTTTACAGAGCTGAGTGACACAAACCTCTATTTCCCACTATAATAGGAAATAACTGCAGACCCAACACTGAAGATATCACCTGAAGTATTTTTATTGTCTGATTGACTCCCTCCCCAATCTACATTAGTGAAGCCTTGGTGCCTCACTCCCTTTGTCCTCCTATACCATAACCCATACTCGATTGTACCTATGAGGTACCTCAACACATGCTTTGTTGCCTTCCAATATAGCTTGGTAGGATTCACCATGGTTTGACTCAATCTATTAACTACATAGCATATGTCGGTCCTTGTGTTCACGAGATACATCAAGGATGCCACAAGTTGTCTGTAGATGGTAGCATCTATTGCCTCTTGTGAAAAAACACTCTCCTTCCTCCAGTTTGTAGCTAGAGGTGTGTCCATAGGATTGCAGTTCTCCATGTGAAATATTTGAAGTATTTTAGATGAATACTTCCCCTGAATCACAAACAACTCATGATCACCATGCCATACTTCCAGTCCAAGGAAATAATGCATCAATCCCATGTATTTCATATCAAATTCTCTCGCAAGTTCCTCCTTACAAGAGCAGATTAACTATTCATCCCATGTAAGTATCAAGTCATCAACATGCAAAACCAAGTTAAGCAACTTTCCATCTACCACAATGTGATAGAGGTTGGCATTTGCTTCACTTTTGGTGAATCCTGATCCACTGAGATATGTGTCAATCCGAGTGTACCAAGATCGGGGCGCCTGTTTGAGATCATACAAGTCTCTCTTGAGTCTACACACATGTGTCTCCTTGCCATATGTCTCAAATCCCTCTCGTTGCTCTATGTAAATTTCTTCCTCAATAACACCATTGGGAAATGTAGTATTCACATCCAGCTAGTGGATATTCCACCCCATCTACGCAACCAATGTTAGAATAGTTCTAATGGAGAAACATCTTGCCACTGGGGAAAATTTTTCCTCATCAGCCACTCCCTATACCTGAGAGAAGCCTTTGGTCACAAATCTTGTCTTATACTTCTCGATGCTCCCATCAGTTGCATACTTCAGTTTGTAGATCCATTTGGAGCCAACCAATGACTTGTTCTTTAATCTCGATACCACCTCCTATACATTGTTCTTCATGATGGATTCATACTCCTCCACCATGGCATCAACCCACATTGGTTGAGAAAATATTTCATCAAATGAAGAAGGCTTTGTCTCAATGAGTTCTGTCATGAGAGGCATATACCTAGTGTACCTGTCTAGTGACCTCATCTACCTGCGCTGAGATGTAGCAGCTCCCACATGCTCCTGTGCATCTTGTACCAATCTGAAAACTTATGTGGTTTTCTTCCTCCCCTCTCTAGAATATTATCGTTGAGTAGGTGCTTCCACTCGGCCTCTTGTCTACTCCAAAACCTCCTGAATCTCTACATGAGGCTCCCCCTTTGGAGCTATAAGCTCCTCCTCTGGTGGGATACTCAACTCTCGCTCTAGAGAGCATCTCATAGCCTTCTCCTTGTCAAATTTGACATCTCTCCTCACTAATTTCATCTTGAGTGAGGGAAAATACACCTGATAATTATGTGGTGTCCCTGTGTATCCTAAAAAGACTTCCATCTCAGCTTTAGGCTCGAGTTTCTTCCTTATATCCTTAGAAACATGAAAATACACAGTAGCTCCAAAAATTGGAAAATGAGATACATCTGGCTTTCTCCAAGAGAAAGCTTCTTCGGGTGTGATCATGCCAAGTATTTTGTGAGGACTCTTGTTCTGCAAGTAAACAATGGTGTTGCATGCTTCTACCAATAGATGCAATGGAAACCCCTGATCATGCAACATGGATCTTATTGCTCCCACTATGATTTTTTTTTCTTCCTTTCAGCCACCCCATTTTGTTGTGGGTTGTGGGGTGCTATCATTTCTCTTCTAATACCATCTTTGGCACAAAATTCCTTGAAGGTGTTAGAAACAAATTATCCTCCATTGCCACTTCTCAGGGATTTCAATTTATGACCAGTCCCCTTTTCAACTAATGATTTGAATTCAATTTTTTTTTAGAAAACTGCATCCTTATTTTGCATGAAGAAGATCCAACATTTCCTAGAAAATTCATCAACAAAAATAACATAATACATGTGTTTTGTTGTAGAGGCTGTAGAAAATGGTCCACATACATCATAGTGGACTCGCTCCAATATTTATCTAGCTATGTTATGTCGGCCCTAGAAGGTGGATTCGACATATTTTCCCAATATGCACTCCATTTCGGACATCATGTTGGTCAAGGGTACATTTTGGGAGACCAATGGTGATTTGTTGCATGATTTTTAAGGCTTCATGGTGTAAGTGTCCCATGCGCATGTGCCTGAGTTCTCCAAAATCTTGAGTCTGTGCATTTTTTGCCTTGGTACTTAATGCAAAGCAAGCTTCCACCTCAATTTTATGGAGATTCTTCACTCGAACCCTAATCTGTTTCACCTGCCTGGTAACTACATGTCTCAAAAAAAAATTCCCCTTACTAAAAGCAACATCATAACCTTTATCCTCTGATACAGCTATAGAGATCAAGTTGTTCTTTAGCCAAGGTGCATACATAACATATTTTAGATGAAGATGGGAGCCTGACTCCCTATTAAAGGTTACGATACCAATTCCTTTGGTACTGTATCACCCATCATCCCTAAGTTCTATGTGCATCTGGAGATCCTTCTCCTCTAGGATACTGAAGAATTATTTGCATCTTTTCATATGGAATGAGAAACCTAAATCTATATACCACGCATTCCCCATTATAGTGCTTTCCATGCATGCAATCATGGTGAAGTCCAATTCGAATTGTGAGGGAAGTGCTTCACCTCCTACTCCTCCTGAAGGCTTCTTGTTAGACTTCTTTTGCGAAAACTTTGTTGCATAGTGCTCAAATTCATGGCAGTGAAAATTTTTTATCTTGCTCAAGTCCTTCTTCTTGCCATTTTTCTGGTTTGTCTCTCATTTTCTTTGGGCCTTATTTCCCTTCTCAACCAAGAAAAAATTACCTTCCTCTCATATTTTGATGTTACTCCATTTCTAGTGTTTCGTCGAATTTAGTCCTACACCAAATTGGACCAAAGTCTCTTCCAATTTGGTAATTTGTCCCTTCCATTTACAGAGTCTTGGTAGTTGTGCCAATATTTTGGAAGGGCTAGGAGAGCTAGGCTCACTAGTTCTGAAGAGGGGATATTTTCTCCAACATCTCCAAGTTCATCTCGACACTGAGTGAACTGGAATGGTTTCTCCTTTCTACATGCATATGTTTTTGAGCTTGTCCCTCAATGCAAATTTCCTGACATCACTGCTATTTTCAAATAACTCAATGAGGGTCTTCCACATAACAAAGGGAGTCTCCTTGCCATGTAAATTCGAGACTATGTGGTCTCTCACACCCTCTAAGAGAATTATCCTGCCTTTGCGGTATCCTTCTTCCACTATGCAATTGCTTGTGCATCAGATGTTCCTAGTTGTGGAATGTCAATTTTGGTGTACTCCAACACACCATTATAATTGAGCACCACTTTCATCATGTCCTTCCAAGCTATGAAATTTAAGCTTCCCTCAAGGGCATACTCCAATCTCAATCCATCGAAAGACATTTTCCCACATAAAAGAAAATTTCTTCACTGAATCAACAAATCAAAATCTCCGAAGGAGAAGCTCTATTGACTGGTTTCTAGTGTGATTTCTACTCTGATACCATGTATAAATTAATAGAAATTTGCTACTACCGATGAAACCAAATTGAAATAAGAGATTACAAATTTCCTCTACTATTCCACAAAATGGAAATCACAATTTAGAAACACATGCAATGACATGCAACCATAAAACACCGCAAGGAAACAATGATTTATAGGGGAACCAAATTGGGAAAAACCCCTTTGCTTCTTTTCATTAATCAGATGAGAATGAGAAACTATTACAATTTCTTGCTTCGAATCTGAAGCAAAACCTGCTCTGTAAACATGTTCTCCTGCTGACTGTTCTTCTCTGGCCAACACTCAGTCAATTCAAGGCCCCAGTTCGCTTTTATTTCCTTGTTCATTCCTAAAGAAAATTAGCTCTAAAAAGAGAAGAATTTTCTCCTATTTTCTTGTGCAATTCCTAAGGAATGATTCACCTACTTATCTGCCAAGCATGTACTCTCGACTACTATACAATTGATAATTAAAATGTGCCTTTTCCTCCACTCTAACTAGCAATTCGAATTCCATGAATGTTTGGGCTATTTTTAGCTGATTGACTAGTTTGCCTGAGAGATTGCTAAGTTAACAACAATTATACTACTCGACTGACCTTCAAATGACTCAACTAGGTACTTGAGCTCAGTTAACTGAGTCAAACTAAAAATAATTGAACTAGATTTTTCGAGGTAAATTTTTATTTTTATTTTTATTTTTTGAGGTAAATTTTCGACATTTTTTTAACAATGACATTAAAGATAAAATATCGTGTCTTTGAAAAACCTTAAAATACCAAAAAAATTTAGGCATGGTGTTAAAGATAAAATCTCACGTCTCTGAAAAGCCTTAAAATTTCAACAATTTTCAGCCATGACATTAAAGATAAAATATCATGACTCTGAAAACCCTTAAAATTCAAACAATTTTCACGCATGGCGTTAAAGATAAAATATCACATCTCTTAAAAGCCTTAAAATTCAAACAATTTTCAGCCATGGCGTTAAAGATAAAATATCATGACTTTAAAAAACCTTAAAAGTATAATTCTTTTCAACCATAATATTAAAGATAAAATATCATGACTCGAGAAACTTTAAAATTTTGACAAATTTTCAACCATGTGATTAAAATCAAATATCATGACTACAAAAAAATCTTGTTTTCAACATATTTCAACCACGTCATTATGGAAAACTTATGACTAAAAAACACTTTAAAAATGAACATTTCAATGAAAGAGTCATTATACCAAGAATATTTTCTTTTTAAAATGCTAAAAGTATGGTTATTTTAAAATCTTAGCCTAAGTCAAGTCCCACTAGCACAACCGGTTGAGGATGGGCCTTGTCAGCAAGGTGACCCAGGATCAAACCTCATGGGGGGCAGTTGTGCCCTGCGCTAGGGGGCGGACATGCTAAAAAATCTAGTCATCTAAGGGGTGGTGTGGCTCAGGCTGGGAGCGATCCTCGTATGACTTTGACAACTTAGAAGCCCTTGGGTCGCGGCTCCTCAAGCCACAAGTCAAGCTTGGAGGATCATAGGCAACTTGACAAACAAACAAAAAATAAATCTTAGCATAAGACAACTTGACATGTTGTAAAGAAAATTTAAAAATCAACCATCAAATTGACACCCAGTGGAGACAAACTCCACCCATTGCAATAAAAACTTAAAAATCAACCATGAAATTGGCACACTGTGAGGGTGGACATGATCCATTATAATAAAAACTTTAAAATCAACTATCAAATTGATACATAGTGGAGTCGGGTTACTAGTCGAAGATCGACATGGGCCCTGCAGAAAAAAAATAAAAAAATAAAAAATAAATCAAAATAAATAAATAAAAAATAAATAAAATAAAATAAAATTTAAAACAAAATAATAAAAAGTTTTAAAAAATAATAATAAGTAAATTTAAAAATTTATATAAAAATATGTAAAACAAAAAACAAAAATAACTTATAAAAGAGAAATTAGAAAAAAATATGTATAAAAAATTAACCCAAAAAATCCAAAAATAAAAGCAAATTCAATAAAAAAAATACACATACTAAAAATTTAAAATTTAAAATAAAATAACACATTAAAATTTAAAAAGAAAAAAAAAACAATCATTAATAAGATTAAAAATAATAATAATAATTATAGAAAAACTGCGCTGGAGCGAACGCGCTAGAGCTGCCTGCCACATCTTGAACCAAGCCACGTTCATTCTAGGGCTTGCGCCCATGGAGGGGCTGGGCTCCCCCCAAGCGCCTCCTCCCCCCCCTCTGCCGCCCTCTACTGCTAAGGCCTTCGATCGCCTCTTGGTTGGGCTTCCTAAGAAGAAGAACTCTGAAGCTACGAAATTTGTCAAGAAACTAGATGACATACCTGAGATCTCTCTTCCTGCAGAGACTCCGATCCAGGTTGCTTTATCACTGGTCGAACGAGCTCTCATAGGCCAGTTCACAGGGCTATGGCCATCTCCCAAAACCACTGAGAGCTGGGTCAGCAGAAACTGGGCGCCGTTGATTAAAGAAAGTGTTACTTCTTATTTTTTGGGGAGAGGATACTTTCTCTTCGAGTTCTCTTCAAAGGATGACAAAGACCTGATCTTCCAAAATGGCCCCTACTTCATGGGCCCTCAGGGTTTGTATCTTATTAAGTGGACTCCGGACTTTGATCCTGCAATGGACGTGCCCAAAGCAGTCCCGGTGTGGGTTACACTCCCAAATCTCCCAGTTCACTGCTGGAATTGGGACTCTCTGATGCATATTGGAAATGTCGTTGGGAAATTCATCGATTGACAAAACAACAAGGATCAGTATGACTGCACAAGGATTTGCGTGGAAGTAGATCTGGAGGTTGGGCTGCCAGAGGCCATCAAAATCAAAGTCGGAAGCTGGTCGCATGTGCAGAAATTGGACTATGAGCAGCTGCCCTTCAAATGTCGGAAATGCTATGTTTATGGCCATTTCGCCAGAGGCTGTCCATCCAACATCGAGGCTGTGCAAGGGAAGGAAGACGGTTGGAACCAAGTCAAGCGCTCCAAAACCTTTCACAAGGCTCAAAAGCCGGGAGGCCCTAATGGAAAAGGACCCCAACAGGCCTCTACTCAACAGATCCCGTCTAACTCTGCTCCAGAAAACAAGTTCGAACTTCTAAGCTCGCATCAAGAGAAAACCTAGGAGGTCGAGGCCCAAAAGACAGTATCTTCGGATAAAGGTAACCCCTCTATTTCTTCCAAAGATGCAAGTGTTGCAGAAAGCTCAAAAGGAATCCCTGTTGAAGTCGAGGAAGAGGATCATGAGTCGAAAGACTCAGAGGAGGAAGGATAAATAGGCGACTCTCAGGCCTCTGTTAGGAGATCCACAAGAGGCCGCAAAACAGATTGAGAGAAAAGAGAGCAGGAAACGTACAAGGACAAGTTACAGGGCAGCCAACCAACTCTGGAGAAGCTGCTAGCAAAAAAGCCGAAGATGGAGAGAAACCAGCCCCAAGGCTCCAAGGGAGCCCAGCAGAACAAAGGTAAATAATGAAAATAGTCTCCTGGAATTGTAGGGGTATGGGGAGCAAAATCAAGGAAGAGGCCGTAAGAAACTTAATAAGAATAGAAGCCCCAGACATATTCCTTATCTAGGAGACCAAGATAGAGGATGCAAACTTCCTCCAATCAAGTAAAAGAATCTGGAGTAAAAGCAAAGCAAAAGTTGTCTCAGCCCGAGGAGCCCCTGGAGGGTTAGGCACTCTTTGGAATGATAGCAAGTTCTTGTTAAATTCTGAAATTTCAAACACTCACTGGCTGCTTCTAAAAATGCAGCATCTTGTCACTAAAGAATATTTTTGTCTCTTCAATGTTTATGTACTGGTCAATGCTGGAGAAAAAAAGGCCTGTTGGGACTCTATAAGAAGCCAAGCAGATCTTGGGAACCTTGTCAACATCATTATTGCAAGTGACCTTAATCTCACATTCCATTCCTCAGAAAAGAGAGGAGGTTGCATTGTGCGTGATCCGGCAAGGGAATAGGCAGAGGATCTTCTGCAAGATTGGGACTTGCTGGACATCAAGCCCTCTTCTGGTAAGTTTACTTGGTCAAATAAAAGAGTAGGCCCTAAACATATTGCAGCAAGACTGGATAGATATTTTTTCCAAAGTTCCTTTCTTTTGCTTGGATTAGATGCTAGTATGCAAATCCTTCCTTGCAGCATATCTGATCATAATCCTATCAAGCTTGACCTCCGGGCTCACCCCGATCTTGGCCCCATTCCTTTCAGATTTAGCCCCCTCTAGGTCAAGGAACCCAATTTCATGCAGATTGTCAAGGAAAGTTGGTCTCAGCCAGTCAATGGATCACCCTTCTACGTGTGGGAAGAAAAGCTCAGAAGAACGAAAGCTGCCCTAAAGTGCTAGGCCAAAACTCTTCCTAACCCAGCAACTGAAAGGAAAAATCTACAAATTCAACTGGAAGCACACCACTTGCTTTCAGAAGAGGCATATGTAACTAGAGAAATCCTCGAAAAGGAGGTTCAGCTCCAACAACACTTCCACAAAGCCTGCCTGGCTGAAGAAGAGTTTGGAGGATTAAGTCTCGCTGCCTATGGCTCAAAGCGGGAGATATAAATTCCTCTTTCTTTCACAAGCAAACTCAAGCTAGAAAATGCTTCAATACCATTACTGAGATAAAGGAAGACAACTCCAACCATAAAGACTTTGTAAGCATCAAACGATCAGCATTCCTTCACTTCCAAAAGTTGTACAGTGAGGATGCAAATCAGGTTCAAAATTCTGATCTCTTGGACTGGGTCCTCCCTTCAATTTCTGCTGAGATGAACCAACTTCTTGAAGCTAAAGTCACCAAGGCTGAGGTCAAGAATGCTCTCTTTGGCATGGATCATGAAAAAGCACCAGGATCGGATGGATTCTCCGCCAGATTTCTGCAAACCTGTTGGCACATTGTGGAAAAAGATCTCGATAAAATGGTTAAAAAATCCCAAGACTGTCAAAAAATAGGAGGTGGTACAAACTCTGCATTCCTTGCACTCATCCCCAAGGAGAAAGGCGCTAGCTCCTTCATCAGATTTTGCCCCATCTCCCTCTGTAACACTGGTTACAAGTTGATCACCAAATTAATAGCAAACAGGCTGAAATATCTTCTCCCCACAATCATTCCACAAAATCAAGGGGGCTTTATTCATGGTAGACAGCTAGTGGACAATTTCATCTTGGTTCAAGAGGCAATTCTCTCAAGCCAGCAGTGTAAGGAAAGAGGTATGGCTATCAAAATGGACTTATCTAATGCCTTTGACCGAGTTAGGCACTGTTTCCTCTTGAATGTTCTAGAAAAATTTGGATTTGGGGAGAAATTTATAAACTGGATTCAGGCCTGTATTTCGGAGCCATGGATTTCTCCCCTTGTTAATGGCAGAGCAGCGGGTTTTTTCAAAGCCTCAAGAGGACTAAGGCAGGTCTGCCCTCTTTCTCCCCTACTGTTTGTCCTCCAGGCCTCTGTTATCAGTTTCCATCTAAACAAGAAAATGCAAGAGCAGGAGATCTATGGGCTTTGCATTGCCAGAGGAGTCAAAAGCATTAATCACGCCCTCTTTACAAATGATACTTTGCTGCTGGGGGCTGCTTCAATTCATTCGGCCAACAGATTTAAAGAAGCTATAGATGAATTTTGTATGGTGTCAGGAAGTAGTCTCAACAAGGGGAAATGCCATATTTATAGTTGGAATACTCCACCCAGCTTGCTCAGTTCCATTGCAAGATGTTTTGGTTTCGCAGCCTCTCCAGCTTGGAATTCTTTCAAATACCTTGGGCTCCCTATCTTCCTCAAGAGGGCCTACAGCAAGGATTGGCTCCCCCAAGTGGAAAAATTCAAAAATAAGCTCCAGGCTTGGGGATTCACCTGGCTCAATATTGTGGGCAAGTCAGTTCTCATCAAAGTTGTTCTATGCAGTCTTCCCCTATTTCAGTTCTCTGTACTCTTGGCTCCAACTGGCATTCTTCAGAAAATTAACCAGCACATTCAAAACTTTTTTTGGAAGGGGGGCAAACAAAACGAGAGGAAATTCCCACTAGTTAACTGGGAGATTGTCTCCAAACCTCTGAGGGAGGGGGGGCTAAACTTCAAGAATTTTTCTCTTCAGAACACGGCCATGGGAGCCAAGCTGCTCTGGAGAATTATTGTGCCCAATTAGCTCTCTGGAAGAAATATTTTAAAGGCAAGAGACTCAGATGCCTGGATGGTCCTCTCCCTCAAGGCGTCTCTCCCTTTGCTAGACTCTGCTCCAAAGCTGCCCCCCTGATCAGCTCCAACGCCTATTGGATTCCTGGAAACGGTAAGAATATAAATATCTGGATAGATCGTGTATTGGATCGTGATCTGATTGGTGACTGTTCCTATTTGAATGAGTTGCGTTGCTGGTTGACTGCTGCTGGGATATCCACTCTATGGGATATCTCCACTTGGGATGCGACGCGTTGGGCAGGTTGGAATTTATTTGATGTGCCTCCGGAGCTCCTCCAGGACTGCAACTATCTTCGCTACAAGTTGAACGGTATTGCCCCCACGCATATGCGCAGAAGAGATTCGCGTGGCTGGGGATTAATGTCTGCAGGATACACTGTAGCTCAAGGCTACGCAAAGCTCACCCTGAGGCCGCATGTCCCCCCAGACCCTACTCCTTGGACTACGATCTGGCGTCTCCAATCTCTGCCTAAAATTGACATGTTCTGTTGGATTTTATGCCACAAAAAAATCCTTACTGATGAAAAACTATAGAAACGTGGATTTCATGGTCCGTCCAGGTGCTCTTTGTGCAGAGAGAATGTGGAATATGCCACACACCTGATCTTGAATTGTAAATTCGCTGTGCAGGTTTGGAGTGAGCTGATGGATTACTGGAACCCCAATTTTGTTCTTCCCACCTCCATATCTGAGCTATTTGCAAATTGGTAGAACAGTTACCCCGGTCCTCCTCCCAAAAACAAAGTGATAAAAAAGGCGTGGTCTTCCCTCCCTAAAATCTGCTACTGGCAGATCTGGCTTGAGCGAAACAGTATAACCTTTAGAGATACTCAGCATGATGTTAAGGTGGTAGCGGCCAAGATAAAAATCCAGTTAAAAGAAAGCTTGGAAGATCAAAAGGATGCTTCAAATCTTAATCAACTAGATTCAACTTGGGGTGCCTCCCTAAACCTTAAATTTCATCAAGCTACTAGCCACATTTCCCCCACTAAAGATTGGCAAATAAGGGGGAAGAACAATGTTGATTTTCAAGACTGGATCTCCAACCATTAGATGCACTCTCTCTTCTTTGATGGGGCATCAAAGGGAAATCCTGGAAGGGCTGGGGTAGGAGGTATTGTGAAGAATGCTGAAGGCATTTTGATCCACAGCTTTGCTTGGGGTCTGGGGATCAACTCCAGCATTCAAGCTGAGGCTTTGGCCCTCTTTCAAGGTCTAAAATTGCTCTTGAATCTAGAAATCAAGGAGGTTAATATTTTTGGGGATTCCCAAGTGATAATTAAAATTATGGTAACAAATTCTTCCCCTCGGGATCTTAGATTGGCAAGGCTGATATCCAGAATCAGAAGCTTGGGGAAATTGTTTCAAAAGTTGAGTTACTACCATGTGTTGAGAGACAACAACAAAGATGCAGACCTTGAAGCAAATAAAGCCGCCCTCCTCTCTGCTGGAGCAATAATTCAAGACGGGGCCGAAACATGGGATTCAATTCCATAATCTGCCAGTTGAAATGTTTTACTGCTTGTTATTGAATCAGTTTGTTTGTACTTTTAAGCTAGGGGAAATCACTGAAATCGAATACATAACTGCAGCCAAAAAGAATTGGAAGCTGTCCACAAGTCTCACAGCACTTTTGGTTGTTGATACTTTTTGGGCTCTGCTCCCTCTCATTGTAATCCAAACGCTGGCATTTAGTCCAAGCAGTTAATATATTCCATAACCATTTCTGTGAAAATAATAATAATAATATTAGAAAAAATATAAAATAACAAAAAAATAGTTTGTTGGGTCGCACCCTTGCCTTGCCATCCAAGAGTCGTGGGCAAGGGCGGTAAAGGGTGGTTGTCGTTTTGGGGCTCATCGATTCTCGGAATCAACGAGCCAATGCTCCATCGCCCAAGGGTTGTAGGAAAGGGCGCCACCCCCTGCCGCCCTTACCTGCGTCCATTGGGCAGCTAGGCGAGGGTCCGACCCCAAAAAAACCATTTTTCGTTATTTGTTTTGAAGGTTTGTTTTTTATTTTTAATGTTTAAAAAAAAAAAAAAAAAAAATGAAGAAGAAGAAGAAGAAGACACATTATTATTATTATTATTATTATCATTATTTATTTATATATATATAATTTTTCTTTTTCTTTTTCTTTTTCTTTTTTCTGATATATATTTTTAAAATTTCCATGTGTTTTTATTTTATTTTATTAATTATAATTTTATTTTTTTTATTTTATTTTTTATATGTTTTATTTTTTATGTTAGTTTTTATAATTTTTTTTTTTTTTTCCAATTTTGTTTTTGTTTTTGTTTGTTTGTTTTTTTTGTTTTTTTAAATAAAATTTGGCTTATCCCCTGATGAGGGTGGACATACGGTGCCAGGCTGGTTCTCGAGGCTTGCACCCTCCACCACAAGGCACACATGCAACAATTAATTAACGGGTTGAGTACCTTGTACTTATGTAGGGTGAACGCTCTGGATGGTCTCGCGACTATGTTAAGAAGGGTGGCGGAATTCTTGTTTCAGTGGGTAATTTGGGCAATGTTTGTTGGTAAGAGGGAGGTACACAGAGTGGGCGAAAGTAACCATGGAAACTCATCGAGGTTTTGGCTCTGGAGACGCTGCTTATTGGGAGTCTAGTTCGCTCTAGTGTGGCAGAAAATCGACCATCAAACGAGCACTTGGGATCCTAATTCTATCCTAAGCGAAAATTTGCAACGCGACACTATCTTTGGTCGGAATTTCAGGTTTTGTCACCTGCTTTGTTAGCTCAAGGAGCTCTCATCCGCTAAATTTGAGCAGGGAATTGTGCTTTTCAACTTTTTCACGGCTCAGAGGTCTCTCCTATGCATCTTGTGCTACCTATGGGCGGGTCCGTTTTTGCTTCCAAGGCAACGAGTTCACAAGCATTCACTGACTTCTGTGGTATTGTCTACCTTTGTTTACTCCCTGGATTTCTCTCATCTGGTCTTGATGGGAGCACCGTCTCAGTGGTAGTGTCTACATTCTAAGTTTTTTTCCTACCTAAGGGGTTGCCTGTGTTTTTAATTTGGGTACTCAACTACGTGTTCTGTTCTCTCCCTAGTCTTGGTATCTTAAGGGTCCCCAGGCAGTTTGTGGGGACGAACTTTGGGCACGTTCGTGGATCTGTGGAAATTTGGCCAGAGACATCCCTGGTGAAGTTTGGGGGTTCTGTGTGTATTCTCTTTAGTTGAGCATCTGGTTCTGCTAAACCTCATTGGGTGCCCCTCTTCCTTGGTGGTTATTACTACTGTCTCTACCATAGGTAGTCTTTGGGGTGCTACCAGTTCTGGTCGTTCAAACTCTTTTATGCCTATACAATGCCTCGCCACCGAGGATGACCGTGTCGTAGGGGTGGCAATTTTGACAATGTAGGAAGCTCTCTTTCATGCACCAGCTCGTCTTCAGGGAACCCGGTCAGCACATAGCATGAAGGGGAAGTGGCACCATCTACAACTCGCTCTCCAGGAAGAATCGAAGCTTCAGCAACAATGGAATCCTTGGTCACGCAACTTCGAGACATTCAACTCAACCTTGATATCATTCGTGATCGCAGGTATGAAGATCGTAATGAACTTGTTACATACATGAATGATATCTAATATAGTCAAAATGAGATATTGGAACAACTAGATTCTCTCCGTCGAAGCCATCGTTGAACGAATGACCACCTCCACAATCTGGAAGCTCGGGTGGAACATATATATTTTCATATGCATGAGCGTGTTGGATACTTTACAGCTCCCCCTGTACTACCTCCCCATCCCCCTGCTTGATATGTTGTCGTTAGTCTTTGTAGTCTTTTTGGTTTCTTCATGCAGAATATGGCTTTTATGCCATGCGAAAATAATGTTTGTAAAGTCTTATCAGTAGCATGCTCCGACCCCCGATTCCAACAAGTCTTGTCAGAATGAGGAAAAGGGGGTCATAGAGACATATTAGGTAACCTTTGTTTTCATGAAAATCTAATGAAGAAATCTTGATAGACCAAAAATAAATAAAAATGGCTTATTATGCCTTAATTTTTTATTTATATATTTTTCCTCTTTTTTTTTTCTTAAATATTTTTTCCCTGTTTTTTTTTTTCTTTAAATGTTATTGATTTTCTTTTTCTTTTGTTTTAAATCATTTTTTTTCCAATATTTTTTTTACAATTTTTTTCTTCGTTAAATCTAGTTTACTTTTTTATTTATTTTATTTTTAACATTTTTTTTGTTATTTTTACTAAAAAATTTATGGAATAATTATTTTTATAAAAGAAATAATTCAATTGTTATCATCTTTGAACATAAAATTCATAAAATTGCTATTTATTTTTTCAAATTTTTTCATAAAAATATTTTATTTAACGTGTCTTTTAAAGCCAAAAGGTCTCAAAATACATATTTTTTTTAATTATATCTATATGCAAAATGTGCATCTTTTGTCAAATGTTTAAAATTATTATTTTTTAGTGACAATTATTTTATGTGTGTATATATATATATATATATATATATATATATATATATATATATATATATATATATATCATTTCTTCAAAATATTAATTTTATTATTTATTTTAAATTTTGCAACTACAACAAAAAATATCATTATAAAAAAACACTGCAAAGAAAAAAAAAACACAAGCTTGAAAACCCTTAAAAAAAAACATCTTAGGATGAAAAATAAGATTATGATTAAGACAACTTGAAAAATGGTTAAATAACCAACATTTTTTTTTTAAATGTGCATACTTAGGACATGCGAAAATTTAAAGTGTCAAAAATACGCAAAAAAAAAATAAAAAAATTGATGTTGCATTAACGTTTTTCAAAATTCGCATGAAAATCACCAATATTTAAATAAAATTATCCATAGTTAATATATTAGAAAATTTAAAGTGTAAAAAATAAGCCCAAAAAATAAGGGTTGGTGTTGCATCAACACTTTTCAAAATTAATTAAAGTGTCAAAAATATGCTCCAAAATAAAAGGTGTATTATGAATCAACACTTTTCAAAATCAGATGATTTTTTGCAACCTCTAAAAAAGTGAGAACTCGGTACAGTTCCGTTTGGTTGGTAACTATGTCAATAATACTACTTTTTCTTAGGAAATATTCTCACTCTTCTTTCCCTTTCGTCTTGTCAATTAAAATTGGCATTATCAAGGGAGGTCATGCTTCAATGATGTGCCAAACTCATTTTTTGGTAAAAAATTGTGTAATAAAACTAGTAGATACAAGTGAAAATTGTTTTGCATTTTAGTAAAGAATGTTCTCTTCATGCCATCTAAAGATGTGTTCTCCTTGATTGTTTGTTTTTCATAGTAATCTTCTTGGCCACTTAAGAAAATTTTCCTTACCTTTATTAATTAGCTTTGAGAGCAATTGTTCATCATGCTTTAGATTGCTCATACGATAATTCTTTTGGATCGCTTCTTTTTCTTTGTAAACATCATTAGATAAATTTTTAGGTTTAAAATGGGCATCAAAACAAAAATGTACAACCAAAATCAACTTTATAAGAACCAATAGGATTCAAGATGATGATGTCAACTATGGGGGATGATTCACCATTTTTGGAGTGTATATATATATATATATATATATATATATATATATATATATATATATATATATATATATATATATATAAAAATAAAAAACTATTTTTTCAACTCGTATTTTCAACTTATCTCCTTACAATTTTCCTCAAATTTCGAGTGGGAGCACTCATTGGATGCATAATTAATTCTTCATCCAAGGAGTACCCATGTTGCATACTTTCAATGGACCGTGGTACATGAAAAAAATGTAATCATGTTTTTCATGCATTTTTCATTTTTCATGTAACAAAGTCCATCGAAAGTATGCAACATGGGTACTCCTTAGATGAGGAATTAAATTATGTATCCAAAGAGTGCTCTTGCTCAAAATTTAAGTAAAACTTTAGGGAGATAAGTTGAAAATCTGAGTTGAAAAAATAGTTTTTTTTATTATTTTTTTCCTATAAAATTTGATGATGTAATATAATCTTATTTTATTATTTCCACTATTATTTTATAATATTCCTTAGGAGGCCCATTTTAGACCTCGAAATTTCTCTAATGAGATTCTAGGAACTTCTTGTGAGTTTATGACATAGTTCTTTAAATAGTTTCTCAACTTCCTTTTCCACCACTCACTAATTTCCTTCTCATTCATCATCTATGCATGCATGTTACTATTATACAAGCCCTAGATCAATACTACCAACAACAAAATTAATGTTGTAATCTATGAGATTATAGAGAAAGTATTGTTATTGGTAGTGCAAACTTAAACCAATACAAACAATAACATACAAGCATGCATGCATAGAAAGAGGAGAAATAGGTAAGAGGAATAAATGTCGAAACAACAAAAAATTTCTTTATTATCTAATCTCTCTAAACTTCCATTACAATGCCAATTTTGTCTATATAGTGCATACAAGATGTAGGTAGTTGCAACTGCACCAAACCAATCAATTGATAGACTCAAATTCCTGGTAGATTATACTTCCCACTTGGTTTACTATGTTACATTCCTTAATTAGCTATTTATCTATTCAACTAAGTTACTCCAACAATTGGCATCAACATCTCCAATGCTATCTATCAAGTTTGTATTTAATGGGATCTCACAACATCCCTCCACTAAGTATTAACAAGCATTTTCCCACCTTATTCTCTTCCATCGAAGCATACAACCCACAAAAACCATAGTTAGTTATCATGGCACATTCATTGTATGCGTAAAAACATGTCATATTTAGAAATATGCAATATCACATGTATGTTCATGCATATCTATATGCACTCTACCCCTTTTTATCCCTCAACATGTCCATTAATGCATATGCATTCCAACTATTTTATTATCATGCATTTATCAACATTCTCATGCGTAATTATCCACGCCAACAAGCATTCTCAATATGGAGAAATATAAACAATGCAAAAAGAGAAGAATAAATTAATTCTCCTTTCCAATTCCTTTATATACCATGAAATTCCACATTAGAGTTTATTTATGTCATGTTCATTCTATCAATCGCATAATAGATCATTAGCAATGATACTGTCATTAAACTAGCATCATGCATCATTTCCATATCTACCTTGTTGGTCACATGCATCATTTAACTATTGCCATCTTGTAGCATCCTTTGATGCTTGAGTTCCCTCTACATTCTATCCATTTTTTATAAATGATGCTTCAATTTCCTTGAGTAGTTCAATGAAGTCTAACTTGGACTTTCCCTTTTTATCATAAATGCATTCTTGTCAACATTGAAATTTTCATGCTATATTATTTCCCATATATTTATAATTCTTATGTTATTATTGATCTGAAAATGGGTGGATAACTTGAAATGCTTATTCGCAAGCACCTCCCACTTAGTTAAACAAACAAGATCTAGCTTATTCTTGACTTGTGCGGAAATGAATACTTGAAACAGGTGTAATTTTTTTAAATTGTTTAAGTGCTTTAAGAACACTTGTTTTTGTTGATATTAAGCATGTACAACAACCTTATAATGCAGCAATTAAGCATCAACACATAACAACAAATTTAATAAAGGAGTTCACCCGAATATGGGCTACGTCTCCTTGAGCCTATGTCAATTAACTTAGCTCTTTTGGATTATGATGTATAAATTGTTTTACAAGTAAACTACTCAACTCTAATGGTTATTTGGACTGTACCATTGGGATTAGAATACCCTCATATCCTTGAAATGGATGAAATCTTTATGAAGATGAACCTCGGCTCCCTTAGACTTGACTCCTTGAGTCGGAGCCCTTAAGCTTCCTTGAGATTCTCTTTGGCAGTAACTCCCTCAGAATCCCATTTCTGTCCCTAAAACCTTTTCTACTGTCTCTAGCACATATCAAACCTCCAAAATATACTGATCATTTTCTCAAAATGAGCTCTGGCTTCCCAATCTAGGCCTCCATCCACTATTGGCCCTAGGCTGCCCGAAACTTCCCTATAGCTTCTTGACCTTTAGAAGTCTCCAAATTTCTCTTCAAATCCCTTCAATGGATTCATATGTCAAAAATAGTCAGAATAAATTATTCACTTTCATAAATTGGCCTCCGGCTGCTCCGGTTTCGCCTCCAACACCTGGTGGCACCCCCTGGCTCTAGGGTCACTGAAAACTTCCCTGAAGCATCTCGAATTTTAGAAGTCCTCAAAATATTTTTAAAATCACTCCATTGGATTCTAAAGGCTCAAAATAGTCAAAATAGACTACTGGTTTGCTGAGAATGGATATTGGATGCTTTGGATAGGCCTCATTCTCCTGTTGGCACCTAATGGCCCTCGTGGCCCTTGTAACTTATACGAAGCTTATCAGCCTTCATAAGTCCTCTATTGGCTCTAAAAGCCTCACCACTAGTTTCAAAATGTCTGAAACATCCAAAATTGACTATTGGATTACTGAGAAAGGCCTCTAACTGCCCGGGCTAAGCCTATTTTTGTTGTTGGCCCCTGGTGGCCCTAGAACTCCTCTGAAGCAAAAACCTGCTCAAAAGTCCTCATATGGCTCTGCAACCCTCACCAATGAGTCTGGAATGTATGAGATAGTCGAAATTGACTATTCAAACTCTCAAAATGGTTGAATCTAGCTCAAGATAGAGCCTAAACATTTTTTGTCCAATGACACCTAAATCAGCTCCACTAAATCTGGAGCACTTCAGTTAACTGAAGTCAAATTTGGCATTTTCCACAAATTTTGGAGCACCTCTATTTCCCTGCTAGCGCTAACTGCAACATTTAACATGGCGGTTAGGGGTGGCCACATGCCAACCCCAGTACCGCGGGACTAGTCGTGATGGTCGGCGGAACCCGTGTTAATATTGTGGGTTGAAAGCATTGAAACCGGAGTTAGATCCGTGATAACGTAACCGTTGGGGTGCCATTAAACTTAGCCATGTGATACACCGGCAAACGGAGGAAACAACAGTTGAAATAGAGGTTACATAAACCGTCGGATAAATTGCACGAAGACATTAAACACTGCCATGTGACTGCTACTATAACTGACGAGTAACACGCCGGTGGTTAGGGGCTTAAGCCCTTGGCCCTGGTCTTGGGATGGAGGCCACGTGGGGAGGGATTGGCCCTCAGGGCTGGCCCCTTCGGACCCCTAATTGTGTAATCAACAAACTTTAAATTGATGCAACGGATCATAGAGTTAAAAAAAAAAAACTCGTAACCCGGTTGGTTAAGACGCGGACGCGCTATGCAGGCGGTCATGAGGTCAACTCTGGTGGAGTCCATCCAAAATTTTATTACACCAAACCTGGGCCACATGGTGGCCTCTAATTGGCTAATAACAAATCGTACACCCAACTGTCCAATTATATCATGAAACTTGTCAGCTTGCTACTAGTCCAAAGGGAAAATTATGGGGAATATTTTGAGGAATATTCCCTCGAAAATAATTTTTTTTGAATTTCCAAAAACCCAGTCAAACATGGTCAAAGGTCGAAATTGCAGTTTACTAGACTTTTCAAATTGCGATAACTTCTTCATACGATGTCAGTTTTTCAAACTGTTCATGGCGCCAGAATCAGGAAGACAAGATCTATCTGGTCGCTCAGATTCGACACACTTTCAAACACTTTGAAAATTGAGCTATCACTTAGGTCCTTGATCCAAATCTGATCAATTACGAATACCTCTATCATTGTGTATCTTTACATTTATCTCAGATTACCTTGAAGGCTTATTCAATTGTGAAATGTGCCCTTATTCCTTAAATAATTCTAAGGCAAGATCCACTTTGTCTCATACTCTATCTCCCAAACCAATTCCACATGATGGAGTGCCCCATTCCCTTGATAGTAGCTCCCAAGTGGATTGAAGTGAATTATTCACTTTACATGGTGTTAGAATGCTCTCAAACTTTATCTAATTCCTAGCATTCCACTATACCTCCACAAAAAAATTCAGGCTCAAGTATAACACAGTCTTTTATCATCATCTACTTCTATGATAAGGTGAAGTTCAACAATTCTTCACATCCTTTATGATTAATTTGTTGGTTCATAACTTGCAACTCTTCAATTTATCATTCTATCTTGAGTTTTCTCATTTCCAAGAGTAAAATTATGAACCTTATGTATTCATCTTTACCTCCATAATTTACATAAAGCATTAATACCAAACCTCATGGAGCATTTTTGTCAAACAAAAACAAACAATTAAATTTATTTTGACTATTTAGGCGTTTCTTACTCATTATGAGGTTTAATTTTCTTATGCCACAAAGGTCAAGTGTTGTAAATTTAATTTACATTTCTTTCCCATAACAACCCTAGTGTTGTAACATTGACTCTAATACCACTTTGTAACCTACACATTCCTCTTTAAAGAATTATTAAGGGACGAATGTTTTTTTTCCCACTATCCTTGAGCATTTAGGCTTTCTTAATTCATTCACATTTGAATGAATGCTCATATCATGGAGTTGTATACCACACATAATGCTTCTTTCAATCCCTAACAAGCTAGTTCAAATGAACCTATAATTTATGATATCAGTCCTCCTTAAAATATCGTCCAACACTAGACCATTTACCCCAATTGAAAGATATCCCCTCTTTCAAAATATCTTCCCAATTAATCACTTTTAAAATATTCCCACGAGCATTTTTGAAAGATAAGCCCAATAAAGATGGCTATCTTTTGAAAGTGCATGATGGAATTTTCCAAAGAGTCTCGGTGGAACTTTTGAAATATAGGCATAATATGCCATCGAGACTCTTTGAAAAATTCCATCAGACACTTTCAAAAGATAATTCTATTAGGCCATCAAGCCCTTTGAAAATATGGCCATTAACCAATTTCAAAAGAACCATGTGCTAGGCTACCAAGCTCTTTCAAAAGATGTCCATTGATCACTTTCCAAAGAATTTCTGGATAGGCCATCAATCCTTCTTCAAAAATCTCCCCAATATTTGGTGAAATAAGGTAATCAAAGGTCATCAAGTTAAACTTCAAGATGGCTCATTAGCCATATTGAGAAGAAATCATTTGAAAGACATTAAGGGTCTATTGAACCCACTTCGAAATAATACTTTGAATTTGTAGAGACCAAACTAACTGCCATAAAAAGTTAACACTTCAAACCTAGAAAATGGCCTTTGAAAAATAAACAAGCATGCATGCTTTCAATCAATATTAGGTTGGAATTTGACCTTTGACCATGCCATCTTGCAAGGATACTTTGTACTGAATATGGCTAGCACCACTCCAATTCAAATGCACACACAATATCAAATAAGTGAAGTAAAATCAAGCTAATAAACTATGAGGCATTCAAATTCCACAAAATTATGCATCTAATTATTTCAACAAAGGTGACATGCAATATTATGCATTTGTGAATTCCATTCCAAATTCATACATAAGAAAAAAACATCTTACCTTTATAATAATAATAATAATAATAAAGTCAATACAAAGATGTAATGTTCAAATTTGAACAAGCCGGTCCAAGGAAATTGGTTATTCATAAGCAATTTTCCACCCAACCATAAGCAGTTCTCTATGGATGCCACTCCAAAGCTAGGCTATGAGGCCACTAAGGAGAAATAAACTACTCTAAGACACTTAGATAACACACCCAAACCAATTAAATTCAAGCTCAACCATACTATTTACCATGAAACTCTCTAAGTGACCTTCTAACTAGCCCAACCATGACACTTCTTTCCTGCCCCCCACAACACCACAGATATACCTTTTATATAAATAGTCCTTCAAACATACTAGAAGGCCTTCCCTTTCTTTTCTCAACCATGCCATAAGAAATATTTCTCCCTCTTTAGTGTTCTCAGTGTGTGCAAAAGGAATCCAACCTATTTTCTACCTTTATGATTAATCCAATAGAGTCATCTCTTGACACTTCAACACCTGATGAGCAACAATCTACAAAAAAATGAGAATTGTTTGATTTCATCCCAGTGTTTATGGTGCATTTGTGCTCCATTATAGTGTTCCATCTCTTTGATTCCTTAGGTTCACAATTTTCTCTTTCACATCTCTACCTAGTCACTTAGAAGTTTGAATTATAGTCTCCAAAATAGCAAGAAAATACCATATCTCTAATGATTTAAGAGATGAATCCAATGAGCTAATTTCCTTTAATGAGCCAATAAGAATGATAAATTAAAATCACATGAAGAGTGCATGAGAATGTACATGGTTCAAATATCCATGTAGTTTGGATTCCAATGGAAATGGAGTCTCTTATGGTTCTTCAAGCATGTACTCAATCGAGGGGCGACAAGAGCAGGAGGGGTACTTTTTTGCCCCAACGAATAAGTTGAAACAAAATTCTCATGGGGATTAGGAGTAGCAACAAACAGCAAAGTTGAATTTCTAGTGATGTGGAAAGGTGTGGATTTAGCTCTATCTTGTTGATTTCTGGTAGCATCGAATGTGCTCTAAGTCTCTAAATTTGCAGAGAGGCATAGACACATGTATTACAAATAACCCATAAATTGTTTTGGGGAAATTCCACCCAGATTGTATTTAATTGAAAAAAATAATTATTTTAAAAGGACCCTAAGTCTAAACTTAGGAAAATAAAATAATTAAAGTGAATGAATATAATATGGGTGTGAATGTTCTAGAAAAGGCGGATCAAGTCAAAAGATAATCTTAGTCATTGATTGGAGATGTAATCTCGCCCCTTGAAGTTTCAATGAGAATACTATAAGAAAGGCTTGAGGGTCATTTGGAAAAACACACCGAGAGGATCAAGAGATCAAATTTTATAAAGTGAGCAGTTCTCAGAGGAAAATTTTGATCGAGAGATGCTATGCAGAGAGGGGCAGAGATAGTATCTGAAGAGAAATCTATCTCGGTCGGAGAATCATCTACAGAGAGGGAAGAGAGATATCCAATAGCTCCAGCGCAGAGCCAAAGCAGCTGACACAGAGCTACACAGGGCTACGCAGATGACAAGAGGAAATCCAAATAGTTTGCTGAATAATCGATTTCAGAAGTCGAGAGCTAGGGTGTGAGACCGGGTGTTACACTGAAAATTGTCATCCTGACACTCTGCTATGTGTATGAGCTCATTATTACTCATACTTCTCCCTTTTGCAAGTCTAACATATCAGTTCCTCATGTCAAGCCTTCAAAATCAGAAAAAGTTCCTAAAAGTCTCCTAAACTTTGGTATCGCACTTTCTGGCTATCTTGCCTGCGGTCTCGCACCCAATGTTTAGCTTTCCTGCGTTTCTGAACGCACTTTATCTTTGTTATAGGTGCGGACCCCTGTAAGATTAAAAAGGCGCAAGTAAAATCCCAAAAAGCTCAATTAAAGTAAATTCTGGAAGCTTCTAGAATGGATTTTGTGGTGGCAGAACCGCTCTTGTAAGGTGCATGAATCCCTTACCTTATGGAGCTAACCCCTTGATGTGAGGAGCTTATCCCTTTGAAGGAGGATTCTATCCCTTCATGCTTGGAACAGAAAACCTCCTCTTGTCCACTATAAAAAGAGGCATTGGGTAGCCTCAAAGGGAGTTCAAGCTTTTAGAATATTTGAAGTTAAGCGTTGTTGAGATTTAGACTCAATTAACTAAGGCTTTTGTGAGGAGAGATTACATACCTCTATTTGTCTTGGTTGGAGGAGTGCAGAACTTGTCAAAGCATAGGAGACTCCTGCTTCGGACCCCAAAAAGTCCTGTGCAACATCAAGGCTCAGGTTGTAAGGATTTTCTACTTTTGAAATTAATACAAATATACTCATTTTTCTCAATAAGCTTTCAATCAATGGTTTATTTCATGGACTCCTTGATCACTATGATAAGCATGGTTTATAATGATTTCTATACAGGTGCTATGTAATATTTTTCTTGTTTGTGACTGCAGGTTTACGAGGAAAACTCCTTCAAGCGCGCGAGGGACAACAACGACTTCAAACAAGCACTGGACAAACGATAAGTCTTTTACACCTCTATAGAGCTTTTTGTAAACCTTACATGCTTAGAGAAAGATTAGTATGTTTGGATGTTTGTTGCTAGATACTTTTAGTACTAGGGAGATCGGTCTTGTCCGCAAGACGGATTAATCCATACAACAAATTGGTGACTCCACTGGGGAAAGAACTTGTTGTTTTTTGTTCTCTTTTATTTTGATTTGAGGAAACGTTTTCTTGGTTTTTGATCGATTGACATCTGCCTGGGTGGCTTAGGTTTTCTCTGTTTTTGAAAAATTTGAAATCCTTTAAGTTTTTCTCTAGTTTTTCATGGGACCACACTTTGCCTTGTTTTCACAGTGCGGGCAGTTTCGCACTTTTCCTGTGTAAACAGTGCGGGACCGCACCTGTGATATCTTGGAGCCTGCGGACCCTGTTAAAGTTTTGAAAAACTCTGGATTTCTTTCTTTAGTTTACCTTGATTTTGATTTTCAGTTTTTGTTTTCTGCCCAGATTGATGATTGTTTCTGTCAAAAGCTTTCTGTTAATAAATCTCAGCAGTATTGGTGTTTTGATGATTTTCTAGAAGTTTTGCGTTTTGGATTGCGTTTCACTTGGTTTGTAGCGATTTGAAGCATTTGACGTTTTGAAGTACCTTGGATTACCTTGGTCTTTTGGTCTTTTGTTGAATCTGACCTGATTGTGAAATCATCCTTTATTGAGAAATAGAGTTACCTGTTTCTTTGCAAATCTTCGAAAAGAAACGTTGTTATTGGTTTTTGAATTTCATTTTTTATAAAAACATAATTGAGTGTTTTCCGATCTGTTTGTTATTCTGAACGAATAGATCCTTAGTTTGCTGAACAACTAAGATAAAACTTTCTTCAAAAAATCTTAAAGCTTTTATTCATTTAGATTATTAAAGTTTGTAGTTTTGAGTGTTATTAAACTTTGTAGATCTCGAAATTAGTTTGTAGTTTTGAGTGCTATTAAACTTTGTAGATCTTGAAATTAGTTTGTAGTCTTGAGTGTTTTTAAAAATTTTAGATTTCTTTTGAAGGAAAATTGTGTTGTAGCTTCAAGTTTTTGGAAAGTGAAAGGATTTTCATTGTGAGCTTTGATAAATTGTTGGAAAAGACAAAAATAGTTTCTTTCAATTGTTCTTTATGTTTAAAGAAGGAATTGTTCATTAAAAGAATTGCATTCTCTAACTTTACCTTAATTAGAACTTCATTGAAAGAAAACAATCTGATTATCATTTTTAGGTGCATTTTTAGTGTCTTTTGGAAATCGAGTCATTTCACACCATCAGAGTTTCATTTCCGCACCCATTGACTTAAGAAACAGCTCTTAAAAGTAACGCTTAATTAAAATTCATTTAGCAATCTTTTTATTTTCTAGGGCTCTTATCACCAACATAGCTTAGGCTAGTATCTTGGAGTAGGGAGTAATTAACTCTCCAAGGTAGTAAAAACAAACAAGTAGACAAATCTTGCAGTAGGAGATAAATCCAATTGTAATTTGTATAATCTGGGAAGCTTCTCTTAAAGAAGTCAATCACGAGATCATATCCGAGCCTTTGAGACAATCAATTATGTTTCATTGGGGAAGATAGAAGTTTTTGCGCATATTACAAACGGTAAACCTCGGATTAACCATTGTCGAGGAGCCTGGGGTCACTTGTCGGTAAACCTCGGATTAACCATGTCGAGGAGCCTTCAAGGGGATTGAGCTTGCTACTCTGCCCTTGCGCGTGAAATCGGATCGTAGACTGTTCCCCCAGTTATATTTGTTACTATTGGTAACCTTAGTGTCCATTATCTTAAGATTATTTCATAAGGTGACGGTGAAGGAAAGATCTCACTGTACCTGGAGCAGACGTCAACTAGACTCACTTGGACTCTCTGGGGGGTTCTCTTCACACGAGATGGTTTTGTGAGGAAACTTGTGCCAGTCTGTTTCATTAAGCAGGTTGTCGGGGTAACTGTTCCAACCACCCTTTCTGTGTTAAATTTCTACTAAGTTGGATTTCATCACCAACTAGTGTTTTTAGTACGGAAAGTTACTGTTTGTGTGTGGTTTGAACTCTTAGATTTTTAAGCGCGTGATTCAGCTGTTTGTTTTTTAGAGACTTTAGGTGCTTTCATTGAAATTTTCTTTGTTTGCGTGTGATTAGTTAATATTTAATCGTGGCGGAATTGCCGAGACAATCCCGGAGACTACAAGGGAAACCCCCTGAATATTCACCGAGTCAGCTTTAAGGGCTTCGTGCTCTGGTATCATCCAATAGTGGTAGGATTAGATCAACAGAAATTGGAAGTTAATCTATTGTTGTTCATCCTAATCATAGAATACCTACAACAGAATACATTCAAGAACCGATTTCAGTTTCTGAAGTTACTGGTAGTGTTCCTGCTTCCAGTGAACTGGCTGACGAACCTGAAATCTCTGAACCTGAAACTGAACCTTTTGTTTTAGAAACATCCTCAGGATTTATTTCACCAACTTCTAGCGATCTTGATTCACCTAGGGCAAGAAATATTGTCACTGACGATCTTCCAGCGGTCTTATTTCCATTGAAGAACTTACTAATCCAGACGAAGATATATCTCTTCTCGACTCCCCTCAATCTTTAAATCTTAGGGAGCGTGAATCTATTTTCTACAGCCCTATTCGAACTAGCGCTTGGCATTTATCTTTAACAAAAAATTTAGAGAATTCGGGTCTTGCTTTTTCTCCACCTCGAGTTCCATTTCATCCTACACCCAAAGGTTACTATCCGCCATCCATTATGGCTGGAGAGTCATCCGTTTTTTCTCAAACACCGAAATCATTTTTACATGGTGGTCCTTCTGTTCCTTCGGGATATCAGGCTTTGTCTGGCACTTTCTCGGGAGCAGCTCCTCAACCAATTAAACAAGTATTGTCATCTGGTAATAGTGGTGTTAAAACTGAAACGTTGAACGCAGCACAAATATATATGATGTCTGGTAATGTTCCGAATCGTCAACCTCAAGGCAGTCAGTTACCGCCTGGGGGTCCAACACAGGGAATTCAGTTACCGCCTGGGGGGCAACCTTTAGGTAGTCAGTTGCCGCCTGGGGGGCAACCTTCAGGTAGTCAGTTACCGCCTGGGGGGCAACCTTCAGGAAGTCAGTTACCACCTAGAGGGCAACCTTAAGGTAACTTTTTCCCGGCACAAACTGTGGAAACATATTATTTTGGAGGACAACCCCAAGGACAGTACACACCTCAAGGGTATCAACCTTCAGGACAGTACATGCCCCAAGGTCAACCCCAAACTCAATATGCTCCTCAGGGTCCTTATCAACCCCAGCTTCAGTACGCGCCTCAGGGTTATCAACCTCAAGGTCAGTACCCAATTCAAGGTTTCCAACAGCCTTCTGTTCAGTCATCTATTCAAGGGGCCGGAAATGTACCACTCACTTATCAACCCTACGTTCAACCAGGTTATGGTCCTTACGTTCAGCCTTCTGTGGGGCAATACCCCAGAATGAATATGGTGTGGGATCCGTCCCAGTATCAACAGCCTATGCAGCCGAATGTGCAGTTGCCTTATCAACCTAGACAACCTTTAATTACTGGTCCAACTCAGCAACCTATCCAGCCTACTATTCAAACTCCTGCACCTGGTCCTGTTCAGCAAGTCGGTCCTAGTTCGCCTAAGACTCCGCCTCAAACTGCTGCAACAGCTGCTACGTCTGTTCAACCTGTAACACCTGCTTCTGGAGTATCTGTAACCCCAAGTTCGTCTATCCCTGCCTCCGTGAAAATCCCTCAAGTCTCTGTACCTCAGCCAGGATCTTTGGTTTAGAATTCGGTTCAGATGCCTACGGGACAAGCCGGTACAAGTACGGTTGTCACAAGTCAACTGCAATTCACGTATCAACCGTACCATGGACAGCCGCAATTCGGTCCCAATACACAAAATCCAAACTATCAGTATCAACCGTACCCTGGCTATACTTATCAATAGCCTCAACAACCTCAGTTCGATACAATTAATCCTGGTTTTCCAGGAGGTTACACAATTCCTAATGCTAATCCGATTCCCAGCTACCTTGGGTATCCACCTCCTGGAACTACTTTGGCTACTCAAGGTTTTCGTGATCCTAACCATCAATTACCCTTTATCGCAACTTTGGATTTACTTGATTTGACGCGCCTTACAAACGATCCAATTTTCTATTATCAGTATTGGCCGCCGATGCCGCATAAGTTGCCCAGTGATATACCAAAATTCGAAGGTAAGACAGGAGAGGATCCATCAAATCACGTCATGAATTATCACCTTTGGTGTGCATCTAATTCAATCATTGATGATTCGATTCGCTTACGTCTTTTCCAAAGAACGCTTATTGGTCTTGCAGCCAAATGGTACATTGAGTTACCACGAGGCTCGTTTCATAATTTCAGTCAGTTAGCAACTGCCTTCTTGACTCATTTTCAATTGTCAGTCAGATATGACAATGGCACAAAATTATTAACTTCGCTGAAACAATCCACGTCTACGTATATTTCTGATCATATTCACGAATGGCGACGTAGGAGACATTTGGTGAAAGTTTACATTCCGGATCAAATTTTGGCGGAATGGTTTGTTAAATCATTGTTACCCAAGATTACTGAAGATGTTGCTAAGGCTGGTGTTGTTACTGAAGAGCAAGTAATTGCTCAAGCTCAGTACCTTGACCTCGTTTACACGTAGTCAGGTACTTTACACGAAAAAATCCCTAACCTTCCAAAACAAGGTCAAATAGTTGTTGCTCCTTCAGGGTCTCATGCCGCTGATGGTATGATTGGTATAGTCAATACTAAAAGTAAGAAGAAATCCTCAAAGAATTCTTCTCCAATTATAACTTTACCTGATTCCCCGAAAGGAGAATCTTCCCCCGAAGTTTCTGCCGATATTCATGTTGTGGAGACATCCACGGCTAAATCTAAATCCGGTAATAAAAATAAAGGGAAGAGTAAAAACAAAAATAATTCAAAAGAAAAAACTGATAAAATGAATCCAATGATGAAAAACGTAAACCACGTTATCCTTGTTACATTTGTGACAAAGATCATTTTACTAAGGAATGCCCACATCGGGTCGAGGTTGAGAAATTCGTTAAAGGTTCACAACCCGCTGTCTTGAAGGATCCTTTTCCGACTCGAGATAGTAAGATGGTTGGTTCTACTTTGACTGCTTCAAAGGAGCCAATTTTGATGATGTCTCATGTAAGGATTGCAACATTATCGAAGGATTATGGTACTAAGAATCCTGTTGATGATAAAGAAGCGGAATCTTCTAATGCAAATACATCAACTATACCTCCTCCTGTTTCTGGTCCGCTACAGATCGAGAAACCAAATCCAGACTCAATAATCAAACCGCCTGCTAAGGGTGTTCTTCGTAAATCAGCTTTCAATCCACATGCGAGAGCTTCTCAGAATTACAACATTGTTAAAGACTTAGCTATTTCTCCTTCAACAATGTCAGCTTTGGAAGTGCTGCAATCATGCCCAGCACAGCGTAAACTGCTTTTGTCTGCTATAGGAGCTGTTGATATTCAGGATTCTAATCTTATAATCTTCGATCTAGAAAATAGTACACCTCGTCTACCTCATCAGATGGCTTTCCAGCTACCAGTGTAAGTCAGAAACAGACCGACCTATCAGACTGTAATTGATTAGGGAGCTTCAACGTGTATTATGTCGATTCAGTGTTGGAAATCACTTGGTTCTCCTACGCTGAACCAATCTCCGACGATTCTTAAGGCTTTTGATGGTCGAGGTTTCCACCCTTTCGGTATTTTGTAGGATTTACCCATAGGGGTTGAAGGTAAAATTGTAAATCTAGATGTGGAAGTGGTTGATGCCCCTCTAGATTACAACCTTCTTCTGGGTCGTAGTTGGTCTTATGCTATGACTGATGTTGTCTCTTCGGTCTTCCGACTCATAAAATTTCCATATCAAGGAAGGATCGTTACAATAGATCAGTTAACTTATTTTACTTCCGACCCAGCCTCTACAGAAACAATCCAGCACGTTGGTAAAACGACTATCCCTTATAAGGATGTTGGAGTAGGTTTGGTTAAAGATTCTGGTTTGCTAGGAAATTTTTCCATTCCTCCACCTGACGTACCGCCTTCTGTTGTAACTATTCATATGATTTCGTCAAACTCTGTTATGTTTGATGATCCTTGGATCGTACCTTCCGAATCCGAGTTAGATTCAATTGATGGCATGATGCCTTTGAGTCCATTTGAACTTTCATATCAGGTCGTACAGTCATTTTTCGACCCCTCTTCAACCGAGTTTGATCCAGTGAATGGGATCCACGAGGAATCACTCTCAATATCTAGCTCAGCCACAACAGCATTCCCTGAACCTATTCATTCTGATGAGCAGATTCGTGAATTATTATCTGTTGATGATTTACCATGGGAAGATCTACATCATCGATCTTTGTTTTTACCTGAGCTAGATCATTTTGAAGATGATTTCGCTTCAATCTTTACCGCTGATTATGTCAAGGAACCACAGAATCCATTGAAAAATCCCGATTTTGAGTTAAATTTGGAAAATATTTCTCGAGCAATTCCCATTGACATTTCAGTAAAACCTGGAATAATTGAAAACATTCACATAGGTGCTTCCTGTACTGAAGAAGAAATTCAAACATATAAAGCCCTATTTCAAGAGTTCCGTGATGTGTTTGCCTGGTCCTACGAAGAAATGCCAGGAATTGATCCGTCAATTGTCGTACATGAAATCAAAATTTACCCGGATGCCAAGCCTGTCCGTCAACGTTTACGTCAAATGCATCCTAGAAAAACTGCTACTATCAAAGCAGAGGTTGAAAAATTACTTCGTGCAGGTTTTATTTATCCAATTCCCTTAACGGATTGGGTATCTAATATAGTTCCTGTGACTAAAAAACAAGGAACCATACGAGTATGTATCGATTATAGGGACATTAATCGATCTTGTCCTAAAGACAATTATCCAACTCCCTATATCGATCAAATAATCGATGATTGTGCCGGCAGTGAAATGTTTTCCTTTATGGACGGCTTTTCAGGGTATAATCAAATAAACATACTCCCTGCCGATCAACCAAAAACAACTTTTATTTGTCTGTGGGGGACATTTGCTTACTGCAAACTAGCCTTTGGATTGAAGAACGCTGGAGCAAATTTTCAAAGGGCAATGTCTTATGCGTTTCATGACATTAAGCACATTGTGCAACCGTATCTCGATGATTTACCTGCTCATTCATCGCGCAGGGCTGACCATCTCACACATTTACGTGCTATCTTTATGAGATGTCGGCATTATCGAATTCGGCTAAATCCACACAAATGTGTTTTTTGTGTTGAGTCAGGTCGTTTAATGGGATTTGTTGTCTCGAAAGCAGGTATTCGCGTCGATCCATCGAAAGTCGAGGCTATTGTCAAATTACCTCCTCCTTCGACTTTACGCCAACTCCAAAGTTTGCAGGGGAAAGCAAACTTTTTACGTCGATTTATTCCTAACTACGCCGAGCTTACAAAAGGTTTTACCCGGTTGCTGAAACAGAACATTCCATTCTTTTGGGATGAGATCGTTGATCGATCTTTTGATGCACTTAAACACGCGTTAACCCATGCACCGTTATTGCATCCTCCCAACTACAACCAGGATTACATTTTGTACCTCGCTGCTTCTCATTCCACCATTGGGATGGTGTTAGTTCAGGAAGATGAATCTCATACTGAACATGTGATTTACTATCTTAGTCGAAATTTGCATCCGACTTAGATTAAGTATACGCATGTGGAGAAATTGGCCTTGGCAGCTGTTCAAGTTGTCCAACGATTTAGACATTACATATTGTTACGCAAAACTACGGTAATTTCTGATTGCAACCCTATGATGTACATTTTGACCAAACAGTTGCTAGGGGGAAAATATTCCAAATGGATAGTCATCCTGCAGGAATTCGACTTGGAATTTGAAAAATCCAAGGCGAAGAAATCCTTGGTTTTTGCGGAACTAATGTGTGATTTCCCCTCTACTGATACTGAAACTGTGGCAGAGCAACCCATTGCGGATGAATCTCTGTTTCTTATCAGTACTCTTGATCCATGGTATGGAGATATTATCGTTTATCTCCAAACCCAATATTTTCGGCCTGAAATTTCGCGATCTTAGCGACGGAAAATACGTTTCCAATCCCAACAGTATAATATTATTGGTGATACACTTTATCGTCGGGGAGCGGATTCTGTTTTCTGACGCTGTCTTATTCATGAAGAAGCTGAAAAGGTTCTAAATGACTGCCATTCTGGAGCATGTGGCAGTCATATGTCTGGGCATGCCACAGCCCAAAAGATATTACGCGCTGGTTATTTCTGGCCGTCATTATTCAAAGATTGTATTTATGTAGTCCAGAAATGTCACAATTGTCAACTGTTCGATCGTAAGATGCGCGCGCCACCCACTCCTCTTCATCCCATAATTGCTGTTGGTCCTTTTGCAAAATGGGGTATCGATTTTATTACATGTAACCCTCACTCGGTCGAGGGGCATGCATATATTATCTTAGCAGTAGATTATTTTACTAAGTGGGCCGAGGCGATGCCTACATTTTCAGCTGACGGCAAGACTGCTGCAAATTTCGTGTTTAATCACATAATTGCAAGGTTCGGTGTTCCTCAAGCCATTATTACTGATCATGGAAGCCATTTTCGGAATGTCATGATGACTGAATTGACAGAATAGCTTGGCTTGCGCCACGAGAGTTCCACTCTGTATTATCCGCAAGCCAATGGTCTGGTCGAAGCCATAAATAAAGTTATAGTCACCATGATCAAACGAATTATTGGTATTCACAAAACGAATTGGCATTCCATGTTATTTTCAGCACTTTGAGCATATTGAACTTCAATCAAAACATCAATTGGTTTCACTCCCTTTCAACTCGTTTACGGTTTGGAAGTTGTGTTGCCGATTGAATGCAAAATTCCATCTTTGAAATTAGCCATAGAATTACTTCCAGCTACGTCTGAAGAGGAGAAATGTTTTTTGTACTTGGCTCAATTGGATGAAAATCGGAGAAACGCTGCAATAGCAAACGAGGCTCATGTCAAAAGAGTAAAAGTTCAGTATGATAGAAGTGTTACCCCTCGAAATTTTTCAGAAGGAGACCTAGTCTTAGTTTATGATCAAGCCAAAGATAAGCTAGGAGCCAGAAAATTCGTGCCCATGTGGCATGGTCCTTTCATTGTTAAGCGAAAGCTGGCAAAAGGGGCCTATGAGCTGATAGATTTTGATGGTATCCCTTTAGATAAACCCAGAAATGGGCTATATCTGAAGCGATATTATGCTTAAACTTGGTATGGAGATATTTTTTAGGTTAGATTTTTTTACTGCTGGTGTGTCTTAGATTAGAAAGGTGTGCCTAGTTTAGAAGTGTGTTTTATCACTATTCCTGCTTATCTGAGTTTTACTCTTGATATTGCAGATGTCGACGTCTCTTCAAACCTACATTGGTTTTGTTGATGGCGCTTGTCGTAGTACACGGAACATTTCTTCCGCAGCTTGGGTTATCTATTCACCCTCTGACGAGTTAGTTTCCATGCATGGGGTAAGCCTTGGTCAAACAACGAATAACATTGTCGAGTATAGTGCAGTGATTGAGTTATTGTCTGAGTCCATATCATTTGGAATTCGGAGTTTGATTGTGAGGTTGGATTCTGAACTTGTTGTATTACAACTCAACAGAGTGTATGCCATTAGAAATCCAGTGTTGTTACGATTATTTTTTAGAGTTCGTCTCTTGGAACGTGAATTTGACTACATTGAATATCAACATATTCCAAGACATTTAAATACATTAGCAGATGCAGTAGCTTCTAGTATGATAAATCGACATTTGCAGTAATCAAAACAGTAAAACAAATAACATCCATAACATGCATACAGATAGCCGGTAAATAGTGATATATCATAGATAGAAGTGTTTTAAAAAAATATACATCGTCTTCGATCACAGGTTGGAAACACCTTATGATCGGCAAAATGATAACACAAAAAGTCAAAATATGAGTCTACAACACGATCATCCCATCACTGATGGTGATCACGATAGGAAACCACTGCCCGAGCCACTCTGCACAGGAACCTCCTAAAAGGTCCTGGAACACCAATCACATATCTCTGCAATCTGAGTGGAATGTCATCTATGTTTGTCTCCGGAATATCTAGAGTCAAACGCTCTAGATGATGCTCTAAATCAGTCAAGATTTCAGCTGATTGGCCTGTTGGAGCTGGTGCGGCTGCAACTGGTTGTTTTCTTTCATAGGGTTGGAGATGGGTTGGTCGCCGTGGGCCCACATCTGTATTCAACAAACTTTTTGGTTATTATTTAACAAGACGATCAATTTTTTATTATTATTAAAACTTAGAAATTAGAATTCGTTGAAAATGATTTTACCTGAGTCATCCCACTGTTCCCCTGCTGGGAGAGTCATCTCCTGGTCGCCGCGGAAATCTATCTCGGCATACGGAAAGTCCTCAATAACAAAAATTTGGCGATCCAACCAACGGAAGTATGATGAAGGAAATCAAACAATCTCAGCGCCCTCAATATCGTGACGGGCCATCAGTGTGGACCAACGAACCATCCTTGGTTCTCTAGGTCGACCAGCATCAACAGGGATACTCTGTGGAGCTAGCATAGGAATCCTCTCTAGAGCAAAGGAGACGACGATGGATCCATATCCAAAGTTATTCAGTTTCCCATTTTTTGCTCTAGTTAGCTGGCCTTTTACGTTAGCCAACACAACGTCACACCAGTTGAAAATAGTGCCGCGAAAACAGTCCACAGCAATGCGCATCTGAGAACCGATAGCTACATGCAATGCTGCACTCCTGCATAGCCTGGTAACAGTAAATGAAATAACTTTCAGCTCAGGACGGATGATAGTTTTTATATCAATCCGTTTGTCCCTGGGGTCTGCTTCATTATTACAGAATTCTTGCCGAAGACTAGCGACAGTCTGGCCACCTGGCCTAGTCCCAAACAAGGAGAGTTGTTCGCCCCTTTTGGACAAACCAGTCAGAAAATAAATGTCCTCCAGCTCGATTTCGAGCCGGTGGCTGCCGATAATGAAACACTGATCCTATACGTTCCACCTGTTTACCAGCCATGTCAGGAGCTCTACCTGTGCTCTCATGCCTTGGATGGCCCATAATTTATATATACCGCATGCTCTTAATGCCTGCATTGTGGGCAAATGGATCATTGCGGCGTCATCCACGTCCTCATGTTCACGTTCTCTCCAAATCAACATCTTGTTAATCCTACAATGCATAAAAAGATAGATTAGTACAATCTAATTTGAAAAATTTTGGGCGGCAAAAGAGAAATTTGAGTTTAAATTTAAAACGCGTGGGGACCGCACTTAAACTTTGTAAACAGTGCGTGGGAACGCACGTGTTCTCAAAGGAAAGTGTGGACCCCACAGGTACCATGTGTCTCACGGGGGGGTGATTTTTTAAACCATTTTTTTCCCTTAAAAATGAAATTTAAAGCCTAAAATGAATTGTAAACTGATGAAATGCAAGATTAAGAGGTCGTGGATTACCTGGGACTAACAGTTCTCGATTTCGATGGACAAATTTTCCAGAATCTTCACAGGAACTTTTTTTACCCAAAAGCTTCTACTTTTCACTCCGAACTTGAACAGTAAAAATGAAGTTGAAAAAGTCCGTTTTATAAGTTTTTTCGAATAGATGAATTTTTAATTTATTTATTTTTCACTTTTAAAAGGGTATTTTTGAAGCATTTTTACTCATTTTAAATAGGTATGTGTAATGTTTCAAGTTTTTGTGCAGAAAATGGATTTTTCAAGAGAATTGATCATTTTTCAACAAAGAGCATACTTTTATCACTTTTTCAGACTCTTTCAAAATTCACGAAAAAGCGAAACATTGGAGTCCTCTTTTAAGCCCTTTTCAGACTCTCTAAATATGAAAAGATCCGAGTACTTGATCGTTCGAACTCGTTAAAGTAAATGAACGATCGTCCCTTCAGTATAAGTTTACCCCTTTTACGGACTGAAATGGACTATTTACGAAAAAGGTATACGTTGACAAATTATGGTCAATAGAGTTCTCTCCTGCATTATTTTATCCTTTTTCGGGCCTGAGAGACTAAATTTACGAAAAAGTACCCCCATGGAGTTTTCTTACGTTTTTTCTTCTGACTCCCTAAAAATGAAAAACACCGAGTTTCTCCTATACTAGACTTGTTAAAATTTAACAGTAAAGGACCTGTTTAATTTTCAACAGGAACGAACCACTCCTTCTTAGGGTTCGAATCTTAAACTAAGTTGGACTCATCCGAAGGATGAGCTTATAAACAAGCAAATGTTATCCTCCTCAAGCTTGTCAAAAATAAAGGGGTACTTGCCAGAAATGGTGGGGGAAAAGAGAGGAAAATGGGCGTATTTGTTGTATTTTGATTCTTCGAAAATTCAGTCGACCACTCTTGAACACGACACTTTCATTCACCTGGGTTGGGAAATCCTTTGCCTAATAGTTAATCGAACCTCATTTGAAAGTCTTCATCCGGTTTCTGGGTATTAGCTTTGGGTCAATTGTTACCAAACCATCTGCAGTGTCGTTATGTGTTCAAGAGGACAGTTTAAATAAACCATTCATATGAAAAATATCTGTCATCCATTTTGACCATCCCTGAGTCAGTCCTTGCCAATATATTTTCAAAACTTGATCTATGATTTCGTGTTGTGGGCTTGCCTACGACTGATCGCTTTCTATCGACGACAACTCATTATCTGGGAAGTTGATCTAGAAATCGTCAGTACCTTGAAATCTGCATGCCTTAATGGCAGATTTCTCGCTTTCGACGACAGGTTACATCATCGACCTTCGATCGAATGATTCCGTGAAATGTTCGACTTCAGCTCATTCATTCACATTTCATGGATTGTACTGGGTACTTTGAGAGCCATTTACATTACTGGTGGTTACTCTCACACTTGTTAACAATTTACATCATTGACTGGTAATCAAGTGGTTTCTACCATGTTCGACTTCGACACATTCATTCGCATGGATAGAATCGTACTAGTTCAAGATGCGGACATCAAGACCTTGGATCTAGTTTCTACCATCCAGGCTGTGAGGAATTTTTTTATCATTTATACAGTATACTATTTATAAACAGATGGTTGCATCCATACTATGTCTACACATTTTTATACTGTGATGTACTCAAAATTGTTCCTATATCAGAATAGTCGAATCAGTTTTTAGTTAGTTTAATCTGAGTATGGGAATGCCTACCTCAATGATGATACATATACATATATATTTTGCATTGAATTTTTTTACAGGTGCTGACTAGGGTGTCCACAGGATGATCCTTGAAATGATAAAGTACTGCACTCTTCATATATGACAGACTTCAGCATCATCTATTCCAGACTTCGCACTTTAGGGGGAAATCTATTACACTGAAAATTGTCATCCTGACATTCTGCCATGTGTATGAGCTCATTATTACTCATACTTCTCCCTTTTGCAAGGCTAACATATCAGTTCCTCATGTCAAGCCTTGAAAGTCAGAAAAAGTTCGTAAAAGTCTCCTAAACTTTGGTATCGTAGTTTTTGGCTATCTTGTCTGTGGTCCCGCACCCAATGTTCAGCTTTCCTGCGTTCCTGAACGCACTTTATCTTTTTTATAGGTGCGGACCCATGTAATATTAAAAAGGCGAAAGTAAAATCCCAAAAAGCTCAATTAAAGTAAATTTTGGAAGCTTCTAGAATGGATTTTGTGGTGGCAGAACCGCTCTTGTAAGGTGCATGAATACCTTACCTTATGGAGCTAACCCCTTGATCTGAGGAGCTTATCCCTTTGAAGGAGGATTCTATCCCTTCATGCTTGGAACAGAAAACCTCCTCTTGTCCACTATAAAAAGAGGCATTGGGTAGCCTCAAAGGGAGTTCAAGCTTTTAGAATATTTGAAGTTAAGTGTTGTTGAGATTTAGACTCAGTTAACTAATACTTTTTGAGGAGAGATTACATACCTCTACTTGTCTTGGTTGGAGGAGTGCAGAACTTGTCAAAGTAAAGGAGACTCCTGCTTCGGACCCCGGAAAGTCTTGTGCAACATCAAGGCTCAGGTTGTAAGGATTTTCTACTTTTGAAATTAATACAAATATACTCATTTTTCTCAATAAGCTTTCAATCAATGGTTTATTTCATGGACTCCTTGATCAATATGATAAGCATGGTTTATAATGATTTCTATACAGGTGCTATGTAATATTTTGCTTGTTTGTGACTGCAGGTTTACGAGGAAAACTCCTTCAAGCACGCGAGGGACAACAACGACTTCAAACAAGCACTGGACAAACGATAAGTCTTTTACACCTCTATAGAGCTTTTTGTAAACCTTACATGCTTAGAGAAAGATTAGTATGTTTGGTTGTTTGTTGCTAGATACTTTTAGTACTAGGGAGATTGGTCTTGTCCGCAAGACGGATTAATCCATACAACACCGGGAACCAAATATTGAAGATTTTGGGGAATAGATCGATCCACAAACTGAGTGACTCAGTGCCCAGGAGGGTTAATATTGGGATTGCGCAGAGGAAGCTCATTCAGTGGCCGGATCAACCGATATTTCTAGTGATAGTGTGTGGTAACCTCACTAATCTTTCTATCTTTGATATTGTCTATAACTAAATTGTTGGGAGAGGCATTCAAATATGTATTCTGAAATTACTATTGCATAGTAATAAAACCCTCAATTGCTGCACCATTTTTCCCGCAATGGGATTTTCTAGGGATGTTAGTCCAAAATGACGGTGTCAAATATGTTTATGATATTCTTGTTTCAGTTACGTTTCTACACTTGTATTATTTCTGCAGTTTATTTAGTGAAGGTGGCAGTGTGTTTAATTCGATGTTGTCGTAGAAATAAACTGAATAATTAACTTATCAGTTAAAAGAATTAATACCAGTTGCTGCAATAGATTTCCCGATTTTAGGAATTTTCACATGGTATCAGAGCATGTATAGCTGAGTGTAGGAGGAGCATAAGAAAATATCTGTAGATCCGGCATTGGTGAAGCCGGAATAAAAGAGCTCCGTAAGCAATAGATCGATCTCCCAGTAGATTGTGTAGCCCAAGCCACGAGGGAAAAAATCATCAAGGAAAATATCTCTCTGAGTGAGTTGACAAATAAGAAATATTTTTCACATTGCAATTTGGCAGAGACATAAGGAGTAGTGCAGAAGATCAACAGCCGGAGGGACACAGTTTCTGCGCATCAGTGATTGTGGGTGTAGAAGCATCAGAAGAGAGATCTGGAGACACTTTGATGGAATTTTCTTCCTCAAAGAATTCCTATCCGAGGAATTCTATTTTTCAAGATTGAGCAGCAATTTTTGGGTGGCAGATCTACCATCTCCATCAAGGAGTTTGTAAGCCAGTCCAACGCTGCTTAGAGGAGAAAGAGAAGGAGTTAGATTCGATATTTTTCTACCAACAAAAATGGAAACAAGCGGGATGAGAGATCAAGACAGGTTGGAGGGAGCCTCCAACTATGTGATATGGCAAGCAAGGATCAAATGTCTGTTGGATGAGGACAATCTCAAGCTCTTTGTCGAAGGCACGATAGTTGTTCTAGTAGATACAGATCCTATGAAGAAATACAAGAAGAATATGGAAAATGCAAAGCGCTTGATCCTTGATGGAGTCAGGGACCATGTCGTATGTCACACAACTAGCAAAGGGACTACTAGAGAAACGTAGTAGGCCTTGGATAAGCTATATCAAGGATCTTCCGAGTAGCAGAAGATGTATCCATTCCTATCTAGACTTCAGGAGAACTGAGATCAGTTGTCAACTATGGGATCAACTCCTCAGGCCACCGAGATGGTCAGATTGGCCCTCAACTCAGTGTTTGAAGACTATCAGGTCTTTTTCTAGAGCATCCTGGGCAGAGAGAATTCCCTGAACTGGGAGTAAATGTGGGTTTCTCTTCAACAATAAGAGATGAGGAAGGACTTACTCAAATTTCAACTTTAGGGCAGCAGTAGTAGTGAGAAGAAGTTGAAGGAGGAGGAGGATAATGTGGCCCTTACATCAACGGGGAAACAGAAGCAGCGCAAAAGGAAGAAGGATCTTTCCAAGATCAAATGCTTATGGTGTGGCGAAATGGGTCATTATGCCACATAATGTCCTCTCAAGAAGAAGGGCAACGACGAGAATCATGATCTGCAAGCAACATCTGCCACGATCGATGAGGAAGAGTTTGCCATTATAGCTCATATACCTCTAGGAGGGAAGTGGGTTGACTTGGAGTTGTAGACCCAGAGATTTGCAGATTGGGTAGGATCCTTGAGGAGTCCACCTCTCTGATCAATACCTTGGTACGAGAGCCCAAATCATATGTAGCATGATGGAGGAGTGTTAATTGGTGCAGAGGAGTGCAGAAGTGGCAGAGCAACAGTTAGCAGTGCTAGAACCTGAGCAACGCAGAGCAGAGTTGGCAGCAGTGCAGTGAGGCATAGTGCTGAGTTAGCAATAGTGCAACAACTTCAGAGGGACAACACAGAGGCTAGCAACAGTCAGATATTTAATACCGAGATGCATCATACTGAAAACTTGTTCAGCTTTGGATGTTCTTCAGTTTCAGTAAGAAACCATATTGCAGTGCAGTAGCAATTGGCAGTGGTAGTGTCAACAGCAACATGGATTCAGAATTTGAGAGGGAGTTGTAGTACAGATGCAATGTTGATAGTGGCAGTATCAACAACAATACAAATGCAACATTTGTGCAAAGTTGGAAGGCAACAGTGTTAGACATCAGCAGCACAGAGGGAGATGTTGCAGAATCATAGTAGTACTCAGCAGGGTGTATTGCTAGAGCACATTCCTCGCTAAGAGGCAGTGTTGATTTTTGGTAGCATTGAATGTGTTCTAAGTCCCAAATTTGCATAGAGGCTCTGACACATGTATTCCAGATAACCCAAACATCATTTTGGGAAATTCCACCCAGATTATGTTTTATTGAAAAAATTAATTATTTTAAAAGGACCCTAAGTCTAAACTTAGGAAAATAAAATAATTAAAGTGAATTAATAGAATATGGGTGTGAATGTTCTAGAAAATGTGGATCAAGTCAAAACATAATCTTAGTCATTTATTGGAGATCTAATCTTGGTCGTTGAAGTTTCAACGAGAAGACTATAAGAAAGGCTTGAGGATCACTTGGAAAAACACACAGAGAAGATCAAGAGGTCGAATTTTCTACAGTGAGCAATGCTCAGAGGAAAATTTTGATCGAGAGATGCTACGCGGAGAGGGGCAGAGATAGTATCCGAAGAGAAATATTTCTCGGTTGAAGAATCATCAGCAGAGAGGGCAGAGAGAGATCCAATAGCTCCAACACAGAGCAACGCAGGGCTACACAAATGGCAAGAGGAAATCTGAAGAATTTGCTAAAGAATCGATTTCAGAAGCCAGGAGCCGGGGAGGCAGAGATCAAAGATTTCGAGGAACAAATCGATCCATAGACTGAGTGATGTAGTGCCTAAGAGGGTTGATGATGGGACTACACAAAGGCAGTGCAGAGGTTGCCAGAGGCAACTCATTAAATGTTCGGATCAGTCGGGATTTCCATTGATAGTGTGAGGTAACCTAACTAATATTTATGTCAATGATATTCTTTGTAACTGAATTTTCAGAAGAGGCATTCACAGATGTATTTAAAAATTAATATTGCGTGGTATTAAAACCCTCAGTTATTGTATCGGTTTTCTCGCACTGGGTTTTTCGGGGACGTTAGTCCAAAATAACAGTGTCAAATGTGTTTATGATTTTATTGTTTCAGTTATGTTTCTGCACTTGTATTATTTCCGCAATTTATTTAGTGAAGGCTGCAATGTGTTTAATTCAATTTTTCCGTAGCAATAAACTGAATAATTAACTTGTCAGTTAGAAGAATTAATACCAATTGTTGCAATAGGGTTCCATATTTTAGTATTTTTCACATACCTTTGGGGATAAAAAACATCAAACTGATTAACGACTCCTTATTAGCCTTGAGGATGTTCTCTTCTATCACTACAATTCCAAAGGATCAGAAATTGGCCCTTGTATCAAGAATCAAATTCCAATTTTAAAAAAAAATGACAATTATGAATTGTTTCACATTCGCTGTCACCTTAATTCTACGACTAGCGATTTGGAAATTTGTGGGGTTTTCTTAGGTGTTGGTGAGTGCGAGACAGATGGAGGGGCAATCAGCCTCATCCCTATCCCATGAGAATATGTTGGATAAGGAAGTAAATACCACCCTCGATCAGGTAGAGGGTTGGAATATGTGCAAACTCACTGCGAGGTGGTTGGATAAATGGTGGAAAGGCTATATGATGTTAATGCATGGAGTCCATGTGGATCCCTAGGACATTCTCTTCGCTCACTTGCACAAGGCTTTGTTTATTTTCACACAGAGAACAACATCTTTGTTCTTTCAACAAGGAATTGGGTATGGAGATATTAGAGGCAATTTAATGGTGAAATGATGGATAACATATCGATCTTTGGGGAATTGGCTGCAGGGGTGGTTATTAGATCCATTGGTATGCAAAAATATTTAATGTGCCTTCAAATATAGGATCTACGGATGATTATGGCATGAGCAGGATTGAAGGAGGAGTCAGAAAAATTGGTCTATAAATGGATGTAGCCCCTGTTGGATTCCATTGTTGTGTTAACCAAATAGCATGGGTGTGAGCATAACCAAGTCTGGGAGGATACCGTGATGGAGTCACAAAAAGTGCAGGGTAAGAAGTCCTCAGTGGAGGACTTAGCTAGGTGGAAGACAACTTCTGAGTTCATGTTCAAGTTGTTCATGGGAAGGATGGACCTCCTTACCCACCATGTTGAGCTTCTGGAGAAAGATCACACAACAAATGTTGAGCGTATAAATGCCAAGTTTGAAAGTGTGGAAGCTATGTTGGAAAGGAGAATTGTGAAGATGGAGACAGACTTGTTGATCTCCAACTCAGAGCTGATCAACAATATCATTTTCAGTGAGGTGTAAAAGATCATAGTTGGGTTGCCTGAAGAGGTCGTCATACAATTGCAGTCTCGAGACGAAGTAGGTGCAGGACCGACTGGGTAGGAGAAGGAGGAATGCAAGGAAGTCAGGAAGTTCAGTTCATTTTAATATTTGTCATATGTTATGTCGTTTTGTGTTTATATTAAGTATTTTTTATAGAAATTATGGGAATTATCAATTTTTTGTAATAATGGTCAAGGCATGTAGAAGGAAGAAATTAGTACTGTGGATGTATTGGGCCTTGGAAATCGACGCAAAATCTGTTGCCAGTTTTGTTGAAGTTTTGTAAATGCGGTTTTGGCCACATAATTCAAGATTTTGAATATATAAAAGTACCCATTCTATATATATAAATAAATACATGTGGAATCCCCATGCTCTGATAACTAGTAAAGTGAACTTCTCCACCTTACATTCGATGATTAGTTGTTGGGGCTTTAATAAGGTACGTGGTGAAAAGATGAAGGTTATGCGACTTAGGTAACTTAGGATTAATTTTCAACCCCGTGGACCCCCTTTGTTCTTTCTTTTTAATATACTCATAGCCTCTCTTATGCTCTTATATAGCTAGCCTTGGAAATTTATTATAATTTTTGAAATAATATTCACATTTCTTGAAATTACGATGGTGAGTCTACTGAATGGTATCTCAAAAGTATATTTATTGAAAATACATGTCTTTGCATTCATGAGTTGGGGACATTTTGTTACCACTATTGAAGTTTTAGCTATCTCATCCACACTAAAATAAAAGAATGCAATATTAAAGGTATTCCTCTTTGAAGTCCAAACCTACAACTAGTTAATGGCCACTTCAAAAATGTCTCTTTTTAAAACATTATTAAAGATACACAGATTTTGGGTAATACCTTGGTTTACGTGTAATTTTTTGTGAAGCCTTGTGATTAAAGATACAAATGGACAAATTCCAATGATATAAACATAGTTAGAAATATATCTTAAATTTATTGTTAGGTTGAGGGTGGGCTTGGTTCCAAATTAGCAAAGTGTTCAAATTCCTTATCATACCATTTTCCTTCAGAGCCTCCTTGTAGGAGTTATGGAAACAACATTAATAAGAGTTAAAAAAATGATAAATTAATCATGAAACCCTTGTCCCTTGCGAAAAATTTAAAAAAGCACAAATCACTGCCCATGCATATTTTCCATTTTGTTTGATCCCTTCTATCCATATTAATGTTAAGTTATAAAAGCTCATAAGAAATATCTTATAATCCAAGTCCGAGGGAGCTAAAGTCTTTCATAAATTTAATTGGAGCCTATGTGGTACCCCTGGAGAGAAGGAGGTTTGGATATCTTGACCTCTCATACACAAGCACATGGTTTTTGTGCTAAATGAGTCATTAACACAATGGAAGGTGGGGAGGCATAAAAGACCCCACTCAAAAATTGAATTAACTTAGGGACCTTGCATGGGTGCAAGATATGAAGTAACCTAATTCTACAAATTGTTGACCACTTTAACAACCATCTACGTGAAAAGGAACCTAATTTGTAGATAAAAGTAATGGATATCAGAATAGGAAGACATCAAACACAAATTGGTGTGGAAAAGTGACTTGCCTAGAGTTGAGTTTTCTATCAATGACCATTGTCTATGGTGGTCTAGTACTTGGGGTAGTTGTTTTCCAAAATCACGTGCTTCTCAACTAGGAGGTTGTACACTTATTATATTGGGGTCCTAGAGGTTTGTTATGATAATCAAACTAGAGATTAGGAAAATTGGGAAACCTTGAGTGTGGTATTTAGGCTTAATCCCACAAGGAGAATACTTTTAGAGAAAATATAAACATTGATGGACAAACTCTTCCCAAAACTTGGTCCTCCAAGGTCCTAGATGTGGTGGAAACATTAGAGATGGAATCAAAGGAGGATTTTTTTGAAGCATAATCCAACAAATGAGTATAAATGACTCTCTTACATGCTTGAGCTTGAAGTAATGCTTAATAAAATATGGAGAATCAATTCTAAGGAGAAACATAAGCTCTATCAAATGAAATCTATTTAGAAGTTGGTCTCAGAGCCGAGAAAGTTTTGTTTGTTTGGTCCCTATTTCATGGAGGCTTGTAGATAGTGTAACCTTTGAGGCACTTGGAAAATTTGCACCGTGAAGTCCTCTACATGGTAAGAATGAAACCTGAAAGCATTTACTTTGAATTTGCAAGTACAATTTATTGGCTTAGGAAAAGGCATATAAAATCTGTCACTCTTTACTCCTATTCAATATCACCTAGAAAGCAACATTGTTAGGAGATTCTCTCTCTTTGGTTGTGGAATCATACACAACATGGCACTAGATTAGACTTGACATTTTTATATCACCTTTAGAAAAATAAAAAAATTAATGAGTATTCACTCACCAATTCTTAGTGCAACTAGTTTTTTATCATCTCTAATAAGTGCCACTATGCTTTTGTAGCTTCAAATGAAGGTACACAAGGTGGAGATGGAAATATCTCACTGACATGAGCTTATGGAATACTAGACCATTGCACCATGCACCATGCACATGGTGCAACTTGAAGGGCACTCCCCTACCCACTTTGCATAGTCTAGAACCTCAAGCCATCAATGACACCAATGTAGAGCAAAACATGTTATAAGAGAATGTTGACAAAGGTGAAGGAGCTACCCCCAAGCAAGAGCCCCAAAGATGCCATGGTTTGATAAATTACTATTATTACAATGGGCGTCTTTGAACCAAAGTATCCCAAAAAGCCCAATTAGTACAATGAGATATGGGAGGTCATCATGGCAAATCCTAAGCCCAAAGTTGAAAGATCGGGGTCGCCTCCTCAAGAACACACATCCTATTAGATTTAATTCCTACATATATTGATTAATGCGCTCACTTTATGTGAATGACCTTGTTATCATTATGCTTATTGTTTTTACATTTTGAAATAATGATGCTTAAATTGTTTAGATTTGATGGCCCTATGTGGCTAATTTTAATTGGGTACACTATATGCCATTCAGAAGCTTGTTGCTACTATTGTAAGATTTATTTATTTATTTTTGTAAAGTATATGTAATATGTGTATCATGTGTATTTTTTTTATAAGATCAATATAATTATATTATTATAAAAAACATCAACATGCAATGATAGTTGTTGCTATTGGTCTGCCACTTGGGAAACTAGACTCGTAGGATAGGCACAATTTTTTTATATTGTTCATAATGTTCTCAACTTGAGAGTCTGATAACCAAAAAATTAAATAGAGAATTGCACAGAAAAGCAGAGATAAACTAGATAACCTAAAAGATTACTAGAAATTAAAATGTTACTACACAAAAGTGCCTTGTCGATCTTCATTCTGCAGGGGTGTCCTCCGAGCTAGGTGGTTGTGGCTCTCTATCAAAGTCTGATGAAGAGAGGTCCATGTTTGTCAGGCTCTTGGCTAATAGTGTGATCTTTCTATTGAGCATGTCCACCTTCTTAGTTCATGTTGTGTGTCTACCCTATATGTGAGGGCTCCTCCAATTAATTTTTTTATATGCCGATATACGTTGACAATATGCATGTAGGAGGGGGCTCTGACTTTGGTAGAGTTTCCAATATCTGGGATCCAATCTATTGTTTCCTTCTCCACGTGCATGTCTAGAATGAACCTCCAGGATTGTCTAACTTGCTCTTCCACATCAAAGATGGCTCTTTGGATAGTTGTAGCAATTATATCCCTGTATTGTTTCATTGTTTCTCTAGCAGTTGTTTGAGCTCGAGTACCACAAACGGAGGGAGGACTAAATCATAAGGGGAATAGGTTGTCCCCTCCTGCCTCTACAGAGAAAACATGAAGGTTTGTGTCTAACAATGCTAAGGGGAAATAAAACAAGGGGTAGGGTAGGAAAGGAGAACCACACGAGAGGGAAGATAAGAAAAGATGATGAGAAAAGGGGAATGTAGGAGAAAAATAAGGATGCAAAACTGAGGGAAGGAGAGAGAAACAATGTAGTGGGAGGAAGGAAGAGTGGTAGGGGAGGAGAAGGACACATAGACGAGAGTGATAGAAACTAGAGGGACGACCATAGAGACATAGGAAGAGACCAAAGAGGGAATGTGAGGGGTGAATAACGAGAGAAACTAGGAGAAAAATCAGAGATGGAAAAAGACCCCCCAGAACGAATAAACCCAAAGAGGGCAAGAGAAACCGACAATTTATAAATCTTGAGATGGAATGTAAACTAATGATGAGAGAATTTAGAATTGAAACAAAATTCCAAAAGGGTAAAACCAAGAAACAAAACCTGCAAGCATTGGTTTTTCAATGAGATGGCTTTGGAGAAGGAGAGAAAAGCTTGAAACAATCACCACCTAGGATAAAGACCATACCCCCCAAGCCTCAATTGTTCCATAGATTAACTCTGCCAATGTGAGAATTCCAATTTCATTTTCCACTTGCCATCGTTGGCTGCTTAAATGCATGCATAGGCACTCTCTCCTTACCAGTCGATCTCCTTCTCGTCACCTCTCAACATCACTTACTTAGCTCTTCCCATAACTTCACATAATGAGCAACCACCTTCCTTTGTTTTATACCGTGTGTATTTTAATAAAATATGAATGTTTTCTTCTTTTTAAACTTACAACGAGTTAATAACCAAAGGGTTCTAGCTTATAGGGTTCATGTATGGAGGTAAAGACTAGTTGCTTCTAGATACTAGATGACCCCTTTTTGGTAGCCTCAACAATGATTAGAAGAGACATTAGGTATCTAGTGGATACTAGTCACTGGTTGAAAATGGCTTCTAATTTTGGGGTATGACCTAATATGGTTTTGATTAGCTAAGAACTCATATTCCTCATATATAAGGAAATAGGTAAATATGTTAACGCCTTAAGATCCAAATACATTTGGCAAGAATGGAAGTTTGCCCCCTTGCGAATCACAAATGGGTTACTTGAAGTAGCCAAGTTTTGTTTACACACAATGGTATTGCTACGTGTTAAGTTCATGAAACTGCATCGACAACCGTTAGGGTGGTACCCCTGAGTATTATAGGCCATTTTTCTACTTTAGAGAAACAAGAACTTCTGAAGAATTAGTAACTTTGAAAGATCGATTGCCACTATTACATCATATACACCTATTTCATAAATGCCAGAAATGAGCCAGTTACAACATGTCTTTAGAGAATTGAACCCACACAAATGGGGAAATAAATTATTCACCAAACAATTCAAACTAAGATCCTTTAACAACAAATCCAAATTTTTATATTATTTTTAATAAAGTAAATATCCCCTATTTCATTAGATTTTTTTTCCAAATTCTCTCTAGCTTATTAGTAGAGCTTAACCCCAAGGCCGTCGAGAAAAATTAACCCCATGACCTCCCATTAATAAGATGCTTCCACTAGAACTCGACTAATTAAACTAACCCTTGAGATTATAATACACCCAATCTTTAAAAACAAAATTACATATTTAAAATATTATTAAAATTCATAATTAAAATTAAAGTCAATAAATAATATTATGATTTCCAACATAATTTCGGGGAAATTGTCCTCAAGGTCAAGGTCAAGGTCAGTGAGTTTATTAGGTTAATCCTTTTTAATTGTTTCGTTCATATATAATTTGAAATTTTTTGTTGAGCAGGCTTTAGCAATCAAGCAGTTTTATAGCGTGAAGGGCCAAGGCCAGGGTCGGAGAGAGATACCCAAGCAGAAATGGGAAGTTCAACAGCCAAGGACGCACATGCACTCGTTGCCTCGCTGCGATCTGCATATTCTGCAACTCCCACAAAACTTAAGGTAACGCCTAGAGTTCTTTTATTTAGTATTTTTTGGGCAATCGTCGTGAATTCTAAGAAAAAACAGGGTGGAGGGCTGTGTGTTAACAATAGCCCTTGTTATTTGGCGGAAAAGAGTCTAATCTTGTATACTATTATTGATATGACATGGAAATCGGTGCTGCAGATTATTGATCTGTATGTGGTTTACGCCATTCTCACGGCAGTTGTTCAGGTGAGACTCTCTGCTTTTATTGTGTTATTAAATTTGATTATGCCTCGTGATTTTTTATATTGAAAATAAATATATAATGGATTAGCCCTTAAGACAGTCTCTCACTTTATAACAAAAATACGTTTCAGAGATTTTCTGGATTTATGGCATTTCTGTAGAAGTGGGGCTTTTGTTGTTTCCATGTTACCCAGATGTCAGACATTTTCAGTGAAATCAACTGTTTGATATACCGGCGGACATTGTTTACAGAATTCAACTTTGTTTATATTCTAATTAACTAACTAACTGCCCAAGCTGAAACCCCATCTTCGTCACTACTGTATCCAGTATTTCTGATTTACTTACTAGTCTGCTATGCTTGCAGAAACCTGGTCTGGAGAACTGTTTATAATTCCATTCGCGTTCCTATTCTCGATCCCTTTCCTGTGGTCACGACATTAGTACATTACACACAATTTTATATGCATGATACACGGGGTCACCTTTTTTATCCCTTGAAACCCTCTGGCCCTGTTTCATTGTATCTCTAGGGTTATCTCTGTGTTTTCGTTTACATTGGACTTTTGAAATTTTGGATCTGCAAAAATTCTCTGTTCATTCAGATACAGTTTAGTTTCATGCTGTTGTTAATTATAGCTTGGAGAGGAACTTCAGCACATGTTCAGTATGAACGTGCTAGAAGTAGTTTAAGATATTTTCAAAAAAAACAATTGAAAAAAAAATGTATTTTTATTAAAATAATTCTATTTTGTAATTTATTTCAGTAAAAAAAATGAAAGTTTTATATTTATTACTTGAGTTTAAAATTGTATCTCATGCATGACTTAGACTGGAGAAATCTAACAAATAGATTCTCTACTAAAATTATAAAAGATAGGGAAAGGTAGAGGCTTTCTTAGAAACTTGAGTAGTTGAGAGAGAGCATTATTGGGCAGCATACAGTTGGAGGCAACAGTTCCGTACAATCACACAGCCAATATCGTACAGATCTGTACAGTAGTGTTGTATAGCAGAGAACAGTTGTTGCTGATTTTTCAGCAGCTGCACCTTTCAAACAAGTTGTAGAAGCTCAAATTGAAGGCAATTTGAACTTCGTGCATGTGGCTTTTTCTTTTGATAGTGTGTGGAGGTTTCTTTGTCAGTTTTTTCAAAAGGAATAAAAAACGGATTTGGAGGAGTAATTATCTGTGTGCCAGAAATAAATTTTCTGCTTCTGCTATCTAATTTCTAGCTATTGTGTGGTTGCTGCTATGGTCAAAATTTTAATTTTTGCATTATCTAAATCCAACAATCTACTTGTTTGATTGAGATCATAAGGACATTAGTCACCTAAGGGTGGAAATCTTAACATGGTATTAGAGCTTGATCTCATTGAGATTCTTAAGGATTTGCATCAGTAAATCTATTGCAAGCTACGTTGCACGAGTTTTCGGTACACGGGTACTTCGGGTATGGGGGAACATGTGTCCGGCACGGCTAGAAGCTTTGCCCAAATTTACAGGAAACGTCAAGTTGGGAGCGGCAACAATATAATATATTAAAATTTAATATATATATATTATAAATATAAATAAAATAGTTAATTTATTTCCATCCAAAACTTGCTAATCAAATTCTATCTTGCAAAGACATATGTAAAATATTGAACTTTGAAACACTGCCAAGAAAATTGAAATATTAATCCATCAACAATTTTCCAATCAAATTCTTTTCCAGCGAAAAAACATGCGGAACTCCCAGACCGAAAAAAGGTTGCAATTATTATGTGACTTCATCCAAATCTATATTATATTCAACTTCGAAATTCAAGTTTGGAAATTTATAAGATGAAATTGGTTAACACGCTACTCTTTCTCTTTATGACCATCACTGTAATTCGTTGAATATTATCATTAAAGCTTCAAGATAGCCTTCAAGAGAGTCGACTTATTTCATTTGCACTCATTGAACTTCAATATTTCCAACAGAACTTGCCAAGGAATGACTGGCAATTGTCTATATTTTGTTGAAACCTTTGCTACATCTCCATGTCTCTGTCGCTTTACAGAGCTCATGCAGTCCAACTCCCTGACCTAACATGTATCACTTAGAAAATAAACAAACGGTACCTTCCTTGCTCAAAATAGGTACCCAAAGTGTCAAAATATGTTGCAGTGAAGCTCCCAAAAAGCTCCAAAGTACCCATTGAAGTTCCCAACGATTTTGGAGCGTTTCCTACCAGCTCCCAAGCTCCCAGGAGCGGGGGAGTGTGGGGTACGTGTTCTCCAATGCCTAGGAGCAGTACCCGTCTAACTATGATTGCAAGGTAGAAGGACCAACAGTAAGAGCATTTCAAAGTTATATTTTTTCGATTTAGGAGTTTGTGCAATAGATCTCAGAGTTGGTAGGGGTGGACCTTTGATTTGAGGACATATTGGATGGTGCTTCAAATTTCATAGCATCGAAAGTGAGAGCTATACTCTTACTAAAAAATGATCTTAGGAATATTGCCAAGGATGTTGTGACTTCACCTAGAGATTCACAAGACTTGGTACCTCACAACAAAAAGGAAGTGAAGGTGATGCAGGAGCATTGACAACAGGTTTATTATGGGTGAGCCAAAAACACAAGTGAAAGATGATGACAAAGATGAAAAGGGAGAAAATAGGTACAAGTAAAAGGTATTTGCGACACAAAGGCATTAGATGAACCATGTACGGGAAAGAGTTTCCTAGAGAACTGGTGGATACAATGGCTGGTGACCCATGCATTCCGGTGGATGGCAATTCTTTTATATGGACTTTAACAATATGTGTATTTTGCAGGAACAAGGTGAAAGTATGGAGTACGTAGGAAGAAGACCATAAATCCAAGAAGATGGAATGTGTGAAGAAAAGATGAAATGAAAAGTTTGATGGCCAAAGGAAAAGAAATGGAAAATAATTATAAAGTATTCATTAAAGAGCGATATGAGATATACTGTTTATGGGAGAATTATTAATGCATGGAAATGCAATAGTTGAGATAATCGTATCCCTTAGAAGATAAATGAGGAATAGAGGAATTAGGGATAGGAAGTTATGGAGAGATTCATGGAGATGAGGTAGAGATTTGGTGACGATATCTTGAGACTTTTTAGGAGATGGTTGAAATTAATGAATAAATATGAAAATGGCTGTTACAGTACCCTTATAGTATATGAGGAGAACATTTGTAACTTTTGTATGATTTTGAGAGTGTATGTGTGTGATTAATACAATTTTCCCCTACAGGGGAATTATAGAGTGAAAATTCTCTTGCTTATATGATGCGAGTTTTTTTAGTGTATACATGTTGCTGCAACATTTTATGATTGTAGGTTTTAAATGGTATGAAGCACACAGTTATGTTGCTTGGGATTGAGAGAAATGAGAGTGACAATACTTCCTATCTTGATTTTCTCTTTATTAGTTAATGAATATAATGTTTTGAAGTGAAATTTTGTACAATCAGATGCCTTTGTTATTGCTGAGCATTATGAAGAGATAATGCGTTGAGTGTTGGTATAGATTTGTATTGTGTGGAGTGATTATAAACAGGTTGCAATGTTATATTCCTGTTCGGGATTGTAGAGAGAAAGGCGCATCTCGTTGGCTTTATTGGTGAATGTGTCAAGAAGGAAGTTGGTGCATTTTCGAGCAAAGATTGTGGCCATTACATGTGGCATAAGGTGCACAATTGAATGCCTAAAACGTATGCAGATAATCCTCATGAGAGTATGACAAAAGCATCCAATGAATGCTGTATAAATTCAAAAATTTCCAATGGAATAAGCTACAACAATAAAATCTGGACGAAGGAGATTGGACATTCAAGGCGCAGGTTCAAGCATTCAAAATTTTGAGTTTTGACATTGAGGAGACATTTTGGTCTAGTTGTATCTTGAAATTTTATGGTCTCTTATTATCCAGGATCAACCTGATTAACGATTGTATTGACACTTGGATTGATGCCAATTAAATTGTATATGCTACAAGAGAATTGTTGTATACATTGCTTGCAATTTAAAGAATTGTATATGTTGCCGCCAATTTAAAGAATCATTGTACATTTTGCTGGAAATCATAACATTGGTCGTTCCATGAAGTGTAGCACTGGGAGGTGTGAAACAACTGAGAAGAGATCATCGACAACAGATTTATTATGGGTGAGCCACAAACACAGGTTAAAGATGATGACAAAGACGAAATTGGAGAAAATAGGTACAGGTAAAAGGTATTTGCGACACAAAGGCATTAGATGAACCATGTACGGGAAAGAGTTTCCTAGAGAACTAGTGGATACAATGGCTGGCGACCCATGCATTCCAGTGTATGGCAATTCTTTTATATGGACTTCAACAACATGTGTTTTTTGCAGGAACAAGGTGAAAGTATGGAGTACATAGGAAGAAGACCATAAATCATAAATCAAACAAGTAGATTGTTTGATTTGGGTAATCAAGGAAAAGTTTGAGGACCAAGGAAAGGAAATGGAAAATAATTATAAAGTATTCATTAAAAAGGGATATGAGACATAATGTTTATGAGAGAATTATTAATGCATGAAAATGTAATAGTTGAGAGAATTGTATCTCTTAGAAGATAAAGGAGGAATAGTGGAATTAGGGATAGGAAGTTATGGAAAGATTCATGGAGATGAGGTAGAGGATTTGGTGGGGATTTCTCGAGAGATTTTAGGAGATGTTTAAGGAGATGGTTGAAATTTTTGACTAAATATGAAAATGGCTGTTATAGTTCCCTTGTATATAAGGAGAACATTTGTAATCATGTGTGTGAATGGCTGTTATAGTTCCCTTGTATATAAGGAGAACATTTGTAATCTTGTGTGTGATTATGAGCGTGTATATGTGTGATTAATACAGATTTTCCCTATGGGGCAATTATAGAGTGAAAATTCTCTTGCTTCTTATGTGATGTGAGTTTTTTAGTTTATACATGTTGCTGCAACATTTTGTGATTGTAAGTTTTAAATGGCAGACTACTTATGCCTACATCAGAAGGCCAAGTAGATGATCTTGGATGCCATAAAGGACCATCTGATCCCTCATATTTAAGAAGAATATGGTGAAGGAGATGTTCGATGCCTTGATTAATCTTTTCTAGAGTTAAACATAAGTGAGAAGAAGATATTGTGGAACAAACTCAAATTCGTTGAAATGACCAAATCAAATGCAACCACTAGTTATTTTACAAAGGCCACACAGATTTGTAATCAACTTGTAGTGATCAGGGAGAAGGTTGCAGATACAAAGCTAGTGAACATGATACTGAATGGTTTCCAACTTCATTGGAATCATTTGTTAAATGTATTTAGGCTCGAGAAAATCTTTCTGACTTTGAGATGCTTTAGGATGATTGTGTGAGGAGATGCGGATGAAGTCAAAGGCCAACAAGAAGGGTGGTGATGACCTATCTCTATTTGATTAGTGAAATAAGGGTAGAGGTAAAGTACCCATCGGACCCAACATGGGTAAGTAAAGAGTGAGGAGACGACCTCACAGTCAGAGAAGGACTTGAGTAAAATGAAGTGCTTTGTTTGCCATAAGCATGGTCACCAAGCAACACAGTGTTTAGAGAAGAAAAAGGGTAAATGGAAACAATGGTTTTTATAGAAACTTAGATGAATGAGTTTCATGCCAAGTTCGAGAAGGGTTTCTCGATAATATATTGCTTTTCTACCAATGTGATTTCAATGGATGCTTGGTATGTGTACAATGGGGCATCTCGACATATGACATCAACCCAACAATTGTATTATAGTTTGAAGATGCAAGGCTCAAGAGTATAGGTTGAGTTTGGTGATAATGCCAAGTACGTAGTAGCAGGAGTTGGTCCTATTCCTTTCTAGCTTGAGTCAGGTAATACTTTAGATTTTGACGTTCTCTTGTTTGTTCTGAGTCTAAGGAAGAATTTGATTTTTGTTTCAGTCTTGGAGGACAAGGGATTTGTAGTGGAGTTCAAGAATTAGCAAGTCATCATTAGGTTGAAGGATACCAACCCATAAATTCCTTCCTTGGTTTGCAATACTTGGAGGCCAAGGAAATAATGCAAATAACCAAGTTTTCCATTTCAAACTTCTTCTTAAGGCTTGATTTCACATGGGTTAAAAGTTTAGGGTAACTATTAGTGAGGATAAAGTCATCAACATTAAGAACACAGATTATGAGATGGCTTGCTACTTTCTTGGTTTAGACATTGGGGTCATAATAAAATCTAGAAAAGCAAATGTCAAGAAGAAAGTTATTTATTTTTGCATACCAAGCTCAAGGAGCTTGTTTAAGACCATAGAGAGATTTCTTGAGGTGACAAACAAGGTTGGAGTCGCTTTGAACATATCTAGGAGGATGTTCCACATAGATTTTTTCCTTGTATATCCCCAAGCAAGAAGTTGGATTTAACATCCATCTGATGGATCTCCCATCCATGTGAGGCAACAAGGGCTAGAACAAAGTGGATGGAATTTGTTTTGTTGGCAGGGACTAAGTTTTCTTTATAGTCAATTCCTTCAACTTGGGAGAACTCTTTAGCAAGTAACTGGGCCTCATGTCTTTCAACACTTCCATCTAATAAATACTTAGTTCTATACCCATTTACATATGACAAGTTTTCTTCCTTTTGGAAGAGGTACAAGTATTGTTCGCCATTGAGGAATGATATTCTTCATTCATCTTTGTTTCCCAATCCTGATGGGCTAAAGCTTCTATAAATGTTTCAGAATCACGAGTCTCTAAAACTTGAGCCAAAAGAAAGGAGGCTCACTGGAACTATGAATGAGTATGACATTGATTTGTAGGATCACTGGCAAGATCACCAACTGCTTTTCGTGTTGAATGGGCCCATTTGGGAGCGATGGTGCTGGTGTAGGTTCATATTCAATGGATTCATCTGGAGGAAAGTCAGCAGGTGGAGGTCGATTTTTATCCTCGCGGTCACCATCTGAAGAAGAAACCCGAGTAGGAATAGAAGGCGACACAAATGTTGAAGATGGCTCATAGGTTGAAGATGGCACAAACATTGAATTAGGCTCACATGCCAAGATATTTCCATCAAATTTAACGTTTCTTCTAATGATTATTTCATTGGAATGAGGTTGAAGAAGTATATAACCTTTAGGTTGCAAGGCTTATATTTTCTCATAAAAAATGTGAGCACATTGTTAGTTTTTGTAGCATCAGATGTGTTCTAGCCATGAAATTTTGTGGAGAGTCTAGAATACATGAGTTCTCCAAAACCCAGAAATCGTTTTTGGGAATTCCACCTAGAAGTGCCTCAATTAGATTATTAACCAATTTTTAAATATTTCCTAAGTCTGAACTTAGGGAATATGGTTAATTAATCAGTATTAATTGAGATAAGGTGAGAATCATCTAGAAACTCACACGGATCGACGGGGAAATAATCTGGGGCATTGATTATGTTTTAATCTTGGTTGTTGGTGCTCCAACAAAAGATTATAAGAAGAAGTCGATGGGTAGATGGAGAACACACCAATGCAGATACTTAGTTGCCCAGGCAGTTCAATTTTCTTAGTGGCTGTGATTTAGCAGAGGAGATAGAGCCAGAGGGTGAGTAGCAGGTGAGAGAGGGAGCAACAATAATCCAGAAGGAAGATTTTTCGGATTCTGGAAAAGGCAGAGCAAGGAAGAGCAAAGTCCACAGAAGCTTTGCGCAGTCATTGCGCAAAGGGTCCAATGTGAAGGCAGAGGGTCCATCTCGGGGTCAGAAAGTTGCTGTGGAGAGAAAATTCTCACAAAATTTCTCTCAGTATTTCCTTCAGTTTAGATTGTTGGTAGGGCATCTATATTTCTTGTAATCAGATTTGCTGTTGAAGATTAATAAGAAAACCCTCATCTGCTACACTGGTTATCCTGCATTGGGTTTTTCCAGGGACAATAGTCCAAAAATAATTGTGTTAATTTTCTTGTGTGTGTGCTAGAATTCTCTGTTTCTAGTATTTTATTTTCCGCAGTAAATTTGTTGTGAAAATTGCAGTTGTGAATTTATTCGTTGTTTGCGTAGCAAATAAACTGCGTAATCAATCTATAGTTAGAAGAATATTTTCCAGTTGCTGCAATAGATGAAATTTTCACATGGTATCAGAGCAGATATGATTAGTCGTTGAGCTCAGTAACAGAAAAAAGAGGAGTTTCGCTGCTCAGCGTGAGCAGCCGTATTTCCTGAGAGAGTGACAAAAAAACTCGACTTCTCCAGATCGAGAAATTCCAGAGGCAGAGGGAGCAACCAGTTTTTTCTTGCAAAGCAGATCTCCAGTTGGACGCAATAGTTTTGCAGCAGTTTGCTAGAACAAAATCAACGTCGGGAGGAAAGAGAAATATCACACCATGGACAAAATTAACAGTCAGGAAGCTTCAAATTTATCTTCTAGGTTGGAGGATAAATTTACTTGCTTATCAGGATCAACTTCACCTCGTGTCTGGAGTATAGATAGTGGAGCATCAACTCACATGACAAGAGTTAGAGAATATTTCTCTAGCTACAGGGAGGAGCAGATGGACTTCCAAATTACCATGGGCAACAGAACGAAATGTACTCTAGTAGGGAGAGGCACCATAGACTTTTAGATGGAGTCAGGAGCCAGCACTAGCGCTACAAATGCACTGCATATGCCAGGATTGGGTATGAACCTGATTTAAGTATCCCAGTTGCAGTATAAGGGGTATGATGTCCACTTCGTAGGGAAGAAAGTGTATGTCAAACACTCAAGCTGGAAGATGATGAAACGAATTGGAGCTCGAAGCAACAAGTTTATACAAGTTGCAACTCGAAGCAATAGGTTTATACAAGTTGCAACTTAACTCTCCAATGGCACTGATAAGCAGTGACAGTAGTAGTGGGAAGGAGTTGAACGAGTTATGGCACAGGAGAATGGGACATCTACACCATGGAGCACTCAAGATGCTCAGAGAAACTGTAACAGGGGTTCCAGTTCTTAGTACAGAGCATGACGATGTATGCAAAGGGTGCGTATTTGGGAAGTATGCTAAGGCAACATTCCCTAGAAGTGACAACCGAGAAGAGGGCGTGTTAGGACTGTTACATTCAGATATTTGCGGCCCGATATCCACTAGAGCTCTTAGTGGTGGTGAATATTTCATCACCCTTATTCATGACCTTTCCAGAAAAACTTGGATCGATTTCTTAAAGACCAAAGGTGAGGTCTTTGGTCGGTTCAAAGAGTTTAAAGCTCTCGTAGAGAATGCGACAGGGAGGAAGATCAAGGTACTTCGCTTAGATAATGGTGGAGAATACATTGATAAAAACTTAACATATTTTTGCGCGAAGGAAGGCATCAAAATAGAATGGACAACTCCATATAACCCTCAGCAGAATGGGGTAGCGGAGCAAAAAAACTAAACTATAGTTGGGGCTACAAAGGCCATGTTGTATGATCAAGATTTACCTAGATTTTTATGGGTAGAGGCATGCAACACGACAATGTATATTCAGAACAAAACTCCTAATAGAGCATTGGGGAAGAAAACGCTAGGAGTCTTCACAGGGAAGAAGCCTGAAGTGAGTCACTTGAGGATTTTAGGGAGTGTGGCTTACTACCACATGCCAGATGAAAAGTGTAGCAAATTGGATTAGACTGCAGAGAAGGGTTTCTCGTCGAGTATACCGAGACCTCAAAGGAATGCAAGATCTACATTCCTAGCAGTGGGAGGATTGTAGTGAGATGAGATGTAATGTTCATGGATGACCGAGCTTTTAGGAGATCTCGAGAGATGTCTGTAGGAGATCAAAATCAGTCAACAGTAGTTCTGTTAGTCCTACAGCAGGGGTAGCAAGTGGGATTAGCATGAGGACAGTCACAGGGATCGAGTAAAGTGACTAGTACCAGTATTTCCTCAGGAGTAGGAGATCTGGGTAGTTCTCAGCAGACAAGGCATCACGGACAGGAGGAGGAGTTGGTTGAAGCTCCCACCACCAGTGGTAGAGCCAACAGAGAGGTTTGTTAAAGATTGAGAGATGCAAAGGAGTTTATCGGAACTCCTAAGACGAACAAAAGAAAACACAGACAACCTGACATATATCAAGCTTTGGTAGCTCAGGTTGCAGAACCTTCCAGTTTTTAGGAAGCTTCACAACATTAGGTGTGGGTGGATGCCATGGTAGAAGAGTACAGTTCCATCATGACAAATGATGTATGGGAGGTAGTGTCGAGACCGGAAGACTTATCAATTGTAGGGTCTAGATGGATCTACAAGATCAAGTACATTGCAGATTGTAGTGTAGAGAAATACAAGGCTAGGTTCTTGGAAAAGGGGTATGCACAAAAAGAAGGAATAGATTACGAGGAGATCTTTGCCCCAGTTGCCAGGCACACATCTATCAGATCGGTTATATCCCTAGCAACTTAGATGGGATGGCAAATTCACTAGTTTGATGTCAAGACTACATTCTTGAACGAGGTGATAAAAGAAGTGTACATAGAACAACCAAAGGGCTTTGAAACTCATGAGCGACACACTCATGTGTGTAGATTGAAGAAAGCTTTATACGGGCTCAAGCAGGCTCCCAGGGCCCGGTATGGTCGGATTGACAGTTACTTGCAACAGTTGGGTTTCGTCAAGAGTGATACAGATCCCAACCTCTATTATTTAATGGTAGAAGGTGAGCCACTCATTTTAGTTCTATATGTGGATGATCTCTTTTTGGCAGGATCATCAAGGCTCATAGAAGAGGGACTTCGCAACAAAATTTGACATGAAGGATCTGTGGTTGATGCACTATTTTCTAGAATTGGAAGTGTGGCAGAAGAATGGGGAGATCTTCCTTAGACAAGGAAGAAACGCTACCGATATTCTGAAGAGGTTCAGAATGCAGGATTGCAGACCCATGGCTACACCCATGATCACAAATTGGAAGAAAATAGATGCATCAGGTGACAAGGAAATCGACCCCACCTTGTATAACTCATTGGGTCTCTCATGTATCTGGTTAACACTAGGCTAGACATTTGTTTCGTAGTCAATACCCTAAGTCAGTTCATGGTAGAATTGAAGAGGGTACATTGGGCAGCAGCGAGGCATATTCTGAGGTATGTGCGCGACACAGTCGAGTATGGGTTGAGGTATACTCGAGGGGATGATGTCAGAGTATGTGGATTCACAGATGTAGATTGGGTAGGCAGTTTAGTGGACAGGAAAAGTACCTCTGAGTACTGTTTCAGTGTTGGATCAGGGATGATTTATTTGTGTAGCAGGAAGTAGAAGTCAGTAGCACCGAGCTCAGCAGAAGCAGAGTATATGGCAATCAACACAACTACGTGCAAAGCTATATGGCTTAGGAAGTTGCTTGTGAGCTTGTTCAGGCAGAGGATGGGAGCGACCAACGTCTACTTTGATAATCTAAGTTGCATAAATCTCTTTGAGAATCTCATATTTCATGACAAGTCAAAGCACATAGATATCATATGCCATTTCATCAAAGACTGTGTTTAGCGTGGGGCAATCCAACTGCAACATGTTCCCACAGAGAGCAGGTGGCAGACATACTCATGAAAGCTATAGGGAGAGCTAAGTTCGTCCAGTTCAGGGAACATATGGGTATGGTGGAGAACACGATTCAGTAGCTGGGATAGGGTACTTTAGATGTTTCTCAGTTGCAGATGTTGCAGTTGCAGCAGCAACAGATGAGAGGGAGTTGCAATGTTGGCAGTAGTTCAGCAGGGTCAACAACAACATAGATGCAACTCATATCAAAGTTGCGCAGTGGTTGGTGGGCAACAGCAGCCAAACATCAGCAACGTGACAGGTGATGATGCAGAGACAGGGTGTTGTGGCAGTAGGTGTAGCACTAAAACACATTCCTCGCTAAGAGGGAGTGTTAGTTTTTGTAGCATCAGATGTGTTCTAGCCACGAAATTGTGGAGAGGCTAGAATGCACGAGTTCTCCAAAACCCATAAATCGTTTCTGGGAATTCCACCTAGAAGTTCCTCAATTAAATTATTAACCAATTTTTAAATATTTCCTAAGTCTAAACTTAGGGAATATAGTTAATTAATCAGTATTAATTGAGATAAGGCCATGGATTATGTTTTAATCTTGGTCGTTGTTGCTCCAACAAAAGATTATAAGAAGAAGTCAATGGGTAGATGGAGAACACACCAGTGCAGATACTCAGTTGCCTAGGCAATTCGATTTTCTCAGTGGCTATGATTCAACAAAGGAGATAGAGCCAGAGGGTGAGTAGTAGGTGAGAGAGGGAGCAACAATAATCTAGAAGGAAGATTTTTCAGATTCTGGAAGAGGCAGAGCAAGGAAGAGTGAAGTCCACAGGAGCTCTGCGCAGTCACTACACAGAGGGTGATGTAGAGGGTTCAGCGTGAAGGAAAAGGGTCCATCTCGGGGTCAGAAAGTTGCTGTGGAGTGTGAAAAAATTCTCACAAAATTTCTCTCAGTATTTCCTTTAGTTTAGATTGTTAGTAGGGAATCTATATTTCTTGTACACAGATTTGCCGCTGAAGATTAATAAGAAAACCCTCATCTGTTGCATCGATTTTCTTGTATTGGGTTTTTCCGGGGACAATTGTCTAAAAATAATTGTGTTAATTTTCTTGTGTGTGTGCTAGAATTTCTCTATTTCCAGTATTTTGTTTTCCGCAGTAAATTTGTTGTGACAATTGCAGTTATGAATTTATTCATTGTTTGCCGTAGCAAATAAACTGCATAATCAATTTACCATGCTACACTTCTAAATACAAAGAAGTGGCATACAACTAGCTTAATTTTAGACCATGCTTCTTTCACTGTTATATTTTTTAAAGCCTTTGTGGGAATGCGATTTACTATGTAATTTGCATAGTGGATTTCTTTTGCCTAATAATGAAGACTTAATCCCTTAGATTGAATCATACTATTAGCGATTTCCTTCAATGTATGATTTTTTCTTTCAACAACACTATTTTATTGTGGTGTATATGTAACAATATGTAGCATTTGACGAGCCCCCGGGGGGTAGCTCAATTGGCAAGTGCTGTGAAAATGAAGTGTTATGTACGAAGAGATTCAAGGTTCAAATCTCCCTAACTTACTTGTGTTTGCAAAAGGGGCATACGTTACCTAGAGGTTATAGTGGTAGCGGTAAGAATTGACACCATGTCATGTGAGTACGAAAGTAGCCCAGTAGCTGATTCCTTTAGTCACAAAAAAAATGTTGCATTTGATTGCCCTATATAGTGCATTAAGTTGTGAATTTGTTGTTTATATATTCACCTCCATTATCTGTTCTTAACCTTTGTAGTTGATGTCCAGAGTGTTTTTCTACAAGGGCTTTGTAGGCCAAGAATAACTTAAAACTTCACTGTTAAGTTTTAAGTAGTAAATCCAAGTGCATTTGGAGAAGTCATCAATGAAAGTTAAGAAATACTTGTACCTAGAGAAAGGAGAAGAAAGTTGACCACACAAATCATTATAAACAAGCTACAAAGGGGCCGAGGTGTGCCAAGCTGCACATTTGTCAGGATTGTCATGATAATGTTTATCAAGAACACAACCGATACAAACACCATCTAAACAAGAGGAAGACCAATCACCATATTTTGATTACATAGTTGTTGTAATGAGTGATAGTTTAGATGACCAAATTGGTCATGCTGAAGTTTGCACAAGTCATTATTGCGAGCAATAAAAATTGAGGGAAAACGTGATGGCCCAAAGTTGTCAAACTTGTACAACAATACAACTTGATAATATCATCAACTATTCTTATTGTAAGGACATGCTTATAATCTTTGAAATCCTTGATTACAACTTGGTAAGGTGAAAGCTCTATTGTTTTATTTTCACTCGAATGCATGATTTGATATGCTGATAGAAGGTTTTATGAAAGACCTGGAACACATGATACAAAGAGCCACATGGCATGTAGAAGTTGGCCTACATGGTGATGGATGTTTTCGAAATAAAAAATATATTTTCCCTCACTAGCTTTGCTTGAAAGCTCACTTTTACAAATAAGTTACTTTATGAAGTGACCCACTTTTGTAAAATAATGAGAATCACTTGTAGAATGAAGTTACTTTATAAATGAGAGTTGCATGAAAAAAAAACTAAGAAAAATATATTAAAATTATTTTATAGTGATTCACTTTGATAATACAAATGAAATACACTTTACAATAAAGTCATGAAATAACATAAGTTTGCATGAACTTTTTCAAAAAGTAGCGTAAAAAAGAGACTTGAACTCGAGACGACTTACTAAATTCTCAACCAAGTGAGCTAGTGCAAAACACATAACATTACTAATGAAGGAGGATGGGGGTGGTGTTGTTTTTGTTGGGGTTTCGCCTTGAATGCATGCTTGCCAAAATAATGTGTTCATCCAAAATCAAACAATAGCTTGAAATAAAAATTCCAAAACTCATTAACAAGTGTTTTCTCTGTTTTTGATTTGCTGAGATCACAAAACGCACGACAAAGGGCAAAGGTATAAAAGAAAACACTTTCCGTATGTTTCTAATTTGTCGAGATTGCATAAAATGCAAGGCAAAGAGCATATAGTTTACACAGTCTAGAAACAGTAGAAAATTGGGAATTAAAACAGAAATTCGGAATATCAACTTTGTAAGAAAAGATTTTAAAAAGGTTGTATTAAGACTTTATACCTCTGGATCCAACAAAAAAAGTTGTATCTTAAGCAAACAGACACCTCTTTGGATGAAATGAAATGCTTATTCAGGCTAGAAATGTACGAAAATAGAATATCTCACAATAGAATAGAATAGCTTATTCAGGCTAGAAATGTATGAAAATAACATATCTCACAAATGCTGCAACATGGGCTCAAGAATCTCGATCAACAATGGGAACAACTCTTCAAATGGGCTTTGATACCATGTTTCGAAAGCAGGGTATTTCATACATGACGAACACCATCAGTAACCACTCACATAACCATATCATAGATTATAACGCTAATATTTATGTGGTTAAAACCCTCTAAGAGGGAAATAGTCCATGGCCCTATGGCCACTTGAGGCAATTTTATTAATTCAAAAGAAAAATTGTACAAGAGATTTTCTCACAATTGATAATTGACAATGATTCTTTGTGCTCTTTAAATAGAGATAATGATCCAATTGGGTGGTAGGCCAAAATTTAATAGCAATTAAGTATTGAGGAGAATATGAGTTCTTCGATCACTCTATGTCCAGAACATATTGTGATCATCAGATTACAGTGCAACTAATGCATACTAAAGAAACACACTTTTACCTTATAGACACATTAAATCGAGTGGAACTTAACTAACTCCCAAGTGTCTGGATATCTAACACTAGTACATTTGGATGTTTGTGGGTTGATGGCAATATCATTAATAATAAGTAGCATGTATTATGCTTCCTTTATTGATGATTTTCTTGCAAGATTTGGACCTACTTCTTAAAGATTAAGGATGAAGTCTTTAATAAGTTATAAGGTTTCAAAGCTCTAGTTGAAAACCATATAGGGAATAATATCTCAGTCTTGAGATTGGACAATGGGGGGGGAAATATACCTCCAAGGAGTTCAAGGGTTTTTGCAATAAGGCGGGAGTCAAAAGAGAGTTGACAATTCTATACAACCCACAATAGAATGGGGTTACAGAATGGAAAAATTGATCCATCATAGGGGCTGCTAAGGCATAATACATGACCATGACTTGTCGATGTTTCTTTGGGCAGAGGCATGCAATACAACATTCTACATCTAGAATTGGTATCGTCACAGGATGTTGGAGCACGAGACATCAAAGTAGGCATTCATTGGTGTGAAGCCACAGGTGAGTCATTTTCGCATCTTTGGTTGTCTAGTTTATATCCATGCACTGGTGAAGAAGAGGACCAAGTTGGAGCCCCAACATGAATGGTTTATTTGTGGACTATAGTGAGACTTCAAAGGCTTACATGATCTATATTCCAGAGTAGAGGAAGGTAGTAGTGAGCCAGGATGTAAAGTTTGAAGAAGACTCTGCAACTATGAAGCCTCATGAGTCTATTCCTTTGATAGAAGATGAGGAGCAAGAAGCTACAAAGGTTGAGCCAAGGTCATTAGTGATTTCCAGGGTAGTACACCATTTTTTAGGTGAAGAGGGGAAGATAGGAACCCCCCTTCTACTTCTATCAGGAGGCGTCAATGGTTTAGTCAGACATTGAAGGATGCTTATGGGCATGTTGAGACTCCTAGGAGCACTTCCAGAGAGAGTAAACCTCCAAAGAAGTTTCTAGACTATATGCCATTGATAAACATCATTCCAGATTTTGTGACTTACATTTTTCAGGAGGCAGCAAACCAACAAGTATGGTGAGACTCCATGGTGGAGGAGTACATCTCCATCATGAAGAATGATGTTTGGGACACCCATGATCACTAATATGAAGAAGGTGAAAAATTCAGATTCAAAGTTGGTGGATTGCACGATGTACAGGAAGTTGGTAGGTTCCTTGATGTATTTCATTATCACTAGATTAGATATATGTTTTATAGTAAACACCTTGAGTCAGTTCATGTTGGAGCTAAGGTAGGAGCATTGGATAACAACAAAACATGTGCTTAGGTATATGAGGGGCATAGTAGAGTATGGTCTAAGATATCTTGGAATGGTGAAGTGAAGTTGCAAGATTATTTACACTCAGATTGGCTAGGCATGCAATAAAAAGGAAGAGCACCTGAGGGTGTTGCTTGAGCTTGGAATCAGAAGTGGTATTGTGGTTCAGCAAGAAGCAGGCTTCTGTGGCACTTAGCTCAACAAAAGTAGAATACATAGCAATCATCCCGCTAGTTGTGTGGCCATCTGGCTTCATAGATTACTCGCAGGATTGTTTGATCAACAGTTGGAGCCTGCATTCATTTAGTATAATAATTAGAGTTGTATCAAACTCTTTGAGAAATCAATATTTCATGACAGGTCAAAGCATATCATGATCAGAGATCACTTCATATGAGATAGAGTTCAGAAGGGAGTGGTATTGCTCCAACATATTCTCACGAATCAACAGGTAGTTGATATTTTGACCAAGCCCTTCGTGGAAGGGGAGTTTGAGACATTTAGAGACAAACTTGAATTGGTGCAGAATTCCTTCCTTGCTAAGAGGGAGTCTTGAGAAGTATAGCCCGGAGAGGAACTTTTGCTCATGTTCATGCGCAATGTGAATATGCAAGAAGTTGTTTGAGATATTTTCCAAAAAAATAATAATTTCCAAAATTAATTATAATTTTAGAAAAGTATTTCTATTTTGTAATTCACTTTAGTAAAAGAATTGAAGGTTTTATATTTATTAGTTGTTGAGTGTGAAATTGTATCTCATGCATGACTTAAGCTAGGAGAAATCTTAACAAAATATTCTCTGCTGAAACTATAAAGATAGGGAAAAGTAGAGGTTTTCTTCCACACTTGAGTAGTTAAGCGAGAGATAGTGAGAAGGCAGCAAGGGAAGAGGCATTCCTGGGAAGCATGCAGTTTGAGACAGCAGTTCCGTACAGTCATACAAACAGTATCATATTGATCCATACAATTATATGGAATCCATACAGCAGTGCAGCATAGCAGTTGTATGCTCCATACAACAGTGCTGTACAGCAGAGAGCTATTGTTGTTGATTTTTCCAGCAGCTGTACATCTCAGACAACTTGCAGAAGCTCAAATTGAAGTCATTTTTGGTATCTGTGCATGCTGTTTTCTTTCACAGCGTATGGAGGTTGTAAGGTTTTTTGAAGGAACGAAAAACTGATTTGAAGGAGTAATTACCTATATGCGTGAGAAATTAATTTTTATGCTTCCACTATCTCATTTCTAGCTATTGTGTAATTGATGCTATGATCTAAAATTTAATTTCCACATTAATTAAATTCAACAATATACTTGTTTGATTGACATTATAAAGACACTAGTCACCTGGGGCTTGAAATTTTAACACATGCACAAAGTGAAACAGTTATTGTAGGGAAGAAATTTTCCACCCTTCAATTTTTACGATATTCTATTGAAACCATAACACCAGTGTAAAAATGTTAAGTCTTTTTGTCAGTGTAATATGAAAATTTTGATTTATTCTGGGATCTCATAGTCCAATGAGTGATGGGGATGTACTTTGTAGTTTGCTTGGCAACCATGTCGTATGCAGTTAATGTTACATCATGTTCCACTGGCATGCTCTGGTTCTCTTATATTTTTTATTTGTATGAATATTAATAACAAATCATATATATTACAGGTTGTGTACATGGCGATAGTTGGATCGTTTCCTTTTAATGCTTTTCTTTCAGGAGTTCTATCATGCACTGGGACAGCTGTGCTTGCAGGTGCATGGCCTTTTCAACTTTACTCTTAATCACATTAAACTGATTTGGAGACTGATTATCTTTTTTTATTCAAAATCTTCATATTTCAGACTTATTATCTTGTTTTATTTTAACTCTTCATATTTCAGACTTACTTGATATGGAAATGTGTAACTAAATCAATTTTTATTCACACTTTTCTTCATCTGTATATAGTGTGTTTGCGGATGCAAGTGAACAAAGAAAACAAGGAATTCAAGGTATGTCTCGTGAAGTTCTATCAATCCTGTCTATAATAAACAAAATGACAACTGTTCTATGGATGCTAATGTTCTGGCAATACATTTGAATGCCAATATATCCATAGTGCTTAGATTTCTATTTATTTATTTATTATTTAAGTGATATGTTATTTTACTAGTAATTGAAAAGTATTTCTTTTGTGTAACAGGATCTTCCTCCAGAAAGAGCATTTGCAGATTTTGTATTGTGCAATCTTGTACTTCATTTGGTGATAATGAACTTCCTAGGTTAATGGATAAGCACTTTTAAAACAGGAATCAGAGGGTGGCCATTGAATAACAACAAAATGAAGAATTGGCTAGATGCCTTTCCTTGATGTAATTCCTTATTAAGGATTTCGTGGTTGTCAGAGGCACCAATGCCTGGCATTGGTTTTTTGATTAATGTAACGTCCTTGCTTTTTTTGGTGCTTTTGCCTCCTCTTAGAAAACAATGCGTGGTTACAAATTATAAACTTAAATGCTATGAGTTGCATTACTATACCTTCATATTGTCTTGGAAATTCATAGCTTACATAGTTTTGACTCTTGAGAACTCCAGACACTTTCCCCTGAGTGAACCCTTGTGTTCAGCAGCCAGCTGTCAATAAGTACTGGATAGAAATGACGGAGAGAATCTGCCTGTCTTGTGCATACTTGGGATGTATAAATATTGTAAGTGTCAGTTTCTATTATCTGGGTAGAAATGATGCAGAGAATCTGCCTGTCTTGTGCATACTTGGTATAGATAAATATTGAAGTGTCAGTTTCTGTTATCTAGATTCTAAGTATGTTATGGGAATAAATTCATATTGTAGAGCTTCATGATCTTCTACCTTCTAATCTGTTTTTCTTTGGTAGGAAGATATGGGAAACACTCCCTCACATCTTCACAGATAAATAAACTTAAATCTTTTTGGCCAAGCAGCTGCATCTGAGGGGTGTCTTTGCTCTTCAAATCCACAGAGGACTTGCACATGGTCTTGTCTACTTGTTCCATGCTGCACAGGCTGCCAGGCAGGGAAAGTTTTTTGGGTGAAAACTAGAAAATTGGTGAATTTTTAATATTATTATTAGTTTAAAGAAACAGGTAGGGCTTTGGTCTTATAATAAAAATATGGAGTCTGGGCCAGAACCCTTACAAAAGGCTTCATGTTCCAAAACTACACTGCATTCAGAAGCCCAAAAAATAGAGTATCTATGCTTATGACAATTTTCCATCAATTCTAGACAGTCGCCTGCTATAGACTCCACAAAAAACACCTAACAACAGTGTGTATCTAATTCTACATAACATTAGAAGACTTCAAAATTTAATAGAATATCTGATAGAGAGTAGCCCTTAATCACAAGCGTATTCACACAGCTGCGTTGCCATCCTCAGCCTGCTATTCCTGTTCATCAAGCATTCCTGGCCTTTTTATGCATTTGCTCCTCGCTAGTCCCAACCGCTTCCAAATTAGACTTAACTCTGTTGCTGGAGTTTTCCACTATCTCTGCCACCCTGATATTCATGACTGCCAACTCAGTACGCATATCTGATTGGAGTTTTTCCAACTTGCTTTGCATTAATTCATATTTGGTATTTATTAGTGACTAGAATGTCATCTGTTCCTTTTCCTCTGCAGCTCTCCTATGAATCAGAGTTTTCAGAAGCCCTTCAATTGACTCTAGTAATCTTTCCAGGATACGGTTCAATTTTTCCATTTCACCTTCATGAGACGATTCCCCTGGTGCTGCCATCAGTGTTATCAGGACCGGACCAAACCGGTTTGAACTAGCTGGTCCGACCGGTTTGAGGCCAAAACTGGTTCAAACCGGTGACCTGAACTGTTTTTGGCCGGTTCAGTACCGAACCGGTCAAGAACTGGCCGGTTCGGTACCGAACCAGCCTTTTTTCAGTGAAATGACTCAGGTTTTTTGAGATTGGTTACGACCTCATTGGATTTCATATGGAGAAAGCAGAATTGTAGATCTCACTCAAAATCCAACAAACAAACTTAACTGTTTTCCAGGATTTCAGGATTGGGGGATTGCAACGCTACATTGGATTTCGCCATGTATGAGGGTATGGAACTAGTATTTAATCAAGAGAACCGAGTCCTCTGTGTACCTTGATGTTAGTGGCATTGGTTTTCGAACTCCTCTATCACAAGTCTACTAAAAAAAGTACCCATCACTCAAACAAAATCTTGACTTGACGTGCTATGTTTTTTTTATCTTATTTTAATGCTTAGAGGGTGATATTGATGATGAAGATCCCAATATAGGCAATGATTTTGATGATATGTAAGTACTAAGTATTTGTTGTAGCATAGTTTTTTTTGGATACTAGAGGCCATGTGGAGCTTGTTTGCTGATGTATTTTTGGTTAAGAGATGGATTGCACTCGGTGCCATTTTGGTTATGTGCACCCTTACATGCTATATAAATGAAAGCTTTTGCTTATTTGTGTATAAACGGTTTGACTTGACGTGCTATGTTTTTTCTATCTTATTTTAATGCTTAGAGGGTGATATTGATGATGAAGATCCCAATATAGGCAATGGATTTTGATGATATGTAAGTATTTGTTGTAGCATAATTTTTTTTGGATACTAGAGGCCATGTGGAGCTTGTTTGTTGATGTATTTTTGGTTTAGAGATGGATTGTACTCGGTGCCATTTTGGTTATGTGCACCCTTACATGCTATAAATGAAATTTTTTGCTTATTTGTGTATAAATGGTTTGTAATATATATGTTTTCTTTAAAATTTTAATATTTTATGTGTTTTTGGTTGACCGGTTTTTTGGTCCGGTTTTCGTCCGGTTCTGATCGGTTCCTAGTCTAGGGTGTCTACTGGTTCAATGACCGGTCCGGTTCTGATAACTATGGCCGCCATAACCAGGCTTTGCAACTTCTCACAACTTCTCACAACTGAAGCCAAGAAAAGACGACCACCTCTGCTCACAGATATGTTTACATAGCGAGATTGAAGGTGAGATGCATTGCGCCGTATATAACCAAGTCTTCCTTTGATCCGCCATCTCGGAGCATTAAATTGCAAGGCCTTTGAATCCATGGTCACAATGAATTCCTTGGAATGACAACCTACTGATATGGAGGAGTGCGATTAACTTCATATTATTCAGGATTAAACGCAATTGCAAAATTAAGGCTCCCCTTTCGTGTGTAAGCTCCAACCCGCCATGATATGCTATAATTTAGTTGCTACTTGCCCCTGCATGGAGCTAGATCCAATCACCTAATGGAATAATGACAAAAATGGGTACTCCGTCATAATGCGCCAAGGCTGGGGAGTTAATGCAAGGCAACGATCCACTCTTAACCTTGAATTGTTGACCGAAATCCTATTACAAAGGGTGTTGGAAATACTGAGAGGGGGGTGAATCAGTATTTCTTTTCAATTGTTAATTATTGCCAGTTAGATTCTTCACAATTAAGGACAGAGAGGTGTATAATAATAATATTAATGATTAATAAGAACTTCAATCCCTTTTTTTAAATAATACTATACAATAGATGAATGAGGGCACCACCCCTTTTAATGAAAGAGGCACCAACCTGTTGCCAAGCACCAACTTGGACTTTTGATGAGGCTCCGACCTCTAGGGCTTTGACCCTATCTTCTCAAGGCACCAACCTTGTGTTTAGGGGCACCTACCCCAAGGACACCAATCCCTCAGTCTCTTTTAATAGAAAATGTGTGATGTACTTACTTGACTGTCATCTACAAAAATTCTTCACTGTTCAACACTTCTTGATTTTGACTTCACTATATCTTCACTGTGCTTTGTTCACCATATGAATCCTCTGCTGCAATCTTAGTTCATAGTCCTGTTGAAGAATGTCAGAGACTTATCCTGAGATGCTCTATGTCTAGATCCGATTTTTGGTGTTGTAGCTATCTCCTCTTTGCAGAATCACAGATTTTTCTTACACCTTTTATTACTTCCAAAAAATCAGTGATCAATCCGAGCTTACTGTTCCAATCTCCTGTAGGTGATCGAGCTAGTTGTGGTAAGCCCCTGTGGCTAATCCAAATCCTAAAACACAAGTACGAGCTATTAGATCCGAGGTATATATATGTGCAAGAGACACGGATTTGAGGTATATATATGTGCAAGAGACACAGATCCGAGGTAATATCTCTGCGTTGTATAACACAGATACGTTGTAATGTATCCAAGATATAAGGTATCTCTGGTCCAAGCCTCCAAACAGATCTGTCCTAAGCCTTTATTTCACTTGTTTTGAAACTTAATTCACAGGACCTAGCCTTGATATGGACTGAAACATAGCTACTAGTCTGAGGGCATCAATCAATTTTTTTTTAACCCAAACAATAATCCTTCAAACCCTCCTCGGTGTCCTAGTTCACGAGTTGTGAACTCTGGTATATCTCTGCAATTGTTTTCATTGAATTGATTTACAGATTTGCGAAATTCTCCTTGACTTGTCACTGCAATAGTCTTGTTCACGAGATGTGAACTACTGTTTCTTCTCCCTGTATTCTTCACCGCAAAAATGAGTGAGTAAAAGTGACATATGACTCTTATGTTTATATGAATTCGATTTGAAATGAAGGGACACGTCCTTTTGGAGTGAGGTCGACATGTGTATGAGACTGTAGGTTGACTAGCAATTAAATATATATTTGTCAACTTAAAAATTCAATTTCTCACAAATCACTGGGAGTTTCGAGGCAAGTAAAGGCTCATTAAAACGGGACAAATATACTCTACAACATGGTATATGACCCATGTTGATAGGATGCCTCCAAGGTGATAAAAAAACAACTTTTCTTTGTGACTGTCTTTAATTTTGTGTGTAGGAGGTGAATAGGACAGTGCCTTTTCCACTGCTTGGCTTCTCCTTTGCAGCATTCATGTAGCATCATGTATCAACAATGTCATCATATACTAATGCAGTGATATGTCATAGTGCAGCCTTCATCTTAGTCAAAGTCATATTGACATCAATGACAATCTGAATTAACAATCTCCCCCTTTGTCATTGATGGCAATATTCTTGCCCTTTCAACATTCTCTCCCCCTTTGTCATCAATGGCAAACGGGGTGCGCAAGTACCCCCCCCTGTCAAGTTGCTCCCCCAACATACTGTTCATGCTGCGTGATTTAATGTGATGCAAGAGCAATGACTCCCATCTTTTGGAGAAGATACTCAAATGCTTCTCGTGGAAGGGGTTTTGTAAAGATATCCACAATTTGCTCTTTTGTATTGACGTATTCCAACCTAATATTGTGTTCAACAACTTGTTCATGAAGAAAGTGGTATTTAATTGGAATATGTTTGGTCCTTGAGTGCATTACCAGATTCTTTGAAACACTGATGGCGCTAGTATTGTCACAAAAAATAGTAATTGGTTGCTTAGTTTCTATGTTGACATCCTTCAAGGCTTCCTTCATCCATAGAATTTGTGTACAACAATCAACAACAGCTATATATTCGGCTTCAGCTGTAGAAAGGGATATAGATGATTGTTTTTTGTTGAGCCAAGATACAAGACAATCTCCCATAAAGAATGCATTTCCACTGGTACTTTTTCGATCATCCACGCTTCTGGCCCAATCAGCATCAGAGTACGCTGTCACAATAAGAGTTGAACTCTTAGGATACCAAGGACCGAAATCAATCGTTCCTTTCAAATATCTGAGAATTCTCTTCACAGTTGCTAGATGGGATTGTTTAGGACTTGACTGAAATCTTGCTACCGTTCCTACTGCTTGCATAATATCTGGTCTTGTAGCAATTAAGTATAGGAGAGCTACAATTATTGATCTGTAAAGAGGGGTGCATCTATGAGAGGGGTATCATCATCTTTGCTTCATTTACAATCTATGGTCATCGGTGTGCTCATAGGTGCACAATCTTCCATCCCATATCTTTTGAGCATGTCTTTAAGATATTTTGCTTGAGATATAAACATGCCTGCAGAGGTTTGAGATATTTGTAGCCCAAGAAAGTAAGACAACTCACCAACCATTGACATTTCGAATTTTCTGAACATATTTAGAGCAAATTCATGGCTCATTTCTTCATTATTGCTAGCAAAGATTAGATCATCAACGTAAACAAGAGTGATCAGAAGTTTTTCCTTGTCCATCTTCATGTAGAGATTGCTACCTGTCACTCCCTTTTTGAAACCCTCTTGTTGCAGATAGTGATCCAACTTTGCATTCCATGCTCTAGGGGCTTGTTTTAATCCATACAAGGCCTTTTTTAGTTTGCATACAAAGTCTTTTCCTTCAGCAAGATCAAATCCTTCTGGTTGCTCCATGTAAACTTCTTCCTTGAGATCTCCATCCAGGAATGTTGATTTTACATCCATTTGATAAATCTTGAATCCTTTTGAGCAAGTAAATGCTAAAAACATTCTTATGGCTTCCATTCGAGCTACTGATGCAAAGGTTTTTTCGAAGTCAATTCCTTCGATTTGCGAGTATCCTTTGCAGACAAGTCTGGCTTTATTTCTGATGATTTGTCCATCTTCATTCATCTTGTTTTTGAATACCAATTTTGTTCCAATTATATTTTTATCTTTTGGGCGAGGTACCAGTTCCCAAGTCTCATTTTTTTTCAATTTGAGACATTTCTTCTTCCATGGCCTTTATCCAATAAGGATCTTTGCTTGCTTAAGAAAAATTTCCAGGGTTTATTAAAGATAATAGAGCCACATCATCTTTTCTTGGGGTGCTTATCATCCTTCTTCGAGTTTGGATTTCTTCATCTATATTTCTGATGACCTGTTCTTCCGAATGATATCTTTGAACAAACTTGATCTTGGAGGGAGTTTGTGAAGATTCACTTTGAGGTTCTTCATTCTCCTCTTTTTTTTTTTTCAGGTTCTTCTTCTTCACTTTGTTCAAAGAAAGGCTCAACTTCATGATCTTCAATTCTCTTTTTTGGAAGGCCTTCATCAATCTTCACATCAATGCTATCCACTATTCTTCGTAGATGATTGTTGTAACATTTGTAAGCTTTGCTCCTAGTGGTGCATCCAAGAAATATTCCTTCGTCAACTCTAGAATCAAATTTTCCTAGTGAGTCATCATTTATTTTTATGAAGCATTTGCTTCCAAAAACCTTGAAATATATTATTGAAGTGGGTCTTCCTTTCCATAATTCATAAGGAGTCTTTTCATTATTTGGTCTTAGTTGAGTTCGATTTAAGGTATAAATTGCGGTCCCAACTGCTTCTCTTCAAAATTTTCATTGCAAATCAACTGCTAGTAGTATTGTCCTTGCCATTTCTTGAATGGTTCGGTTCCTTCTTTCAACTACTCCATTTTGTTGGGGTGTCCTAGCAGTAGAGAGTTCTCTTTCGATTCCATGCTCTTTACAGAATTCATCAAATTCTTTTGAGGTGAATTCTCCTCCTCTATCCGTTCTAAGACATTTAATCTTAGAATCTTTCTCATTCTCAATGAGAGCCTTCAGATTCTTAAAACATTCAAATGCTTCGGACTTATATTTTATGAAATATATTCACATCATTCTAGTATAGTCATCAACAAATAGAGCAAAGTACCTTTCACCTTGAAGAGCTGGAGTTCTAGTTGGCCCACACAAATTTGCATGAATGATTTCCAAAGGTTTTGATGTTGAGAACTCCTTATTTTTGTGGCTAGTTCTGGTTTGCTTTCCATGTTGGCATGGGCCACATACAACTTGATTTGGCTTGCATATTTTAGGAATGTCCCTTAGTGCTTTAATTTTGCTGATGTTGACTAGGTTATCAAAACTTGTATGCCCCAATCGTTTGTGCCATAACCAACTTTCATCTGTTTGAATTAAGTAGCATTTATCTTCTTGGATTTTACTGAGAATGTAAACATTATCTGGTGTTCTTACTCCTTTCGCCACAAGTTCTCCCGAGGATGAGTCTCTTATTTCACAATTTTTTGTACTAAAGACAACATTATGTCCTTGGTCACAAATCTGGCTAACACTTAAGAGATTGTGTTTGAGCCCTTCTACCAGCAAGGTATTTTGACCCTTTCCTTGTCCATTGACAAGGGTAGCAGTTCCTTTTCCAATGATTTTAGTGGATCCACTTCTGAAGGATACGTTTCCCTTTTTCTTGTTCAATGAGATAAACTTCTGTTGGTCACCTGTCATATGTCTTCAGCATCCACTATCCATGAACCAATGATTTTCTTCGCTATGAGCACACCGAGCTAGGTCACATTTATCAGTTTTGAGAATTATGCTTTTAATTTTTTCCTTTTTGAGAGGGCAATTTTGTTCATTATGATCATAATTATCACATAATGAGCAAGACGGATCAAACTTAGCCAAAGGATCAAAGGAATTGTAAGTTTTGATTTGTCCTTGCTCTTTAGGACCACATAGTTGGTTTGTTTGATTGTTCAATCTTGGTGCTTCATTCTTATGAGCCTTGCAATGCTTAGCTTGATGCCCAAAGTTTCTACAATAGTAACAATATCCAAGGAAAATAGTTTGATACATGTTGTAGTATCCATAGCTTGAACCAATATTCTTCCTTGGAGTTGCTCTTTCTTCAATTCTTGGTTTTGAAATGGGACTTTGTTTTTGACGAGATGACTTTTCTTCTCTTGGATGGCAAGAGAGTACATCAACATAACTTCTAGTATTATTCTTTGTATTCTCCTTTGAAACCAATTCCAGACTTATCATGTTGAGGTTTTTGAGTATTAAGAATGTTGTCAAGAGCTAGAGAGCTTTGCCAACTCCTTTTGCTTGCTCTAATTCCTTAGAGATATTATTTCAGCTTCACGTTTTTCATAGATATCATCCTTCTCTTTTAGTTTAATGTTCAAGAAGTCTTCCCTTCTTTTTGCTTCCTCTTTTTCTTCAATGGCACTCATTAGCAAACTATCCATGTTTCTTTCATCTTCCAATTCTGAGTCATCATCATTTGTAAATGCCATGAATAACGTTTCTTCGCTTCCAACATAATTTCTTTCCTCATCTGATTCATCATCACTTTCTTTGTGATGACGCATATTTCTAGTTGATTTCTTTTTGATGACTACAAATTCATCTTCATCAGACTCATCTTGTTTGGAGAAGAAGTTCTTCTTATTGAACCCTTTCTTTTTGTACATTATCCTTTTAGAGTCCTTTTCATCATCACTATCATGTTTATGAGGACATTTTGCAGCGTAATGACCTATTCTTCCACAATTGAAACAAATAAGAGGGTACTTACCTTTTAGCTTAGATCCCCTTTTTAGTCTTCATACAAATTGAGCTAACTCGTTTTCAGTGTCAGATTCATCGCTGTTGTAATTCCATCTTTTTCCTTCTTTTGTAGATCTTGAGGCTTTGAAAGTTGCTTCTTTGAAAGTTGGACTCCCTTTCCTCATCTCATAGGAAATAAGAATTCCATGAAGTTCATCCATCTTGAGAGTATCTGGGTCCTTCATTTCTTCTATGGCACTTACTTTGGAGTCAAATCTGTCAGGAAACGATCTCAGGATTTTTTGAACAATGGTGCTTTCTTCAATATTTTCTCCTATTCCTTTAAGAGAGTTAACTACTTTAGCTACTCGGAGGAAGTATGATGCAATATCTTCTTCATCATCCATTTTCAGACTCTCGAATTGTCTTCTATAGGTTTGAAGCTTTGCCTTCTTAACTTTGGAGTCCCCATCATATAGAAAAACCAACTTATCCCATACTTCTTTGGCTGAGTCACAATTCATGACTTTCGTAAATTCGGAATCGGTAATTCCACTAGTGATGGAATTTAAAGCTTTGGCATTACCAACGTAGGCTCTTCTTTCATCTGGATCAATTGGAAGACTTGAGGGAGTTTTGTACCCATCCAAAACAGAGTGCCATACTTCAGGGCCAAGAGATATTAGATAGTATAGGACATCCTCTTTTTCCAAAATCTAAAATTTGTTCCATCAAAGATGGGCAGTTTCCCTGTTGCTTCCATGTTCTTCATTGTGCCTAAGAATCCTTCTTCCAGCTGTTAGGCTGATAACGAAGAAGCTTGTTCTGATACCAATTGTTGGAAACACTGAGAGGGGGGTGAATTAGTATTTCTTTTCAATTGTTAATTATTGCCAGTTAGATTCTTCACAATTAAGGACAGAGAGGTGCATAATAATAATATTAAGGATTAATAAGAACTTCAATCCCCTTTTTTAAATAATAGTATACAATAGGTGAATGAGGGCACCAACCCTTTTAATGAAACAAGCACCAACCTGTTGCCAAGCACCAACTTGGACTTTTGATGAGGCTTTGACCTCTAGGGCTTTGACCTTATCTTCTCAAGGCACCAACCTTGTGTTTAGGGGCACCTACCCCAAGGACACCAATCCCTCAGTCTCTTTTAATAGAAAATGTGTGATGTACTTACTTGACTGTCATCTACAAAAATTCTTCACTGTTCAACACTTCTTGATTTTGACTTCACTATATCTTCACTGTGCTTTGTTCACCATATGACTCCTCTGCTGCAATCTTAGTTCATAGTCCTGTTGAAGAATGTCAGAGACTTGTCTTGAGATGCTCTGTGTCTAGATCCGATATTTTGGTGCTGTAGCTATCTCCCCTTTGCAGAATCACAGATTTTTCTTACACCTTTTATTACTTCAAAAAATTCAGTGATCAATCCGAGCTTACTGTTCCAATCTCCTGTAGGTCACTGAGCTGGCTGTGGTAAGTTCCTGTGGCTAATCCAAATCCTAAAACACAAGTTCGAGCTATTAGATCTGAGGTATATATATGTGCAAGAGACACAGATCTGAGGTATATATATGTGCAAGAGACACAAATCCGAGGTAATATCTTTGTGTTGTATAACACAGATACGTTGTAATGTATCCAAGCTATAAGGTATCTTTGGTCCAAGCCTCCAAACAGATCTGTCCTAAGCCTTTATTTCACTTGTTCTGAAACTTAATTCACAGGACCTAGCCTTGATATGGACTGAAACATAGCTACTGGTCTGAGGGTATTAATCAAATTTTTTTTAACCCAAACAATAATCCTTCAAACCCTCCTCAGTGTCCTAGTTCACGAGTTGTGAACTCTGGTATATCTCTGCAATTGTCTTCACTGAATTGATTTACAGATCTGCGGAATTCTCCTTGACTTGTCACTGCAATAGTCTTGTTCACGAGATGTGAACTACTGTTTCTTCTCCCTGTATTCTTCACCGCAAAAATGAGTGAGTAAAAGTGACAGACGACTCTTATATTTATATGAATTCGATTTGAAATGAAGGGACGCGTCCTTTTGGAGTGAGGCCGACATGTGTATGACACTGTAGGCCGGCTAGCAATTAAATATATATTTGGCAACTTAAAAATTCAATTTCTCACAAACCGCTAGGAGTTTTGGGGCAAGTAAAGGCTCATTAGAACGGGAAAAATATACTCTACAACATGGTATAGGACCCATGTTGATAGGATGCCTCCAAGGTGATAAAAAAACAACTTTTCTTTGTGACTGTCTTTAATTTTGTGTGTAGGAGGTGAATAGGACAGCATGCCTTTTCCACTGCTTGGCTTCTCCTTTGCAGCATTCATGTAGCATCATGTATCAACAATATCATCATATACTAATGCAATGATATGTCATCGTGCAACCTTCATCTTAGTCAAAGTCATATTGACATCAATGACAATCTAAATTAACAATCTCCCCCTTTGTCATTGATGGCAATATTCTTGCCCTTTCAACATTCTCTCCCCTTTTGTCATCAATGGCAAACGGGGTGCCCAAGTACTCCCCCTGTCAAGTTGCTCCCCCCAACAAACTGTTCATGCTGCGTGATTTAATGTGATGCAAGAGAAATGACTCCCATCTTTTGGCGAAGATACTCAAATGCTTCTCGTGGAAGGGGTTTTGTAAAGATATCCGCAATTTGCTCTTTTGTATTGACGAATTCCAACCTGATATTGTGTTCAGCAACTTGTTCACGAAGAAAGTGGTATTTGATTGGAATATGTTTGGTCCTCGAGTGCATTACCGGATTCTTTGAAAGACTGATGGCGCTAGTATTGTCACAAAAAATAGTAATTGGTTGCTTAGTTTCTATGTTGACATCCTTCAAGGCTTCCTTCATCCATAGAATTTGTGTACAACAATCAACAACAACTATATATTCGGCTTCAGCTGTAGAAAGGGATATAGATGATTGTTTTTTGCTGAGCCAAGATACAAGACAATCTCCCATAAAGAATGCATTTCCACTGGTACTTTTTCGATCATCCACGCTTCCGGCCCAATCAGCATCAGAGGCAGTGCAGCAGTCAACGTAGTGCTTCAGAGAGACATCGCAAAGGTAGTGCTTATGCAGTGCAGTGCAGCAGTCGACGCAGTGCTTCAGAGAGACAACGCAGAGCAACAGTAGAGGGTGCTTCAGTAATGAGATGCAACCCAACTGACTTATCTGTCAGTGATTGGGTGATGGTCCTTTAGTTGCGTACTTCTCAGCAATGAGCTGCAGTGCAACAGTTAGTAGTGGCAGTGCTATGGGCAGCATGATGCAACAACTTCAGAGGGAGCTGCAGTGCAGATGTAGCAGTGTCGATGGCAGTGACATGGGCTGCAGTACAGAAGGCAACAACACAATGGACGGAGGGCAGCATGCCAAGCATAAGCAACACAGAGACCGATGCCGAGATCAGGTGATGCTTCTGTGTGGAAGTATTGCTAGAGCACACTCCTCGCTAAGAGGGAGTGTTGAGATTTTGGGGTAGCGTCGGGTGTGCTCTAGCTCTGAAACTTTTTGGAGGGGCTAAGACACACGAGATCTCCAAGACCCATAAAGCGTTTGAAGAAATTTCATCCGATGTAATAGTTATTCAAATAATTAAATTTATTAATGGGGACCCTAAGTCTAACTTAGGGAAATTGAAAAATTAAGGTGAATTAAACTACACATGCGTTGAAATGTTCTAAGTGACGTGGATCAAGCTTTCTTTTAATCTCAACCGTTGATAAGAGATTAGATCATGATTGTTGGTTTTCCAACGAGAAAAGTATAAAGGAAGGGCTTGGGGTCAGTTGGAGGACACACACATTGCAGAAGCTCTGAAGTTAAGTCGAATTTCTGCGGTAGGGTTTCCTGAGGAATTCAAAGTAAGTTTGCAGTGCAGAGAGGGGCAAAGATCGGTAAGGGATGATTTGATTTGAGGCCAAGAATACAATAGTAGAGAGGCAACATCGTACCAGGGCAGTGCGGAGGCCAACAAGAGGGACGCAGCCCAGCCAAGCTGACGCAGAGGGTGACGTAGAGGCCGTGTAGAGCCTTCCAGAGTGACGCAGCGGCAGCCTGCGTTGCGCAGAGGCTACTCTGGGCTAGAGGGTTGACGTAGAGGCGCTCTGAGGGTTCCAATGGGCCAAAAAGGGCTCGTTGTCTATAAATCTCGATTGAGGGTATGATTCAGCTATATTTTCTTTCTCCGAGTGAAGGTACAATTGCCGTGTATTTTCTTTGTAGGGCAGACCGTTTCTGGTGCCCAGATTGTTGTATTTAGATTCTGCATAATAATAAAACCCTCTAGAGTTGCTGCATCGATTTTCACACATTGGGTTTTTCCGGGGACATTTGTCCGAAAAATCTGTGTAATTTTGTCATATGTGCGTGTTGTTCAGTAAATGATTTGTAGATGTGTAGGCTGCAGTTTGTATTTGCTTTAATGTTTTTTCTGAATACTTCAGATAAATAACTTCTTAAATTAATTAAACAAGTAGGCGAAGTAGATCAAGACACTGCAGTAGGGTTTCTGTTTTGAAACTTTCACACCCCTAGCTTTTCTCACCTAGTGAATTACTATCATTCTGTCTCCAAAGACTGAGACTTTGGTGATTTTCTTTTCAATTGCAATTCCAATCCTTGCCAAAGTGCAAGATATTCAGCTTGGTTGTTGGTTGCTACCCCAGACCCCAAGCAAATTGAGTCTCTATTTGTTCATTAGGTCGAAAGATAAGCCCTCTCACTGCTGCCACCCCTGGATGGCCTTTCGAGGCTCCATCAAAGAAGAATGAAAATTGGTTTTTGTTCATTCTCCATTGTTCAAAGTCTGTCAAGTTCTATCTAATACAAAAGTTTCTGCTATCAGTAGGTCGAAGATTGAAGCTACTAGCTTGATCTGGCGGCTTGCCCACTTTTATCCATTCCTTTTCTAATGGATTAAGATTGACAAGATCATTGTCTTTATATCTGCGGACTGTGATTGCCTCAAATAATAGACTTGTTGCCTTATGGGCCACAAAGATAAGGTCTGGTTGTTCTCCTTTGAAAATTGCTTGATTTTTGGCAATCCATATCGAGTATCGACCAACAGATATATCTAGGGGGAGCCTCCCAACAACCAATTTGTAGGGATGAGGCCTTCTGAGGCCATGGATGTTTATTTCTCCATGTTTCGAACATTTCTGCCCATGTTCCAGGGATTGCTTCAATATGTGTCAAATTTGCATATACTACTTGCCAAACTGGCAGGGAGAAGGGAGGGTATCTGAAGAGATGTGGGATGTTTTCCTCTGCTTCCCTGCATAGAACACATCTTGATGGACCTTGTATATTTCTTTTCTTGAGGTTTTTTGCAGTTAAATTTTTTTGTACCAAAGCCCAACAGAAGGCATTGACTTTGGGGATCCCATCGTTTTGCCAAAGTCTCCTCCACAACTTATTGGGAGCGGGATGAGGGAGCCTTTTAACTAGGAGTTCGTAGCCTACTCTAAATGTATATCCATGCTGAGGGCTCATTCTCCAAGATTGCTGAGCTAGAGATGTAATGGATATAGGAGCTCTTCCTTTTAGATTGCAAATTAGTGTTTCCCTTTGCAGCTGAAGATTTGGAGGTAAATTTGGGCACGACCAACCTTTCCAACCCCCCTGATCATCCCATTTGGAGATGTCTTTTAGCCTTACATAACCTTCGTCCTGCATCCAATTTGCTAGATCATGAATTTCTTCTCGTTCCCCCAGGGGTCCTAGATTGTAATTGTCCTTTTAGATGTTGATGCATGCTCCATTTCCAGGGCACCAACTCAGATGTTCAAGAATTATTGGGGTGACTTTGCATAATTTCCAAATTTCCCTGTCCCTGTCCACTCCACTGAATCAACTCTTAGCAGTCGAGATTTATGGAAATATTTTTGCAAGAAAGCTTATTTCCACCACTTTTTGGTGTCAGATAAGAGTCGCCATACAATGTTTCACACCTTTATTGCCAATCCACAATACAATTTTGGGAGCCAAACTATGTTCCATTGCACAAAATGAAACTTTTTATCATTGTGTTTCCCCCCATTGTCAGAGAAATTTCCTTTTATTAGCACTTATTTGGTTGGCCACGCTCTTCGGAGCTAGTAGTCCAGAGCATAGGTATAATGGGAGTGCTGATAGCACTGATTTTACTAGGACAATTTGGCCCATTGTATTAAGCCATTGTGCCCCCAAAGATTTTATCTTCTTTTTAAATTTTTGAAGGACTTCGCTCCAATCATCCATACTCGTGGTCCTAACGAGACGGGGACTCCCAAATTCTAAGGATCTCCATCCAATTTCTGTTGGATATTCAAGGGCATTGGAGATGTCTCTCAACGTTGAGTCAGAACAATTCCAGCCATATAATTGGCTCTTTTTTTTGTTCACAAGCCCCCCTGAGAGATCTAGATAGGAACCAAGCACACGTTTGAAGCGAGATGCAATTGTTTTTGAAGCTCCTCCTAGAAGACTGAAGTATATCATCGTTGAATTATGAGTGATTGACCTCTTTGGTGTTTCTTGCTATATTGAGACCCATCAGTATGCCTTTGACTCTTGTTAACTCCAGATTTCTACTTAAACTCTCTGCTACCATTGTATACAACAGGGGGGAGAGAGGACATCCTCGCCTGAGCCCCCTTGATGCAAGGAAGAATGGAGAGGGTCTACCATTAACCAAGGGAGCAATCCATGGGGTGCCAATACATGCCTTTATCCAATAAAATCATTACTAAATCCAAAATTTTCCATGACAGAGAAAAGGAAGGAGTGCCACCCGATCAAAAGCATTGGCCATATCCAGTTTGATGACAATGTCTAGCTCCCCCCTTTCTTTGCTTGAATGAATGGTCTCTTGCACTAATGCGACATTGTCTAGAATTTGTCGATGCTGCATAAACCCCCCCTTGATTTTCTGATATTATTGCCGGCAATATTTTCCTCAATCTATTTGCTATAATCTTGGTGAGAATTTTATATACTGTGTTGCAGAGAGATAGGTCTGAAACACGAAAAGTTAACAGGTTTTGACTCTTTAGGGATCAAGGCAAGAAAAAGAGGAGTTTGTACTCCCTCCCAGTTTGTCTTTTTTCCTGGACGAATTAAGCATTCTCATTAAATCCTTTTTTTATCACTTTCCAAAATATCTGAAGAAACTTATCGTGAAGCCATCGGGGCCAGAAGCTTTATCAGGATCTAGGGACCAAATTGCTTCAATATCTTGTGCCTTGTCTATTGGCTTTGTGAGCTGCTGATTCTCAGAGTCTGAAACTATAGTTGGGAAAAATGAGAGAAATTCTCTAACTTTTGCTGACTCGTTTTCCTTATCTTCTGAGTATAGAGCTTTAAAGTGAAGGAAAGCTTCATGCTTGATCTCAGGAAAAGAGGACATTTTGGACTTACCCGTGAATTTTTAATTTTAAAAGCTATACATTGACAATTTTTAAAATTTAACTTTGAAGTTTGAGAATAATTTCACGAATAGAATGTTAAAAAAAACTAAAATCATGTGTTTCTCTCTATATTTAACCTGATAGTTTATAGCATAACCAAAATTTGTAAGGCCAAATTTAATTATGGTCTTGTAGATTCATCCAAATTCAAACGATGGAATTTGAGCATAAATCTTCTGACAAAGAGAAGTGAAAAGTCAAAATACTGAAATTTGAATTCAATTTCAGCAGTAAAAGAGTAGATGAATGTGACAGAAGTTCATATCAAATACTTTTTGTTCCATGGATTATAGGTATGGTATTATGTATGGTGTAAATATTTCTCTTTAGAAACTTTTATGGTGGTTCAATTTGTCTTGGTAGTCTGAGCTTCGGTATTGAGCTTGTGATTCAATTTTTCTTTGGTAGAAAGATATGGGAAATACTCCCTCATATCACAGACAAATAAACCAATCTTTTTGGCAAAGTAGCCACATCTCTTTGCTCTCCAATTCTGCAGAGGACTTGCACATGGCTGCCTCGTCTACTTGTCATATGCTGCCAGGCAGGGAAAGTTTTTGCGGGTGAAAAATAGGAAATTGGTGATTTTTTAATTTTGAAAGTTATACATTGACAATTTTTAAAATTAACTGACTAATTTCAGAAATAAAAAGTTCAAAAAAACTAAAATCATGTGTTTCTCTCTCCTATACAACCTGATGGTTTATAGCATAACCAAAATTTTTAAAGCCAAATTTGATTAAGTTCTTGAAGATTCATCCAAATTCAAACGATGAAATTTGAACACAAATCTTCTAACAAAAAACTGAGAAAAATCAAACACTGAAATTTGAATTCAAATCCAGCAAATGAGTTTAGAGGATTGTGACAGAGGTTCATATCAAGTACTTTTTGTTCCGTATGTTATAGGTATGGTATTGCATGTAAATATTTCTCCTTAAAATTTTTATGGTGGTTCGGATTGTCTTGGTAGTCTGAGCTTCGGTATTGAGCTTGTGGAGAAAAATGGTCTGTAATGAAGAAGTTTAAATTAAGTCTGAAAGTTGGTTTTAAAGGATTATTTTGAGCAAAGAAACTGTGCCCAAATGAGCAAATTCAAAGTAAAAAATGATCTTAGAAGATTGAATTTAGCCTCTTTAAGTGAATTTTCATTTAAGTTATACTTGATAAGCTAGTACAAACAATCGCTAATTTTAAAATTTCCATTTTGGTCCCTTCTGATTTATTAATTTTTTCTGCAGAATTTATTTAGGCATTGAGGTCTGCCCAGAAAACACAAGTTGTTCCACTCTCCAACTCATAAGTGAGAATGAGAGTGTCATTGTTCCACTCTCCAACTCATAAGTGAGAATGAGAGTGTTGTTACCTTGCCAGCCCCACACTATCTGCAAAGAACACCTTGCTCATATGTACATACCCTAAATCTCTGCAAAATTGATTGTGTGCTCTCTGAGGAGAAAACCCATGTTCTCAAGTGTAAGGCCCACTGAGGCTGTACAGTCACCTTTGATTTATATACAGCCCTTAGGTTCATCTCCAGGTGATGTTATGGTAGGTTAAAATTTGGTAATGGTTCCCATACCCACTGTGTTAAGGTAAATATTTATTTGAGCTCCTTAATATACTGTTACGTTAGAGCGCAATGTTATGGATGTTTTCCCTAGCAATCTGTGTGGGATGTCTCATGTAAGAGTTAGTTTTTTTTATTGTAGATGAACTTATTGGGATCCAATTTGGAAGTTATTTGACAATTGGAATGCTATTTAGGTTTTTATTGCATATGAGCTTATTAGACCCTGTTTTGAAAGATTTGACTATGAGAGAACTTTGAATATGGTGATGTTGTTTGGTTTGTTTAGGAATGCTAAAATGCATTTCCTACTAAAGTTGAGGGTGGATTGATGCATGTGCCTTTATTCTCTTTTGAAATCACAAATAGCTTTGTGATTTTAGTAGACATTGAATTAGACAGTGGGAAACTGGTTAGTTTGAAAGATCTATTTGACATACTCAAATTTTCTTCTCTCTGTGAACTTTGGGAGTTTGATCCTATCACACACAAGAATGAGACGAAGGTATTAGTGAAGAATGATGCTTAGGAGAAGGGATGAAAATTGGGCAGTAGGATTCCAACAAACTTTGTTCTTATGTATTATTTTAGCAACTTCCAAAAAGGTAAAAAAATGTTCCTGTTTTTTATTTAGCAGCTCCTGAGAAGGTAAAAATATTATTATAAATATATAGGAGCCCCTTTCAACCATGAGGGTGATAAAGGAAACAAGGTAAGCATTCAAAGTGGTGATTGTGAGAAAATAGAAGAAAACACAATTCCAATTGTTGAAAGTGTAACTAGGATCGGTCTTCATATTGACTATGTAATTATGTAAGGGAGAAGACAAAGATAGTAAAGTGTATTTTTGTTGTACTTGCTTCATGGGTTTCATGAGCAAGATTTTATTATAGGTCAATAGACTTCTTCTTGATGTCTATTACGGTTTGTCTTCTGTTTATAAGTGTAATTAAGTGTCATGAATATGAAGAGTCTAGTCATCAATAAATGCTCCAAGACCTTGTCATGGACCTTGTGGAAGAATGGCTCATTAGTCCTCATGTCAACCTTCTTGAACACTGGAAAGTTGGCTTCTATACAGTGATAAAGGCGGCCTACAAATAGTGTGCAATGTCAGCCTAAAAAGGAGGAATTGTGCCATAGATATACATAAGACCTACAACTCATTTGTAACCAAGAAAAATTATGGATTGCTCTGAAACAATGCGGATTTCCTGAGGTTTTTACAAAGTATAAAAGTGCGGATTTCTAAGGATTTGAACATGGTTTCAGTGTGGATATATCACAACAATACATTGCGGATGGTTCTGAGATATTACAACATCACAATAAGTTTGTATATATGCGAGTTAAAAATGAATAGATGCGGATCTGTCTTGGGTAACATACTATCACAGTAAATGCGGATCAACAAGGAGACAATGCAGACTTCTCTGAGTTAGTAACAGCATATAGAAGTCTGGTCAAGTGCGGATTTCTAGAAGAACTGAAGTGTGGGCTTAAGGACATAGAATTGGTGACTAATTCTGGGTGAAATAGATCTGGTTTTGTGATACATCCTGAAGTGCAGTCAAGTCTGAGAATAGAAAGAAGGTAAATCAGAGATTTACATTCCTATCTTTAGTATTCAAAAGGACAGTAATATATCTCAGAGAGTATCAAGGAAGAAGAAATGTTTTGATCAACGAAGAATCAAGGAAGATAAAGTTAGAGATCGAGTTCTTTAATATTAGTGCAGATCTGTGTAAGTTGATGCAGAAATGAATGATCAACATTGGAGGCACATAAAGACGCAGTGACAAGGTCTTGGAGGCATTCATAGGTCAAGGGTCTAAGTCTTGGTCATGGTACTTGTCATTTGAAGATCTATAAGTAGAATTCCTTACGGGTTTCCTCTCTAAGAGGGAGAGGTTTTGCCCTGGCTCGAAGAGCCTAACTTTTGTGTCTTTTGTATTTTGATAATTGACTTGATGAAAGACTAAATAAGCTAAAGAAGAGAAGACATAAGTAGCTCAAGTAAGCTCACAAGTAATTAACAAGAAGAGAATTTGAATTAATCACTAGCTGTCTAAATTCTCAACATGGTATCAGAGCTAAGGTGTTGAACACAAGGGCTAGTTGACAAAGAAGACACTCCAGGAAGTGAAGATCAAAGTTTGGGTTTAAAAGTCAAATCAGTTTGCAAGGAAGACTCTCAAGCTATTTCAAGAAAAATCTTCTATCTCATTCAAAGGATCAACTCATTCAAGACAATAATATTTGCCATCAAAGATTTACATTCAAGGCATTGTTAGAAGTGGACATCATCTTTCGAAGATATCCTTTATCATCAAGGATCCAAGAACATCTAAATTGGAGATTTCAATCTCAGAAGAAGCTCCTAACTTCATCTTCATCATCATTAAGGAAATTGCAAGCCACTCTACTCAAGTATGTATCTATGACCTTACTCAAATTAGTCAAGATGACTTATTGTAAAGGGAGCAACAAGTTGGTTGGGTCATCAAACTTTAGTGCATGGAAGAAGAGGATAACTTTGAATTTAATTGAAGACGAAGTTATGGACTACATCAAAGGATCTACAATTCAACCACCAAAAGAAGATGCTCCAGCTCAAGCCAAGTACATGAAGGGAGAAATCAGAGCCCAGAGGATTCTCATAGAATCCATTAAGGACTCACTCATTCCCTATGTATCAAAACTAAAGTATGCAAAAGAAATATATGAGAAATTGGTGGAGCTATTCTTTGAACTGGGAGAAGTAATGTCTGACACTGAGACGACTACAGTGGTGCTGAATGCTCTACCAGAGAATGGGGAAACTTCACTTCAAGTTTATACGGGAAGAATGAAGCCACACCATTCCATGATTTATGGCCTCTATGTAAAATAGAGGAAACAAGATTGAAAGCCAAAGCTGATACAAGATCAAGTGAAGGGAATCAAGCCTTTGCAACCATATCCAGGAAGAAAGGAAGATTAAGAAAATTTGGTCCTCAGAATAAAACGAGAAATATGGACAAAGTACGATGCTTTGGTTGTAATGAACTTGGGCATTATAAAAGAGATTGTCCTAAATCTGAAAAGGACAAAAGAAAAAGGGAAGAAGCCCATGCCTCAGATTATGAGGGAAGAACCCGATGCAAATAAATCTAAGAAATAAGAAGCGAAAGATCTCTATTATGATTGAGATCATCTTCCTCTTTAAGTGATTTCTGTTGGTTGTAAAATAGTATGATAGGAAACAATGTAAATTGATAACATCATGATAGAAGCATGGTAGGAGCTCTTGGTGAAACAGCGTCAGGAAAACCTCACTGATAACAATACTGATGGAAGACAGTCATCAAGATCAAGGGTCAACCTGGAAACTGGTGCTGACATTTTCTAATGGAGTTTTGTATGAATTCACTAATTATAAAGAAAGCATAATGGTTTCATCAAGAATTCTATGCTACAAAATTCTGGGATGTGATGACATATTGATAAAGCAGGTCAAGGGAATGAAGCTCTTCATTCTAGTGAAATTGCTACAGGATGACTCAAAGGAAAAAGGTATGAGGTATATATATTTATATGTTGACACTGGATGCTGTGAAGTCATGTCATATGGTTGTAGGTAATTGATTTCTATATTTAGAAGTATGATCTATGGAGGAGGATCTCTCTCGATGCACTAACAAATGAAATCAACATAATATATCCTCATATGGAATATGAGGTGGTTGTATATGAACAAGGAATTGAAATTGTAAGTTCATGGGAATGAAGATGTGTAGAAGGGAGGAGATCATGAAGTGCAACCATGTCAAGAGGTAGTTATCATCCGGAAGCCAAGAAGATGTGACTGGAATATCTCCTAGAGGATATGTAGACTTTGATAGAAGTCTGGTAAAGAAGAAGACCCTTCACAAGACATATCATGAGGAGATGTGTCAATCTGAATAGAGGATTTTGATGCCTACAAGAAGATGTCATGGTGAAAGATCATCACTGAGGCAACTTTTGTTTTTTAAAATTTCATACGTATATGTTTATCTGGATGAATTTGTGCAGGGCTGCTAATCATATGAAAGGATGTAAGATCCTCGGAGATGATTCGAAAGAAAGAAACATGGCATAAAAGGTGGACCAGATAAGAAAGACAGGTGAATCACTTTCTGGTAGATGACATGACTCATGAATGAAAGTGATGGATGATCTGTGCCATATGGAGCTAAAGTTGAAGATTCCTCGATTTTGAAATCCATGACATCGAGGGAAGGAATTCTTCATGAGCAGCTGGGTGTCTCACCATTGCTGCTACAGGTCCCTGATTGAGAGGGAGCCTGGTGATAAGTTTCTTACTTGGAAGAAACTGGGTAATTCCTAAGAATGAGCTTAGGTACATTCCTTACACAGGAATGAGTACATTCCCTTGTGGAATAGATCTTCCCTGGCTAAGAGGGAGAGATAGACACATCATTCTGGTCTTCACATGGGAAGACAAGATGGAGGATTGGGTAATCATATGGCATTCGATACTCTTTGAGAATGTGATAAGGCATTCAATATAAGAGTAGTCGGGGACCGATAATCTTTGAGGGCTAGCTACCAAGAGAAGAATAGTCCAAGAAGGTCATACTTTGGGAACACCTGGGTGGAGTATGTACCTTAGAGAGACAATGACTATGGTGTCTATAAGTCATGTGTCTCACCAACATTGTTGCCCATTGTCTTGTTGAGAGATGGGGCTGTTAGTCAAGGCCTTGCACTAGGACAACGCTGGTTGATATGATGCTATACAGATGCGATTACCAATCTGATTCTTCTTATGAGATTCTTCAGTTTGAAAGTGGCCATGTACCTGTATGAATACCTCCCTAGTTAAGAGGGAGCATTGAAAAGTGTAACTAGGATCGATCTTCATATTGACTATGTAATTATGTAGAGGAGAAGACAAAGATAATAAAATGTATTTTAGTTGTACTTGCTTCATGGGTTTCATGAGCAAGATTTTATTATAGGTCAATAGACTTCTTTTCGATGTCTATTAGGGTTTGTCTTCTATTTATAAGTGTAGTTAAGTGTTATGTATATGAAGAGTCTAGTCATCAATAAATGCTCCAAGACCTTGTCATGAACCTTGTGGAAGAATGGCTCATAATAGTCCTCATGTCAAATTTCATAAACGCTGGAAAGTCGGCTTCTATACAATGATAAAGTCAGCCTACAAATAGTGTGTAAGGTCGACCTAAAAAGGGGGAACTGTGCCATATATATGCAGAAGACCTGCGGCTCATTTGTAACCAAGAAAAATTGCGGATTGCTTTGAAACAATGCAAATTTCCCGAGGTTTTTACAGAGTATAAAAGTGCGGATTTTTGAGGACTTGAATAGGGTTTCAGTGCAGATATATCACAACAATACATTGCGGATGGTTCTGAGATATTACAGCATCACAATAAGTCTGTATATATGCGAGTTAAAAAGGAATAGATGCGGATCAACAAGGAGACAATGCAGACTTCTCTGAGTTAGTAACATCATATAGAAGTTTGGTCAAGTGCGGATTTCTAGAAGAACTAAAATGCAGGCTTGAGGACACAGAATTGGTGACTAAGTTTGGGTTAAATACGAACTGGAGTAGTGAACATAGATCTGGTTTTGTGATGCATCCTGAAGCAACTGAAGTGTGGTCAAGTCTGAGAGTAGAAGGAAGGTTTACCTTCCTATCTTTAGTATTCAAAAGGATAGTAATATATCTCAGAGAATATCAATGAAGAAGAAATGTTTTGATCAACAAAGAATCAAGGAAGATAAAGATAGAGATCGAGTTCTCTAATATTGGTGCAAATCAGTGCAAGTCTGTGCAGAAATGAATGATTAGCATTGGAGGCAGATAAAAAAGCAGTGACAAGGTCTTGGAAGCATTCATAGGTCAAGGGTCTGAGTCTTGGTCATGGTACTTGTCATTTGAAGATCTTTAAGAAGAATTCCTTACGAGTTTTCTTCTCCAAGAAGGAGAAGTTTTGCCTTGGCTCGAAGAGTGTAACTTTTGTGTCTTTTGTATTTTGATAATTGACTTGATGAAAGACAAAATAAGCTAAAGAAGAGAAGACATAAGTAACTCAAGTAAGCTCACAAGTAATTATCATGAAGAGAATTTGAATTAATCACCAACCCTCCAAATTCTCAACACCAATAACACTAAAATTATGTGAAAGATCAAGTTAGAAATTGTGCTAGTTCAACATCTAGTTAAATTGATAATACACTCAAACATAGATGCCAACTGATTTAGATTTGTTCTCTATTTGTGGTTTATTGTTGGACATTCATCTTTTCCACAATTTTACAGTTCAAATTTAAAGAGAAGTCCATGGTTGATTTTATATGTTGGTGTTAACAGGTGGAAGAATTCCACATGCAATGGGAGGTATCTCTTGATTAGGGTCTCAATTAAACCGATATTCATTTGGTGTGGCGATACTCATCAGAATGTAGGCCCAATTGCCTATATTAATCTAATTTAAAATGAAAAAAAACTAATTTAAGTAGGAAAAATATATGACATGAAATATGCACAAGTAAATATTGCCTAATCTATACAAAATGTTGGTATTTTGAATGGGCTTGTGTTGCTCAATCAACAAGGGAAAGGGAAAGGGAAAGATTATCCAAAAGTAGCCTTTTAAGAGTTTTGCAGTTGTTGGGATAATAACCATTTAGACTGATATGTGGGCTCAATCAACCACTTGAGTAAATTTTTCTTTTAATGAGAAAGATTATCATAAAAACTATATTTTTATGTTTTTTTAAAATATTTATTTGCATGCAATATCTAATCTATTTTTGTAGAAAAATAAAACTATCTCAAGAGCGAGAGCAAGTTTCAAGGCTAATAGGTGAATATTAGATAATGTAAATTGATAAATTAAAAGCTAATAGGTGAATATTAGATAATGTAAATTGATAAATTAAAATATTTAAAATAATGTCAAATACTTTGAATATCTCAATTAAGCATTTATATTTCGTTTCAAAGGAACTTATAAAGGCACATTCTAATATACACAAAGTAATTGAAGAAGCTAAGTTCTAAGTCTTCAAAAAATTAAATCACAATCTTTGATTAAAAATACCAATTTTTCTTGCAATACAATAATTATCAACCCCTTATCCCATGAAGAAGGCTATATAAATAACAAAATAAAATGAAAACATAAAAATAGAAAAACCCTAAACTCTCGCAAGAGGATTTTCTTGCAGATTAATGACAATTGTTTATCTTGTTGTTTCTGGGTGTAGACGATTTTTACTTTGACTGCAGCTAATCTTCCTATATTTTTTGTGCTAATTGCCCTATCTATTTTGCTAGTTGTAAGGGATTTGCTTCCCTTTCTTTCTCCTTAATGTATTTGACCCACTTATTGTATCTATGAGATATCTGAGTTTAATAGGAATGATATTTTTTAAAATTAATATGACATTGACCCATAGCTCAAAGATATATATCTATTTTTTTGTCTTTACTTGGAAGAAAATTTAGAAATTAACTTCATACACCCATATGGTAATGAGAAGAATTTCTAGATGTGTTTGCTACTTAATTGAGTGATTTGTTGAATTTCATTATTTTTTTCCCCGAGAAAAAATTGAATTTTTTATAAAATATTACAAAAATTTACATCGTAAATGCCACAACATTCCATATGAGAGTATCGCCCTGTAAGAGACAGGCCTAGGGCAGGGATTAACCCACAGTTACATTATGCCTGAAACACTGGACTTATCTTTTTTGCCATTTTCTTTTGTACTTTTGGCCAGCCATCCAGTGGAGCAGAATGTATAATGTCCAACTCCAAGTTGGAGGAGAGTTGGATGTCTTTTTCAGAGTCAGAACTTTCAGATACATGTGCTCACTTGGTGCTAATCACACCTCGATCACTGATCTTCTCATCCTGTTGGGGATCCGCATCTGTAGGAAAAGATGTCTTCTCATTGATTTCCTTTTTTTCTTCCATCTTACCTACACTCTTCTCTTGTGAGTCTTTATGGTTTTCTTGCTGATTTTCTGTTTCTGTTTGCCTCTGGTTTACTTCCGTTTCTTCTTCCTCTTCATCTGATAGTGACACATCTAGAAAATTCCATCCTTTTTTCTTTTGCGGATTCTTGGTTGTTTTTTCCCTGGATAAAGTGCATGTGCTTTGTAAGTGCCCAATTTGGTGGCACACCCTGCATCTAAACGCTGTGTTTTCTAAATCTAATGATTGAGACCACTTAAGGTCTTTGTGGATTAGATGTATGCAGTCTGGCAGGCCCTTGCTTAGTTCCATCTCCACACAGATACGTGCGAAGGTAAACATTCCTATGTCCATTCTCTCTCGGTCCAACTTTATGAACCTTCCTATAGAGTTCCCAATGTTTTCTAGGACCTGATGGTGCCAGAACGAGAGCAGCAGTTTGTGTAAACGCACCCAAACATGCATTTTTGTAACCACCATTGTATTTGCATTGAAACCAGGGAACCATGGGGTTACAAAGAGACCTGCTCTTCCCCAGAACCATGGTCATTCAGTAGTGGAAAATCTATAGTCCTCTGTATTATCAAATTGAACCACGAAAAAACCTTTTGCACAGAGGTAAATATCACAGTTTTGGGTCCAATTTTGGTGTATCCATGCGTGTAGCTCTTCAGGTTTTGGCCAATAGCCATTAAAGTGACATATAACAACTTTTGATTGCAACACATCAAACAGCTCTATTACCTCTGGTATTTCTACAGCCAGATCTGGAATGTTCTCTGTTTTTTCTACAATATATGGTCCTGGTAATGATAAATCTGGAATTTGTTTTTTCCCCTGTGTGGGGGCTTTTCTTCTTGGGATGTCCTTGAAGGAGGGCATTCCTTTTCTTGTTGTCATTGATCTATTAGCTGATGTTGTTCCTGGAACGCCACCTTTGAGTCTAAGATTCAGAAAAATAGTGGCGTTTCTTTGAATTTGGTATTCATTTAATTTAGATGTTTCCTGTAAAGCTCTTCCTAAGAATATCAGGCTTTTTTGTTGAGCCGGGATGCTAGTTCCAGACTTGATTTTATTTTTCAGCTCTGATACAGTCTCAAAGTCTTGCACCCAAAGGACCATTGTCTTCCCGTCTATGGATTTAATGAAAATTTGAAAATGAGGATGCGGCGCATAGCTCACACCACCACTACCACTGTAAAGCAGATATGTGTCTGTCCCCCGAGGGTATAGAGCACTAGCAGGGGTCAAAGCTTGTCTGGGGGGCGATATGCCACCAGTCAAGAGGGGCCGAAAGGATGGCATTGCCTCTCGCCAAAGAATCATTAGAGGAGAAAAATGAGGGGCCACTGCCTCGCGCCATCGCCGCAACAAAAGAGAAGGATGAGGGGTCGTCCCCCCAACCACCCTCCCCCTCGTCACATCCCCAATTGCGATATTCCTAAAAAATGAATTGGAGAATTATAAAGAAAAGAGAAGTACCAAAAACAAAGAGTCATTGACTCGAACAGTGAGAGCTGGAACCTTCTGCACCAAAATAGGGGAGGGCAAGCGGCAAATGGGGTCGAGCGCCGAGGAGAAAGAGCCAGCGGTTTCCATGTTTCTGAGTCCTCCAACCATATGCGCAGAGTGAGAAACCTAGGAGAAAGGCCAAGCACCCTCAACACTGGAATGATCATGCAGTCTCCTCCCTCGCTGAGCCCTTTAGATGCCTGCAACACTGCAGAAAGCCTCTAGCACTCCCCATAATACCACAATGCCGGGTGGTAGAAATATAATGTCTATCGACCACACAATTACAAGTATTTTCAGCCCTGGAATCCCTCTTTTCTCCCCTTTCACAACATTCCACAGGCGCAGGGATCCCATATTGTGTTGGTGATAGTGGAAAGCAAAAACAGGGGATCATGGGAGGCATCTCCCTTTCCACCGCCGCCCTGCCGTTGGCCACCAAAAATTCTCCATCCTGCATCTGCGAGTGGTGGAAGCCATGACTCCCTGAATAGAGCCGAAAAACCTCATCCAGCTTGACCTGATTTCTATCAGTGGCCACAACACCTAGAAACCCTAGACCAGAAGGACTTCCAATGCTCCGCTCCATTTTTTCAATTTTTTTCCGTTGAATTTCATTATTGCTAGCTTCTCTGTAATCATTTACTTCTTGAGTGCAAAAAGTCAAAGGTAATACTTCTTTTATTTCACTAGGATAGGGAATATTGAATTCTTCAATAATATCTAATGCACTATCCCAAATTGCGTCATACAAGTCATTAAATTCTTTAATGATGAAGAAGATAGATTTCCTCTTATCCAATGATATTTGCATCATTCTTTTTTCTTCCTTGGATAGTTTTTCGAGAACTTCATAATTATCTTTGTTTTTTCATATGACAATTTTGACAAATTGATCTAAAATAACACTATCATCTTGCATTTTAACATCAACCTGATTTGTAAAGGTTATCAAATCATAGTAACTGTTTTTAAATTTATTCATTTGATTGAAGAATTTCAACTCAACTTGTTTGAGTTGATCATTAACAACAGTGGCATGCTGTTTTTTGAGTTGACTTATTTGTTCTCCTAGACAAATAATACTAGTTTGAAATCCTGTAGAAAAAATATTAGGAACTATTACTTCATATGTAAGTTTACTTAGTAGAAAATTAAAAACGGGCAATGTGTCGCAATTTTTAGCTGTGCAAGAAACTATTACGAACTATTCATATTTTTTTCATCATAATTTCTTTAACCATACTTGCTTTGCAACAAAAAGAAGAGATAAACATTGTGTTACTGTAGATAAATTAGTGTGAACAATGGTAATGTTATGGTATGTTGGAAATGTTGTCATTGATGGCAAAGGAGATGGCAAAGGAGGAACACCTGAGACAGCAACAAAGCAAAGAGAGCAGCATAGCAGCAAGATGTAGAGAGGGTCGAGCAGCAGAGACAGGGTCATTTAAAGAAGCAGAGGCAGCAAAAGGAGAATTAAGGAGTAGCATCAGTCAAGGAGCAGATGAAACAAAGAGAGAAGCAAAGTAGTAGAGAGGTAGAGGCAGCAAACAAGTAGCAGAGGTAGCAAAGAAGCGAACAAAGGAAGCAAAGGAGACAGGCGGAAGAGAATGTCGAAATGCAATAGTCAAACAGCAGAACAGAAGCAACGACAGAGACAGAGAAAGAAGCACAGCTAAGGCAGAGGCAGAGGCAGAGGCAGAGGCAGAGGCAGAGCCGTTATCACAGAAAGGCAGAAGCAGAGGCAAAGCCGTTATTCCGAGAATCACTACCCCAGCTGGTAGATACACTAAACATAAATTTCAGGAATCGTAACCCAGGCGGAGGATACATAAACACAATTTCAGGAATCTTAACCCAAGCGGAAAAGTATATATATGGGTAACGCGTTATATAAAAAGGACCAAGCCTACAATACAAAGCATATGTATTATATGCTTGTACGCAAGATTAAACGACTAAAGGTCCCATTGTTCGATTTTTTAAACAAACGAAGTAATATAAGGTGAATGACTGAAAACCTTATGCAAATGATTGCATATAAACCAAAGTTAATACTCAAGTAGGACCACACATAAAATTCCGAGAATCGTTACCCAACTGGAGGATACATTAGAACTGAAGCGGAAGCATATATATATGCAGCGCTTTATATAAGCATAGCGCCTTTTAAACAATAACCAAAGTAATATAAGGTGGGACCCTTATGAATCGCATCGGAGAATATAAGGGCAGCAGAACAGATTAACAACAGGTTGCGATTGCGATTGAAGTTCCGAACCCGATGGGTCTATAAGTTATGATTTTATATATTTGAGTTCCGGTCTAATCGCATCGGCACATTTAAATGAACAGTAACCAATCGCATCGGAATTAAAGCGGAACATCAGAACATCTCAATGAAAGTTGCGATTGCGATTGAAGCCCGGACCCGATGGGTCTATAAATTATGATTTTATATGTTTAAGTTCCGGTCCAATCGCATCGGCACATTTAAATGAACAATGGTCAATCACATCGGAGTGAAAGCAGGGCAGCGGGACTTGCAACTAAAAGTTGCGATTGCGATTAATCGCAATTGGAGTAATCACATCGCATCAGAGTAATTGCAATCGGAGCAGGATCGGAGTAATCGCAATCGGAACAAGCCGACATAGCGGAACATGTAATGAAGTTTGCGATTGCGATCAATTGCAATCAGAAATCTCTGGAGGAGACTCATCGCATCGGAGCACAAACCAAAGTTCGGATGGTGGGCCCGAACATTCGTTTAAATGCCGTTGAATTCGAAGTTCAAGAAATGGTCATATATGTTGCATGGTTCACTTTATAATACAGAGCATTGTGATATATATATATATATATATATATATATATATATATATATATATATATATATATATAAAAGGCGCATATGAATGGTTGATGTAATGTGTGGGCTCAGATATGAAATACGCTGATATGGTGAGGTTATTAAAGTATTTGCATATGCGTGAGGCATAATCAATAGCGAGTATATGCAGAGACTTCTATGTAATGGCTTGGCCAGGATATTTGAATATTAATCGGAAATATTATACGTTGGGTTTTTGATTATGGTTTAACCACAGTTTTGAAGATGCCGAGAGTTGATTAAACCAAAGGTTCTGTAGTAAAAACTATTCAAAAGACATTTTCACTTTGAAGACTTTGGAATATGTGGGTCCCGATATATATGGCCCTGTATGAAATATTGTAAAGATTGAAATATGAATGAATTTATACGTATGGTTTTATAACCATGGAAAAATGAAGTTTCCACATTAATTCAAGTTTGCCCAGATTTAAAATCAGCTGTTATATTAAAAGACAGTGATATATGCAGCAGGTGCACAAAAGTACAGTGAACAGGTGAATAAACACAGGGATGAAAATGTGGGCCTAAAAGAGGTAAACAAAGAATGTAGGAACTGGAAAAGTCACAGGGAATTTTTCAGGCATGATGAACAGAAGTATGCAAATCAGTTACTTAACAGTAGCAGAAAAGACAAATCCAGTAAAGCCAAAATCCAGAAAATGAGCTGAGTGAAATTGAAATGTGTAATTGAAAATGTGAATGTAAATGCTGTAATTAATTTTTATTGTTTGTGATGCATTGGCAAGTCTCTGGTAGGAAAACAAAACTCCCACTGTAGTATTGAAATTCATGCATATTGTTATATTTTTCTGAATGAGCGGGTAAAGAAATGAGAAGGCAGAAGGCAAAAAGTCAGGACTATTCACTTCAAATTCCCCGAGGAATGTAAAAAGTCATGTGATGAACTCTATATATAATATCAACTTGATATGCATAAAAGAGGTTAGACAGTGAGTGAAAAGAATGCAGAAATGAAGCAGTGAGGTAGAGAAGAAAGAGGAGCCGAGCAGAGAAGAAGGAGGAGCTGAGAAGAGAAGAAAGAGGAGTTGATAGTGAATCTGAGAAGAGACAGAAATGATTTAAGGCAGATATGAAGACTGATGCACAACAATGAAGATGGTACAGAACAACGCTGATATCCAAGGTAAATCAGCAAGTGTTTCTCTTTTGAAAAAGTAAGGAAGTTGGAGCTTCCCTATCAAGTTGTAGCTTGATAGATGTCAGTGGTAGCTAACTGAGGTTGGAGCCTCCTGTAGGTTGGTGGCTGCAGAAAATAGATGGGAGTTGGTGCTTCCACATCAAGTTGTAGCTTGATAAAATGTCAGTTGTAGCTGACTGAGGTTGGTGCCTGCAGAAAATTGATGGGAGTTGGAACTTCCTTGCAAGTTGTAGCTTGCAGAATTGAGGTAGGAGCCTCCTGTAGGTTGGTGCCTACAGAAAATCAGTGGTGAGAGGGAGTTGGAGCTTGCCTTTGCATAACAACAATAATAAGATGTGGTTTTCTCCCTTTATGGGTTTCCACTTATATCTGGTGTCTCTGTGCATGATGTTTATGGGTTGATCTAGTTTATATCATCTGCTTAATACTTGCTACTCTCATATTAAATCTACTGTTACTTTATACTAATGCTTGCTGCTCACACTCTAAGATTACTCACATGTTAAGTTGAACATGAAATGAAGGTGTAAACAAGTGTTAATGAAAAAGTTTTAAAAGTCCATGAATGTGTTAAACTGGTTCACCCCCCCACCCCCACTCTCAGTTTAACTAAGGGTTTAAAAATTGGTATCAGAGCTGGTTCCTTTGGTGCAAGCCTAATAGCTTGAAGGAGATCTGGTTAAGTCATGGACTATCAAAATGTACCTGTGTTAAGTACGACAAACTTTCATGAATGGAGAGATAAGGTTAAAACATGATTATTGGCTTATGAACCTGAAGTATGGAAGCTTGTATGTGATGGTTACGGCACAGAATCCCCTACGATGAAAGAAAAATAGAGGAATGCCAAGGCAAAATGTGTGATATATAACAATCTTCATAACAAGGACCTTGAGTTGATAATGGATTTAACCTCTGGAAAAGAAATCTGGGATAGATTGCACATCATGCATGGAGTAAACACTAAGGACTGCACTGACAAGAAGGATAAGAGAATTAAGAAGAAGAAAAATTCATGTCAACAGAAAAATATTCAATCAAATGAAGTACCTGGTAGTGTGAATGGAGATAAGAACCATGAAGAAATTACAGTTGAAGAAAAAGCCAAGCTTGACACTGCTTTGACTGAAATAGAAAAATTGAAAAATGAAAACAAAGACCTTAAGAGTGGTGCAAATATGTGATGAGAGAGAATATGAAGATAGGAAAGAAATTATTGGCCTGAGGACACAGCTTGAAGAGGCAAAGAAAGTAGAAGACACTCTGCTGCAACAAATGAGAGAGAAGTGTCAGGAATGTGAAATATTGGAAGAAGAAGTAGTGAGCCTAAGAAAGAACGTAGAAAAATCCCAAAGAGAACTATTAATGAATACACCTCTAATGAAAGGCTCTGGACAGTTGGACCAGATTCTAAATGCACAAAGGTCACCTCTCATAAAGACTGGAATAGGATATGAAGGAGAAACTAGTAAGTCCAAGGCAGAAGATAACAAGAAAATAATCTTTGTAAAATCTGTAAAGGAAAATGAAGTAGCTCAGAAGATTCCTACAGAAGAGGAAACCAGCAGGAACATGAGTTGCAGAGAAATAAATAGAATCAAGAAGCAACATGAAATGACAGAGAATGAGAGGATGAAACAGTCAGCTTAAAAAGGCCCATACACTTATGAGGGTGAATTGAATAAATTCGGAAGATGTCAAAGAAGGTTCTTTCCTCCTATGGGAAGTATCACTTGTTTTTCCTGCCACAAACCTGGACATACTGCATCATATTGTAAGACGAAGCCAATCCAGTCCAGCCAGCGAAGGATGCAACAAAAGAGAAGAACCCCTCAAACAAGCAAATGGAAAAGACAATCTTCCACCAGGTACACAAACTATTTCCATGGCTACTGTTATGCATGCAATAATTTTGGACATAAATCTGTTGAATGTAAATTGTATTAAAAAAGGGGAACAAAGTATTGTACATCAGCTCAAACATACCTTGGTAGAATAAGATGTTATGTATGCCTCAAGCTTGGTCACAAAGCAAAGGATTGTAAACTGCCATATATATTAGAGAACTCTAGACATATGAAGGAAACAAAGCAAATCAAACAAAACTATGAATTTAAAAGAAGTATAAACATTATGAAAAACCCCGATATAGTATGGAAGGAAAAGAGAAAGGGGGAGCCTATTATATCAATAACATAACGAATCCTCCAAAGTCTTAGGGGGAGCTGCTCTAGGAAAAAAAACTAATATCCAACCAGTGATAAATATGAAGCAACATCCCAAGGGTGGAGCAGTTCATATATAGACCCCATGAAAGTAGTCCAAGAAGAGCTCCATGAAATGAGAACAGCTATGAGAACAAGAAGGGAAAGGAACATCCCTCTAATAGAGAACTATTGAGGAAGAAGATAATATGAAGCATTCAATAGTTGACAAACTGATGGAATAATAGAAAACAACAAGAAGCCATGGTAATAGAAAGAAGACATCATCACCTTAAATGATGATCACATTGTGCATCATACTGCTAGAATTGACAATGAATCACATTAAGAAGAATGAGTAAGAAAAGTGCATGTCATCATTAATATCATTACATCACTCATCTATGAAAATTCCCCTTGGAGGAGAATGGTTAATGATGTCAAGATCAAATTCAGAAGATTGATGATTGTTGGTGTGAATAGTGGAAAGATCAATAATAGAAACTATGGGTTCATGTGCAAGATAAAGTGAAATCTTTGCATAATTTATCAAGGTAGTATCAATTGGAACTTGGTACAGCAGCATGCCTATCTACAGAATATCAAGTATTGTCATGGAGCAGTGGTATGATACAAGTCCTCAGGATCAGGGGATTATGGCAAAAGTACATCAAGGTAGTATTCCCAACGTTCTCTGGATTATGCATTCAGCATGAAAAGGTTAGTATTAGAGCTAAAGGATCAGCATTCTGTTTACACTTGAAGCATTATATTGAAATTTGAAGCAGTATTTTTTATATATGATTGCATGCCCTTCTGAAGTCAGTACATATATAACTTCAAGGCCTCTTTTCTTAAGATCTTTCATAAAACCGTGAGAAGTTACTGATTCATCACAAGCATACTTCAACAGAAAGGAATTGCTAGTAATCCACCTTTAAAGAGAGATTGATTACTGCATGATTGAGAAGTGAGATTGACTAATACACTGAACGTATCTAGTCTCAAGGTTTTGTTGTGAAAGTTCATTATGAAAGCAGTAAAGGCATTTGATCTCTTAGATCAAATTCTAGTTAATTCATTGATCACATCGTAACATGGACCTGCAGCTATTAAGTGTAATATCATTATCAGCATCCTAGCTCAAATCATCACTAACAGGCAAGAAAAATGAACCATAGCTATAAAAGACATATTGGCTTCATCACAATTGAAAAAATGCTGTACTACAGATGAGTATTGCAGAAGAAGACATATTCCATCCACAATCTTCCTCAACAGAAATGTATTGGCGCACTACATCAGATAGAGACTGAAGTATATTTGAAGCATTCTCAGTATTTTAGGTTTAATCCAGTGATGCATCCCTGATTAGATAAAGCTGGTACAATGTGTTCTATGAAGTGTCATTATCCTCACTTTTTGCTTTATACAAGTGAAAGGAGTCAGTGCTTTGGGATTGTATCAACTTGCAGTGTACATTCAAGATCAATAATTCTCAAAGCGTTCTCTCAACAAGTCTTGTACACCAGTCTGAAGCAGCAGGGTGCAAATTCAGAAGAAGGTGGTCTAAAGACAAATCAGAGAGAGGAAATGCAAAGACAGAATCTACACTGAGCAATGTGCAACCCTTTGCCATTGATGTCAAAGGGGGAGGAAAAGCAGGAAATAGTAGAAAGGGTCTTCTAAAAGAAGCTAGGCAGAGGAAAACTTGGAAAAAGCATTGGATTATCGGTGGATGTGTTGCCATCAATGAAAAAGGGGGAGACTGTTGGAAATGTTGTCATTGATGGCAAAGGAGATGGCAAAGGAGGAACACCTGAGGCAACAACAAAGCAAAGAGAGAAGCATAGCAACAAGATGTAAAGAGGGTCGAGCAGCAGAGATAGGGTCATTTAAAGAAGCATAGGCAACAAAAGGAGAATTAAGGAGTAGCATCAGTCAAGGAGCAGATGAAACAAAGAGAGAAGCAAAGTAGCAGAGAGGTAGAGGCAGCAAACAAGTAGCAGAGGCAACAAAGAAGCGAACAAAGGAAGCAAAGGAGACAGACAGAAGAGAATGTCGAAATGAAACAATCAAACAACAGAATGAAAGCAACGGCAGAGACAGAGAAAGAAGCACAGCTAAGGCAGAGGCAGAGGAAAAGAATATAGAGGCAGAGCCATTATCGCAGAAAGGCAGAGGCAGAGGCAGAGCCGTTATCATAGAAAGGCAGAAGCAGAGGCAAAGCCGTTATTCCGAGAATCACTACGCCAGCTGGTAGATACACTAAACATAAATTCCAGGAACCGTAACCCAGGCGGAGGATACATAAACACAATTTCGGGAATCTTAACCCAAGCGGCAAAGTATATATATGGGTAACGCGTTATATAAAAAGGACCAAGCCTACAATACAAAGCATATGTATTATATGCTTGTATGCAAGATTAAATGAATAAAGGTCCCATTGTTCGATTTTTTAAACAAACGAAGTAATATAAGGTGAATGACCGAAAACCTTATGCAAATGCTTGCATATAAACCAAAGTTAATACTCAAGTGGGACCACACATAAAATTCCGAGAATCGTTACCTAGCTGGAGGATACATTAGAACTGAAGCGGAAGCATATATATATGCAGCGCTTTATATAAGCGTAGCGCCTTTTAAACAATAACCAAAGTAATATAAGGTGGGACCCTTATGAATTGCACAGAGAATATAAGGGCAACGGAACAGATTAACAACAGGTTGCGATTGCGATTGAAGTTCCGAACCTGATGGGTCTATAAGTTATGATTTTATAGATTTGAGTTCCGGTCTAATCACATCGGCACATTTAAATGAACAGTAACCAATCACATCGGAATTAGAGCGGAACATCTCAATGAAAGTTGCGATTGCGATTGAAGCTCGGACCCGATGGGTCTATAAATTATGATTTTATATGTTTAAGTTCCGGTCCAATCGCATCGGCACATTTAAATGAATAGTGGTCAATCGCATCGGAGTGAAAGCAGGGTAGCAGGACTTGCAACTAAAAGTTGCGATTGCGATTAATCGCAATTGTAGTAATCGAATCGCATCAGAGTAATCGAAATCGGAGCAGGATCGGAGTAATCGCAATCGGAACAAGCCGACATAGCGGAACAGGTAATGAAGTTTGCGATTGCGATCAATCGCAATCGGAAATCGCTGGAGGAGACTCATCGCATCGGAGCAAGGCAGCACAGTGGAACAGGTTAATGAAGTTTGCGATTGCGATCAATCGCAATTGGAAATCTCTGGAGGAGACTCATCGCATCGGAGCACAAACCAAAGTTCGGATGGTGGGCCCGAACATTCGTTTAAATGCCGTTGAATTCGAAGTTCAAGAAAGGGTTATATATGTTGCATGGTTCACTTTATAATACAGAGCGTTGTGATATATATATATGATAAGGCGCATATGAATGGTTGATGTAATGTGTGGGCTCAGATATGAAATACGCTGATATGGTGAGGTGATCCGATCACGGGTCGAGTACTACCCAACCATCACGCGTACGGTACTAAGATATTTTAAAACGACTATGGCTTATACAGGTTTAAATGAGCATGTTAGTTTGCATACACATATTAACATGAATTAGACATAATCAGGAAGCACATAACACATAAGCGAAAGACAACCAAATTGGTAACGGAGTTCACCCCTCCAACTCACTGGGGTTACATCTCCGGACCTGCTTCAATTGGAAGGCAGATCCTTTATATTTCATCTTCAAATTAAGCTTTCATACATTCCAGTTCCATGGCTGAGCATTAGCCAAGCACTATGGCTTTCAAAGGCTAAGTTTCCTATCCTTTCTCCTCCCCCCTTTCAAAGGCTCACATCATGAGTTTATATAGTTTTTCCCCATAACTCCCCAATCCACAATAGTAGGATCTCAAGACATTTAAGGAAAGACAAACTCCATGATTCTAGGACTTTAAAACTTACTCAAGGCAAAAATGGCAAACCCAACTTCAAGGATCTTAACCATGCCAAGAAAGCTCAACCTCTCAATGAGAAATAGCAAATTAGTTGTGAGGTCAATTCTCACATAAAACTAATTTCTCAAATGGAAAATAAGTGAATATTTTGGTGAGTCATTTTCCACTCACTTAGAACATTATCCACTTCATAATTTTAAATGAAATAATGAATTAATTTACTCATTACTTTGTCACCCATCATAAAGTGTCTTCATGGTGCATAAGTAAACTTCTTTGTTGGTGGAGATCCTCCTGGATCAAACCTCCCCGAAAAGAAAACTTTTGGTCTCCAAAAGTATCAGCTTCAATCAACTCAACTGTATGCAAAATGTCTCTGAAAGGCAAATTCCATCATGACTCCTTCACCTACCGTTCTTCGGAATCGGAAGATAATGCCAACACCTGCAACTGTTGCAACACAAATGCCTGAAAAGGCACATTCCTGCAAGATTCCTTCACCTCAGTCCTTCAGAATCGGAATGCAAAAGCCCACATCTGCATAAAGCTGCAACACAAATGTATGAAAAAGGAACATCCCTCCAAGATCCCTTCACCTCAGTCCTTCAGAATCGGAATGCAAAAATCCACATCTGCATAAGCTGCAACCTGTAGCTGATCATACCTGTTTACAACACTTGCCAAGGGTTCATTGGTCAAGTTTACATGCCAAAATGGCTTTAGGAAAATTTCCTGATCCCATTTGCTTACAAAGATGCCAACAAGGCTTAATGCGTAAAAATACGCCTCTCACTCTCACTCTCCCTTACATAAGAGTGGCTAAAAACAAGCCTTTTCCAATGCTTCATAAGCATTTTTTACATCATCTCTTTCATCGTTGGCCACTTTGGCCTTTTACATGACATTCAACCATTTACATGCAAAATTTTTTAATGCCAACCATGGCCTCTTACATGGAAATTACCAAGTAATGTAATGTGACAAATATGTGCTCAATGGAACAATATACAAATGGTTCAAAAAAACCCCTTTTAACATGCACGGGCTCAAACTCCTAAACAATACCAACTCACCGTGTGTGTCTTTGTCCACTCATTCCACTGGTAGCGCTCCTTTCATTCACTGCTTTCTCAGTGTTTCAATAACACAGCAAAACCATCTATAATTTTCCTGTGCCTTGGAGGGCTTCCATTGCAGTTGCCACACAATTTGGATTAGAAAAGTCCACAAAGCATAGAACAAGAGGCTCTCCTCCAGGATTTCTGGCCTCCTTGTTTACAAGCCTAACTTCCTTGAAACCAACAAAAGGGCGAAATATGTGAACTGCTTCTCTGCGAGTGCACTTAGGTGGGAGGTCCTCAACAAAGAGGGTGTTGGACGCATCTGCTGGTAGATGATCATCGGGCCTCCTCAACGAATCTCTGAGCTGGCTATAAACATTATGATGGCCAACAAATGATAGTATTTTCTAAGAAGTATCCGCTCAATCATACTGTTCTTGGAAATATTGTAAAAGCGTAGAATGGAAAAGCAAGTAATGGCTAGCCAGTATATGCAGAGTAACAATCTTTCCAATGGCTTCTCCAATGACCCAAAATAAAGGGTGTGATTGAAAATCCTTAATATAAAACAACCATCCCGGTACAATCATGGTTGCCGTTATCCCAAGAGCAACATAGAATGTAATAGACCTTTCAAAATCTCCAGAAGCTTTTCCATCATTCCTTGAAGCTTGAAACTTGGATAGGTTTGTACAACAGTTCCAAAAATGAAGAATAACTTTGTAAACTCTCGACATCAATAGAAGGCTACCCAACAATGCCTGGATGATTGTACTGATATCGTCCCTCTTCTTATTAAGGCCTCCAAAGAATTCACTTGCCAATGGAGCCTACAGGTTGACCTTTGAGAGCATAAAAGCTAGCATGTCTGAAAAATAAAGGACTAGGCCACCAACAACCAATAGAGCTTCCCCTATAGAAACACAGGAAGGAAATTTATGAAGAATATATTGCAGTACTATTCCAGATACCAAGGCATGCAGCAGCAGCCATACCATTACCATGGGTAGAACAAGTTCAACGAACTGGCTCAATGTTGCACTTCTCATCATCGAAAAGGAACACTGAATGCCAAAAGCAACCACAAAAGACATGCTAATAGTCAATATTTGCATCCTCTTTACCGGGGAATGGTCTTTGACTGCTTCACTGGAATACCATAGAACAAAATGCAGGAAAAATAGAACACCCAAACTGCAAGCACATGCAGCCCAAAATTGCAGCCTCAAGTTCTCTAACTCTGGAATCTCACTGTGATGCTCTGAAAGGCCCAAGTATAGTTGGATCAACCTCGACAACATAACGATGGGCAGTGTCACTGCTCCCAAAAATATGCCAGATGTTGAACCTGGCCTGGTTTTGAGGCGATCGATCCTCAATTTACGGGAACCATCTTCAGCTGCGAGCTCGAGCAACAAACCGGCGGCCCCCAGAGAGATGAGCCCCAGGGAATCCCATAGCAAAGCAGAGGGTGCGAGACACAGCACCCTGCTGATCACCAGTGCAACCACAAACGCCTCTCCTCGGCTCCCCATCAATTAGAATCTGGTCTTTTTGGAAATTTCGTGTGCTTCAATTGAAGAGATAGGCAGCATCGTTTGTCAAAAACCAATGATAACCAATCCTGGGATAGCATCTGCAGTTATACGCAGACGAGGAGGAGGATCCACATCAACACACAAAATTTGATTCACGTTTGGATCTTTTAGAACATCATCATCAAAGAAGGAACACGAAGAAAACGCCCAGAGCGACTCTGCTCCAGGTCATAATCGATGCGGTGTTCGATTTCTAACTTCCCGCCGCCTAAGTTCCTGGACAATAGGAGAATGCCCAACAGCTCCCTCAAACTCCTCCATGGTTAGCTGCCTGCCAGTTTCCACGTCTCTGAGTTTGTTCCACATGCCATCTTCGCCTACTTCATTCACAACAAACTCCTTTCCATTATCCAGAATGCCGATTTTGTGGCACAAAATCCGGCAATTAACTTCTATCACGGAAAACCAATCCATGAATTCCCCACCGGCCCAAATTTATCGTGGGAAATGAATTGCCTTCCCTGACTATGCTGATGACCATAATCTTCACGTGAAAAATGTCCGCTCCCCATTTCTGTTTTACTGAACGGCGATCATGGGAGGAAAACTAACAAAATCGGCTTACACCACTCTCACCGATAACGAATTTTGAGATCCATTCTGCCAGGGAGTCATCGTAAATACTGAGATCACATTTCTTTTCATTATAGGGGCAGCAGGTAACAAAACCAAGACTGCTATTGGAGTCATGTACAGCGATAGATTCTTCAGAAGAAAGCAAAATGCCTGAGGACAGTTTTTAGAGCCTGTGCAACTGTTGTACCTATGTACATATAAATCCATACCAAAAGAAACTTGGTTCTCCTCCACTGGCAATCGCAACTCTTGCAACTACAGACACAATGGTGGCAGATGTCGAGGATCTAGCTGTAAAAGCGTGAACCAAATCGACACATTTTGATACGTGGGCACAAAAGACATTAGAGAGTGAATCTAAGAGCATCTGCTATGTAAGCATTTGTTTTAGTTGCAGGTATTCCATGTTTCTTGCACAGGTTCTGAAGCTCTCTCGTGGAGAGACTACGATAATCTACAACTCCCATCTTTGCTACCATTAAGAGCATCAAAAGCCGGTAATTGCAGCTTATGGTTGTTGTTGTTGACAATTTCATAGACACAAAATTGCTTTTGTCTTAAAGCACTTAATGGTACTGATCTTCAATGGCTTACGAAGTGCACTAGACAACAGGTTATTCCCCAAGTTACTGACCGATTCAGCTAGAGGTCGATCAGCAGCCTCCTTTTTTTTTCTTTTTAACTTCAGGTCGCAATAACTTTTCCATCTGGAGGCCGTTTGACGTGATTCCAGCGTCATTGGATTCCTCTTGTCGATCTCTTCGCGATGGTTCCATTATTTGTTGATTCCGAGTTAGAAGAATTTTGAGAATTTTCCATCAAAAGACGAATACCTGCCCCCATAAAACTCGAAATTTTTCAAAAGATCAGAAATATAACTTGCAGAAACATCATGAAATGCTTACCAAACTCGAACCAAGCATTTCTTTCTTGTAAGCGTGTTTTTTGAATGGTGAATGGAGCTTTCTTCACGAGCTCTTTCGCCATATGTTTGCTTGGCTCTTGGCGAATTTCGGGGTGCAACTTCCAGCACTTCTTCTCCCAATGGCCACTGATTTTGCAGAAATTGCAGAAATTAGACCGTTTCCCATTCCACTGTGTCTTCATGATAGGAGGATTTAGAACGTTCTCATTCTTCTTGGTCTCCCTTCTTGTGGGAAAATCTGTCTTCTTAACCCACTCTTTCCTTGTATGATGCTTAACTACACCATAGTTAGCAGATCTATGAAAGAAATCACTTCTCTTATGTGCAAAAGTAGAATCTGAATGATTGTCATACCTTCTTGGCTTGTCCTTAAATTGATGGAAACTAGGTGGCTTGATTCCTTTCTTGGAATCAGGTGATGAAGAGATGAATTTTGTTTCAGCTACCTCTAAGCATTCTCCTTCTTCCCGTTGATAACCCAAACCTGCAAATGGTTGTCTTGGTACAACCTCCAATGGTTGGGTGATTCCTTGGCCATTTATGCCAAGTCCACCTCCGCTATACCCCATCTTTGTGAGGATTTTCATGCCAACATTAGTTTCATATTGAGAGAGAACAGAACTTGAAGTGACATCACATACCTCGGTTTGACATGCAACCTCCGTCGTCTCAACCTTGTGCAATTTAGACAATATCTCCTCTTTAGCTCGTAGCATCTCTTGAAGCTCCTGCTTATCGAGCAATAATCTTCGCAATTCTGCATTTTTGGCTTGAAGGCTTTCGTTTATCTCTTGCAACTCTTGCAGTCTTTCAGCGTGCTTCGTTCCTTTGCCCATCCTGCAAAGCAGTCACCTGCTCCGATACCACTTGATCTGATCACGGGTCGAGTACTACCCAACCATCACGCGTACGGTACTAAGATCTTTTAAAACGACTATGGCTTATACAGGTTTAAATGAGCATGTTAGTTTGCATACACATATTAACATGAATTAAACATAATCAGGAAAACACATAAGCGAAAGACAACCAAATTGGTAATGGAGTTCACCCCTCCAACTCACTGGGGTTACATCTCCGGACCTGCTTCAATTGGAAGGCAGATCCTTTATATTTCATCTTCAAATTAAGCTTTCATACATTCCAGTTCCATGGCTAAGCATTAGCCAAGCACTATGGCTTTCAAAGGCTAAGTTTCCTATCCTTTCTCCTCCCTTCTTCAAAGGCTCACGTCATGAGTTTATATAGTTTTTCCCCATAACTTCCCAATCCACAATAGTAGGATCTCAAGACATTTTAAGGAAAGACAAACTCCATGATTCTAGGACTTTAAAACTTACTCAAGGCAAAAATGGCAAACCCAACTTCAAGGATCTTAACCATGCCAAGAAATCTCAACCTCTTAATGAGAAATAGAAAATTAGTTGTGAGGTCAATTCTCACATAAAACTATTTTCTCAAAAATGAATAATAAGTGAATATTTTGGTGAGTCATTTTCCACTCACTTAGAACATTATCCACTTCATAATTTTTAAATGAAATAATGAATTAATTTACTCATTACTTTGTCACCCATCATAAAGTGTCTTCATGGTGCATAAGTAAACTTCTTTGTTGGTGGAGATCCTCCTGGATCATGAGGTTATTAAAGTATTTGCATATGCGTGAGGCCTAATCAATAACGAGTATATGCAGAGACTTCTATGTAATGGCTTGGCCATAATATTTGAATATTAATCTGAAATATGATACGTTGGGTTTTTTATTATGGTTTAACCACAGTTTTGAAGATGCCGAGAGTTGATTAAACCGAAGGTTCTGTAGTAAAAACTATTCAAAATGAGTTTTCACTTTGAAGACTTTGGAATATGTGGGTCTCGATATATATGGCCCCGTATGAAATATTGTAAAGATTGAAATATGAATGAATTTATACGTATGGTTTTATAACCATGGAAAAATGAAGTTTCAACATTAATTCAAGTTTACCCAGATTTAAAATCAACTGTTATATTAAAAGACAGTTATATATGCAGCAGGTGCACAAAAGTACAATGAACAGGTGAATAAACACAGGGATGAAAATGTGGGTCTAACAGAGGTAAACAAAGAATGTAGGAACTGGAAAAGTCACAGGGAATTTTTCAGGCATGATGAACAAAAGTATGTAGATCAGTTACTTAACAACAGCAGAAAAGACAAATCTAGTAAAGCCAAAATCCAGAAAAGGAGCTGAGTGAAATTGAAATGTGTAACTGGAAATGTGAATGTAAATGTTGTAATTAATTTTTATTGTTTGTGATGCATTGGCAAGTCTCCGGTAGGAAAACAAAACTCCCACTGTAGTATTGAAATTAATGCATATTGTTATATTTTTCTGAATGAGTGGGTAAAGAAATGAGAAGGCAGAAGGCAAAAAGTCAAGACTATTCACTTCAAATTCCCTGAGGAATGTAAAAAGTCATGTGATGAACTCTATATATAATATCAACTTGATATGCATAAAAGAGGTTAGAGAGTGAGTGAAAAGAATGCAGAAATGAAGCAGTGAGGCAGAGAAGAAAGAGGAGCGGAGCAGAGAAGAAGGAGGAGCTGAGCAGAGAAGAAGGAGGAGCTGATAGTGAATCTGAGAAGAGGCAGAAATGATTTAAGGCATATATGAAGACTGATGCATAGTAGTGAAGATGGCATTAAAAGTCACTTCTGGATATCCGGTAACCTGGCGTTTCTTTGAAAGACAGTGTTGGAGCTTCCTACTGCCGTGTTGTTAGATTTCATTGTAGTCGATACAGGTTGAGCCTCCGTAGGTTTAGCCCGCAGAAATAGATGGGAGTTGGTGCTTCCACACTTGTCAGAGCTTGACAGCGGCTGTCATTGTAATGGAATGAGGCTGGAGCCCCCGTAGTTAAGTTCTAAAAACTTAGATGGTTGGTTTCTCCTTGCAAGTTGTAGCCAGTGCACTGAGGTAGGAGCCTCCCCGTAGGTTGGTGCCTACAAACTGTGGGCAGAGAGGGAGTTGGAGCTTGCCTTTGCATCACAACAATAATAAGATGTGGTTTTCTCCCTTTACGGGTTTCCACTTATATTTGGTGTCTCTGTGCATGATGTTTATGTGTTGATCTAGTTTATATCATCTGCTTAATACTTGCTGCTCTCATATTAAGTCTATTGTTACTTTATATTAATGCTTGCTGCTCACACTCTAAGATTACTCACATGTTAAGTTGAACATGAAATGAAGGTGTAAACAAGTGTTAATGAAAAAGTTTTAAAAGTCCATGAATGTGTTAAACTGATTCACCCCCCCCCCCCCTCTCAGTTTAACTAAGGGTTTAACATGGTAGGCCTATTCCTCGCTTTTCTTCTTGTTTACATATTTTGTAGGATGATTGTTTCACTATTTGTCCTCATATTCTTCATGCTTCATCCCCTCTCCATCTCCTAATAAAACTTCCTTCCGTCACACACACATTCATTCTTATCATCTTTCATTTTTATTTATATTATGCTCACAATCCCCACCTCCATTATTGCTTCTTTGGTTAAACAACGATGTAGGAAAAAAGTGAAGAATGGAAACCAAGTTTCGACATGTCCCAATGCATTTGACATTAAAAAAATCACACAAACCAATAGAGATTAAATAAATGAAGAAATACTTTCATATGGAAGTATGCGATCATAGGTTATGTACAAAATTGACATTTTGGGAATGTACTATCGAATGTGATGTATATGCGTAGTCAATATTTCTTTTTGTAATAAATGTATAAAACAACCTAGTAAATCTAAAAGTGGGTAGGAAGATTCATGAAAATTCACAGAAATTAATTCTAATTCTTATAGTGTAGGTTTAACATTTTCAAATATATTTAGTAAATCTGTTGTGATGAACTATCCAATGGAATATCCATGGTAAATATATGGATCAATAAGAGTTAATTGAACATTCCCAATATTCTAAGATCTAAAGTTGTTGTGGGTTATACAAAGGAAATAAGAAAATGAGCATCATAGGGTTCATAAGATTTCTTTAAGGATTATGTAGCAGGGAAAAGGATTAGTCGTTCCCCATGCTACTTGTAATTGTTAATGAAATCCTATAGCCCCTATGATTCTTATTCTTGTATTTCCTTGAAGGAAAATCTTAACAATCCATATTTACTTTAAAGTGTAAAAATTTGGTGAATCATACTAACTCTTCAAATGCCAATTATAAAATTATTGGAGACATTTTTGTAAAAGTATTATAGTTTCTAATGATTTTGTAAAATGGCTTACGAGCAAAATAAACTTTAGTAAATGCAATGTGTAGGCATAGACCCAAACAACTTTGTATTTTATATACGATTATAATTTGCATGGAGGTGAGTCAATTGACAATTCCCTATATAATAGGATTTAGACCAAATGTGTGATACATAAAGAACATTAGAGAATTAGAGCATAGGATTTAGGTGATCTTAATTCTTTAATTGTCTACATATATCACGTAGTTGATCTAAATCATGTTATATTTAGCTTTTGGCTTAATTTTTGTGTGTATCCATATTGTTTCACACAATCATTAACATTACAAAAAATTGAAGAGATCGATAACAAAAGAAAATGGATTTTGGGAAAGAACATTAGGAACTATTACTCTATATGTAAGCTTACTTGGTAGAAAATTAAAAACATTCAATATGTTGCAATTTGTGGGTGTGCAAGAAATTATTACTAGCTATTCATATTTTTTTCGTACAATTCCTCTAACTATACTTTATCTGCAACAAAGAGCAGGTAAACATAGTGTTAGTGTAGATAAATTAGTGTGAACAATGGTAATGTTATGGTGAGCTTGCTCCTCCCTCTCCCTATGTGCACATTTTGTAGGATGAATATTTCACTATTTGTCCTACCACATTCTTCATGTGTACCTCCCTCTCTATCCCCCAACAAAACTTCTTTCCATCACACACATCTTCATTATTATCATATTTCATTTTTATTTAGATTGTGCTTAAAATCCCCACCTCCATTATTGTCTCGTTGGTTAAACAAAGATGTAGGAAAAAAATGAAGAAAGGAAAACAAGGCTTGACATGTCCCAATGCATTTGGAATTAATTTTTATTTTACACAAACCAATAGAGAATAAACAAATGAATAAATACTTTTATATGGAAGCAAGTGATTAGAAGTTATGTAAAAAATGATAAAGATGTATTATCAAAATGCAATGCATAGAGTTGTTAACAAGTTGGAATTTATTTTTGTAATCAATGTATACTATAACTTATTAAATATAAAAGTTTGTAGGGAGATTCATGAAGATACATTGCAAACATATTTGAGTCAAATGTTTTTGCGGGTGATGAATTCATGTTAATGCATTCCAAGTGAAAGAGCTTAGTGAATGCACGCACAATATTTGAAAAAAAACATTCATTAACAAAATGTTATGGCATGGAATGAATATTTGTTAATTATTCTAAAAAAATACACTATCATGAATAATTGATGTGTCTTAATGTCGCACAAGTCTAGTAAGTAGAAGACAATATTTATTTATTTATTATGTTTTTGATCCATGGGATCAAAATATGTTCAAAAATAAAAGTGCTTAGAATACCCGAAACCAATGCCAAATTGTAGGTATCATTGTTATGATTCCAACGACGCTTGAATCGCCTCAATCTGGTACTGTATGCGAACTTTATCACGTTCTGAAGTTTTGGCAAACAACTAAAAAGTCAACTTGCAGTGTTGACTCGGTTGCTAATTGGGCAGGATGTATAGGTGACATGGCACTAACGTCAACACCTGATTGAGAAGGTACAGTGTGCGGTATGGACCAATCCTGTGTTTCGACGTGACATCGTCGTACATGTTGAGTTGTCGATATTTGATTGGTTGGTTGTGTTTGATGTAGACCAGTGATTAGGCACCACATGGTCCTCATTTTTTGCGCCAGAATTTTGGTGGTTCGGATGACCAACCCGATAGGGTTCGACCTCACGACCTCTCGTTAACTACCGAATACCCAACCATTGTACCACATTTGTCGCTTTATATATGGAGCTGACGATTTTTATTTGAATTGTATTGGTTATGGTGTTGGCGAGAGGGGCGGGGCACGTGGTCCCAACCCCTGATCATATGACAGACATGTAATCAAAGAAGAAGACAGAGTGGGGAGGGGCAGTTAAGCCCTGGCGTCGGGCTTCATTATAGCCCACACGACCACAATGAAGATGTAGTCGGCGGGGGCAGGTGGTTAACCCAACCCTTTGTCCCATGCGGCCACATGACCAGGGACGAAGCTAAAGGCGAAGGGGCCGATGCTTAGTGCTAGGCCACAAACAAATGGCCATAATGTGACCGAGAATGGGGTTGGAAATTTGACACTAAGGCCTTATTGGCACATTTAAATAGGCGACAATTTGCACCTTTTTCAACAAGAATTTCGTCAGTCCCGAGCGAATTTGTCACTCAACGGTCTTCCAAAAGAAGGAATTCGTTGCCCAGCTAGTCAATCTTGTCATTTTGCAGGACATATAGTAGATAAATGTTCGAGGAGGCCCAAATTAGCCATTTTTCAGTCTTTTTGAGCCCAAGAAGAGCTTACATAGGGGTTTTTGGGTGTTCTGAACTCAATTGCAACATTATTTTTGTGATTTGATCACTATATATTGGAAAATTTGTAGAGCCAAGAACTTTAGTGTTGTAGGCAAAGACTGTGTTTGGATTTTTGAGGCCACATGGAGACATTTTTTTAGCATGGAAAGAGCTTAGACATGCATTTTTCCAGCCTTCTCAATGCATCTGCAACAACTATTTCTTTATTAGAGCAACCATTTTTTGTCTATTCTTAGTATGTTTGTGGGGAAAAACCATTTTAACACTTCATTATGAAGTAGTTGAATTTGTGTTTACTTTTGATCTCAGAATGAGTACCAAGACTTGTTACCACATTCAATGAGAGTCCTTTTTCTTTTGACACCATCATTTCTTTGCTAAAGGGAGTCAACTTATGAGTGAGAGTTCTCTGAAGGGGAACATGTTTCTTTGTAGGAGAAACATGTGCCACTCTAGAAGAAGGTTTACCCTGAGTCAAATATTTTTAATGTACTCTTTTTGTTGTCAAGATCAATAAAGCAGCGTAGCCATTGGATTAGGGCTCGAAGATGTAGCCCGAGAGGAGTGAACTATGTTATCACATGGTTGTTCTCTTCTTCATTTTCATCATGTTATGTTTCACATGATTTTGTTTCATCTTTAAGTTCATGCAAAACTTAACTATTAACAGTTGAACAAGTTGCGAACTAATTTAAATTTTAAAGGCCCAAATTTACCAGACTTGCAAAGTGTCAGAGGATGATCAATTTTCATTTTCAGATCATATGTGGTTCACTGACCACAGAGATCAGTGATTGATACATACAAAGAGTATTTGTACCAGGCGGATACACTTGAAGGGATCACTTCTTACCGGCTCAACCACAGAGCTTGATCTTGACAGTGTTGAGAGAATTGAACTTGTGTCCTGTGAATAACAAAGGTGCTTTAACAATGGGGACTCAACAAATTGAGCCAAGCTAAACCCAACATAATCACCAATTCTAATGTTTTGCTACATGCGACCCTTTATTACCATTGAAACAAGGCAAGTATATCTATCACTTCCTTTAATGGACAATAGTCTTTTGTAACTATAAATTCATTACATGTAGCCTATAGAAGGGTCGATCAACGATTCTCCATGCTACTAATAATATTTAATGAAAAAATAATCCTTTTGACCCTAATTTTTTTTTATTTTCTTTATGTATCAATCAAGTCTAGATGTAATAGTCTTGCTAGTGTTTGGATTGATTAGTGTGTGTAATCCATATTGTCCTAAACAAATATTAATATTCCAACAAAACAAAGAGGTGAACATGTTATGGAAGGATATGATTAGAGGTTATGTAGAGAATTTTTTTTTTGGAAAAACATATGAGAAATGTAATAGGGTGAAAGCATGAAGATGGGTTACACTTTTGGGCCAAATGTGGCAATGAAATTTCAAGTTTTTCCTCTTTTATCGAATTTCACCCCTCAAAATTTATATAAGAATTATGAATTTTGATTCGAAGTAAAAAGACTATGTGGATAATTATGTTGTTTTCCTAATGATATGTTTTGCAAACAAATTTAGTGTTGTATAATCTCTCAATATTCCATTAAATGCAATATCTGTCATTGCAAATTTTCGCAAAACTTAAGAGATATGCTTGTGTTCACATAGCATAACTTGGTCTAAAATGTGCTATATATATATATATATATATATATATATATATATATATATATATATATATATGAGCTTGATCTATACAGGGAGAACTAAGTTTTTCATATTAAAAATTTATTTTTTATGCAAAATTATATTTTTTACTATTTTTTGAAGTCGGCGAAGTAATATTTCAAATCAATTTTGGAGAAACATGTATTCATGTCAGATTTTTTTCAACTCTTTAAATATATTGAAAAACCAAGAGTACCCTTTTGAAGAGGACTTGTAAATGAAGATAGTGGTATTTTTTGAAAATTTTTCATTGTGCATATTTTATATTATTAATTTTTTATTCAGCCCCTTTGAAACCGTCCAAAAAATTTTCAAGTGTTAAATTTAAAGGAATTAGACGAAAAATATCATATGAATTTTAAAGTATCAAATTAATATTCCATTGGATAGAGGATTCTTTCACGAATCCACTCCGCCACTTAAGGACAATTTCTGCCATAAATCCGGTAGGGTACAAAATGGGGTTGTAGATAAATCTGTAGAAGAGGTGCTAAAACTATATTTTTTGGGACTTCAAGAGCTCGATCGAGCGCTTTAAACACTTGATCGAGAGTTAAAGTAACCATCGATCGAGCGACATACATGGCTAACCAGTGGCTCGATCAAGTGACTTACGTGGTTAACCAGCGGCTCGATCGAGCCATTAAAAAGATAACCCGCTAGCACCCTTACCAAATTTTATTAATGGTATTAATGGTGAATCATACGGCTCAAGGGCTCGATCGAGCCTCTGCTGTCAACAAATAGTTTAGTTTCTAAATTCGATTGTGAAAAAACAACAACAAACATTCTTTCATAGATATATATCGACCTCGCGACATCCTGTCCATAGCAAAGACCTCCAACACTTCGCCTTTAACTACACGGTTATATAGTTTGAATTAACTCCGCATAATGGACGGAACCTGGAGTCGTAGTTCTAGTAACTGTGGCATTAAAACTTGAAACTGTGCCCATGTGACATACGTTAATATCTCTGCCGGATAAACCGCCCACGCTAACCGTTAACTGCAACATTAAATATAACCATGACATGTGAATGGATCTATCTCCGATAGTTGAGGTTAAAGCCGCCAATTTTAAAGTTTGTTGCCACGGTTTTTAAATACTTGTTGCATGTGACCTCGTCCACTAGCCGCCAGAGTATTTGTTGCTGTGGGTTCATAACATTTGATGCCACAATTATTGATATACCACGTGACTGCAACACGGGCTACCTAATGGTTTGGATCACAAGGGTCCCCCCCCCCCCCCCCCTCATATACAAAATATTAACACCATATTACAATGCGGAGGGTTGGCGGTTTTTCTAAGTGAATAGGATTTCGACACATGGCATGTTGTGGATCGTTGAACAGGTTGGTATCAGAGCTAGAGTTTAATCTCTGGTGTTTTTATGTGCAAATATTTGTTAATTGTTTGCAAGTGTTTTCATGCTTACTAGGCTCAAGCTTAAGAGAGGAGAAGGCAAATTGGTGGAAGCAAAAGGTTCTCAAATTGAGCCACAACAAAGGAGGGAAACATTGCCACATTCTCCACCACCTAGCTCACCTCCAAAAGAAGAAGAAGCATTAAACATGCCTCTAGGAGAAGGAGAAGTCCATGAAGAGATGGATCCCAAAGAGGAAGAAAGAGTGTACAGAAAATCATTTCTTGACTTAATTGAAATGGTGAGGGTCCTTTAGCAAGAAAGGAATGAGAAACTAGAAGAAGAAAGGTCCAAACTTCACAAGGAAGGACATGGATAATTAGGAGGCCAGAATGATGAAGATAAATCAAAGAAGGGTAATGGAGGAAATGGAGACAGTGGAAAGTCACCATCATCACCCTCATCTTCATCCTCATCATCCTCTACTTAATATTCAATACATCAACCATATAAGTCAAAGAACATGGGTAAAATTCCTTTTATAAAACTTGATGTTAATTCTGAATTGCCAATGTTTAATGGTGAAGTTAATGTAGAAAAGCTAGATAATTGGATTAGGCAATTGGACGTCTATTTGAGAATCCAAAATTTTCATGATGATGATACCAAAATCCAACTAGCTTCATTGAGGATGGAAGGTGCAACACTTGTTTGGTGGGAAGCCAAGACAAAGGAGGATATCAAGAAGCATGTTAAGATTATTCTATCATGGAATGAATTCATTCTACAATAAAACAACAATTTTATCTATTAGCCCACATGCAGAAAGCCATAATGGACTGACAAATTTTTAAACAATTGAAAGGACAAAATGTACAAGTGTATACTCAAGAATTTAGGAGAAGATATCTTTTATTAGGAGTACATTTGCAGAGCCAAGACACTTTGCTCAAGTATATAGGAGCCTACATACCTACCTAAGACATACTATCCTCATGTTTAACCCTACAAGCCTAAATGAAGTTTGTGTACAAGCCACACATTTAGAGGCAAGGGGAAAACAAAACATAGATGAGAATGGGGAAAATGAGTTTAAAGGTAACTGGAAGAAAAAGAGAAATGAAAATATCAGAAAAGAGAAGGGAAAATTATTTTCCAAACACTGTTATAAAACTACCCATGATGAAGACCATTGTTGGAAACTTCATCTAGAGTTGAAACCAGAAAGTTTTAAAGCCAAAGAGAAAGCCAAGGAGAAAGGAAAAACTGTTGCAATAGCTGAACAAGACCTAGGGTCAAATTTAGGAGATGAAACAGAAATCATAGCTATGGGACTGAAGAACATGAATGGGAAAGAGATTGAAACTAAACCCATTTCTAGTATATCTAACTGTCACATACAATCTCCAAATGAAGAATAGAGAATTGAACTGTTTCATGTGAGGGTCATTTCCAAACATACCAAGGTTGACACATTGTTTGACAGTGGGTCACAAGAAAATTTAATCTCTGAAGACTTGGTCAAGAAACTTAATCTTGAGACCATTCCACATCCGAAATCATATCCACTTGGTTGGATTTGTAAGGATGAAAATTTACAGGTTTCAAAAAAGTGCATGTTGCGCTTTGCAATAACTGCACATTTCATTAACACAGTTGAATTAGATGTTGTTTTGCTTGATATAACATGTATGGTGTTGGGCATTCCTTACATGTATGATAGGAAAGAAATCTTCCATCGCCATGAGAAAAAATACCATTTATTCAAAAATGGCAAGGAGTATATAGTGAGAGCTCATCGCAAGAAACTAGACACTTCTTTAGTTAATGCATGGCAAATGAAAAGGCTAGTCAATGCAAGCCAAAACTTGACATTGATGATGATTAAACAAAGAGATGCGTTACATCATCCTTTTCAAAAAAATGCTGATGTATGTAATGAGTTGTTTAAGTTTGAAAGCAGGTTGTCTTTGAAAGAATATGACAAGCAGTTGCAGCAGTCGACATTGGTGTTGAACGATGTTGAAAACAAGGTGTTAGTGCAAGAAGTTGCAAAGGTCCAAGAGAGGACAAAAAAACTTGGAAAAGAAGGCACATGATTCAAAAATGTTCATTGCTGGTTTCAGAAAGGCATGGTACAATGGCGAAGAAACTTGGTCAAGGATCAACACAAGTTCAAAGCAAATTCAGCAAAAAATCGCCATAAGGACAGAATGCAAGGTGAGAACAATTCCAAGTTTCCTTTGACTATAGAACAATGTAGAAACAATATGTTTACTACAAATTTAGATTGCTATACTGCAAGTTCAGAAAATGTGCAGCATGACATTGTCAAAGATAACAATGCATGGTCGACGGAATCAAGGAAAAAATTGTCGTTTTATGAAAATATCCAATTAACGAAATTAGGGAAATTTCAGTGGATAAATATTGGAAGAGTGGGGACACAGTCTCTTCATCTTCATGTTCAGTAATCCAGAGAGATTTTGGGGTCCAAAATCTTCCCAGTGGGGAGGTGTGATTAGGAGATCATGTGTTATGCTCAAAATTGAAAGTGCTCGAAACAAAACCGAACTTGAGCGATAAAAAAGGTCTCGTCATTACGATTCCGGTGCCACGAACGGTTCAAAAAACCAATGTCGTATGAAGAAGATATCGCGTTCTGTCCGTTTTCCCAAACAACAAAAATTTGGTGACTGGGATGCCCAGTTAGCATGCAGGTACAGTCAACAGGTATATTATGGGGAATATTCCATTTCCTCACATCCAACTAGATCGCTCCACGTGGCTTAATATGGATCGTTGATCTTGTGGTACAAAAATGAGTTTCTGACCGTTGATGTGTTTTGAAATGGGCATTGGATGAGCGACACGTGGAAAGCTCAGAGGCCACCACGTGTCCTCAGGAGGTTGTTATAAAATTTTATGGAGTCGAGGGGGGGGGGGGTCGACCCCACGACCTCTTGTCCGCCGCAAAGACCTCTGTCCAGTCCGCCTACATGTGTTTCTTAACAAGTATAGCCCTCTGCATTGTAATATGGTGTTAATGTTTTGTATATGAGGGGGGGGGGGGGATCACTAGCGGTCCCAACCCGCTGGCGACCCTATGTTGCAGTCACATGGCATATCAATAACCATGGCATCAAACGTTATGAACCCGCAGCAACAAATACTCCGGCGGCTAGTGGATGAGGTCACATTCAACAAGTATTTAAAAACCGTGGCAACAAACTTTAAAATCGACAGCTTCAACCTTAACTACCGGTGAGAGATTCGTTCACATGTTGCGGTTATATTTGTTGCAGTTGATAGTTAGCAGGGGCCGTTTATCCGGCAGAGATATTAACGTATGTCACATGGGCGCAGTTTCAAGTTTCAATGCGACAATTATTGGAACTACGACTCCAGGTTCCATCCATTATGCAGAGTTAATTCAAACTATAAAACTGCGTAGTTAAAGGCGGAGGGTCAGCTTGTGACCACTCCGCCTTAACCATACCATTTAAAATCAAACAATTTATATGGCGAGAGTTGGAGCGCGCCCCTATTTTTAGGGGTTTTATTAAATTTAACTCCAGTTAAGTGCCTGTCTCCAATTTTAGTGGAGCTTTTCTAGCTGACATTGGGAAAAATGCATTGGGAGGTCAATTTTCGACCAATTTGGGTGAAACAAGAGTCTACCTAGACTAATTTGAGCATTATGGAGCCACTGGTGCAGAGAAAAAAACCATTAGAGGCCTGTAAACACATATAATTTTCAATTTTGAGCATAATGACAAAGAGGGACATGCCATTGGGAGCTGGACCAACAGATGTAGCCCAGGAGGGGTGAACTACTTCATCATGCCTAATGTGTAAAACTTATGTGTGCTTGTATTTCTCTGTTATACACTGTTGTTCAATGTTTTTTAGGCTTATTTTCATGCTTAAAGTTCACAAATTCATCTATGTTTCATGGTTAAAACACTCATTCCTTAAGCAAACAAATGAAGACAAATTGTACATGTTTATATTATTGAAAGGACACTTAGCACAACAAAACTGATACACTCCTTTCAGATTAGTCTTACTGTGCCTATCTTTAAAAATGGGGATAAAATCGTTCCTTATAACTACAGGACCATTATGACTAGCCACATCCTGGCCAAGCTTTATGGGCTCATTTTGGAAAAGAAGCTTAGCCTTTGGCTTGAAATTTAGGGAAAAAGAGCTAAAGGACAAGTTGGTTTTAGGAGACATCGCCCGACTAACGGCCATCTTGTCACTCTCAGAATCATTGCAAAGGAAAGTATCAATAGTAAATTCAATCTATTTTGTTGTTTTGTGGACTTTAGAAAATATTTGGACACTATTCCTCGAGATAAGCTTGGGGAGAGACTTAAAGAGATCATGGTCCTTCCTGAGCTGAGGATTGTTGTGATTCGTCTCTATGAGACTATCAATGCTAAGATTAAGACTAATGAAGGGTGGTCTAAAGACATTAAATTCAATATCAGAGTAAATCAAGGGTGTCCCCTATCCCCTACCTTTTTGTCATATACACGGATAAGCTAGAGAAGTATTTGGAAATTACAGGATGTAAGGGCACCGATTTTGCTAGTGTAGTCATTACTCTTCTCCTTTATGCCGATGATATCATTATTCTTGCAAAAATCCATGATGACCTAGATAATAAACTTCAAACTCTTCATGTCTACTACTCTAAGATGGGTATGACAGTTAATACCGACAAGACTAAAGTCATGATCATTAAATCCAAAAATATCACCCATGGTAGTTTCGTTTATAATAACCAACGCTTAGAGTAGGTTTATTTTTATAAATATTTGGGTATTGAATTTCCTCATCAACTCAACTGGAATTATAGCATCGATAAAAGGATTATTGGAGGCTGGAAAGCTTATTATGAGCTTGAAAATAATTGTAATTCGGTCGATATTTACATTTGGAGTAAAAATAGGTTCCTTTTTTAGACTCTCCTCACCCTTGTTGTCTTATACAGATGTGAAATTTGGGGTTGCAGTATATCGAGAGAGTCATGGAGGAATATTGAGATGATTCAAAAGAAAATCATAATCTACAACCTTAAGATCAAGGGAAATACTCCATATCCTATCCTCTTTATCGAAGTTGGTATGTCCCCCATTGAAAGTACGACTATGTTTAGATATATGATGTATAAAAAAAATATTTACAACACGGAATCCAAAAGGCTCCAAAAAATTGCTTGTAACTTTAGTCAAAACCCCCACCTTCACCTCAATCGTGGGTGGCATAAGGATGCACAGTCTTGGCTCAACCGTTGGGGAAGTAAGGAGGAGCTCAGTATGGGAAGAAAATAGTGTCAAAAATACTATTACCTCCAAGTTTAAGGACAAGCTGTGGGAGGATAAGGAGCTAGAGGATAAAAGGAAGCTAAGTTACTGTAAGGATGTTATCAACCCCACCCTTGATAAACAAAATTATCTCTCTGTGGTGACCAACACTAAGAAAAAAATGAGCATCAAGAGGATAAGAACTAATTCTCATGAGCTTCAAAGTGAGACTGGGTGGTGATCTATTCCAAGACTCCTTGGAACGATAGAATCTTTCAGATTTGCGATACTAAGCAGGTGGAAGATGAAGGGAACTTCCTTTTATACTGTCGAGCTCTTACTCACATCCGCTCTTAATTCCCTAACATCTATCACATTTCCAATATTCTTGACTTATTAATCCATCCCATCTATAACGATCTTGGAGTGCTTATTTCCCTTCTCTTTGATCATAGAAACAAGAATTTGAAGAATCACACTCAGATTCTTTTTCCTTTCTTGAGGTCCAATAGGTCACATTGGTCTTAGTGGACGTTAATCATCATCATCATAATATTGTATGCATTAATAAATATAATTGAAAACCATGAACAAACATAGAATGACACAATAAATCTTATATAAAATAAGTATTGAAAGTAATAACATGTAGTTAAAAAATGAGATGTAACAACAACTAAATAAAACCACTTGAAACCATACAAATTATTGAAAACCACTTGAAACAATGCAAATTATTAAAAACTACTTGAAACCATGGTTTATTGGAATTTTTTGAAACCACTTGAATTCATGCAAATTATGAACCACCTTTGAATTGTAATGGTTTAAAATAACCCACAAAAACTAAGGACCTAATTTAACCAAAGAAAACCATTGGAACATAATTTTCATATATTATTTACATAATTACAATTCATGGCAATTTATTTACTAGAGGGATTAGAAAAAATGGTTTTCAAATAGGTGCTCCAAAACCTATAAACATTAGTTTGATTAATGTTTGATATCCAAAGTAGGAGTTAAAAGAGAGAATATGTGGCAAGATATACAAGGAGCAAGAATATCCCTACTTCCAATGTGCATACACTGAGAAGACATTCTATGTTAAACATATATTTAACAACATTAAAATTTAGTAACATTTATCATTATATATAACATATAATGATTCTTTGAATCCTAAAGGATTATCCCTTCCTTTCAAAACCTCACAAGTTTCTTCTTTCAATTTTCACATGAAGGTTGTGATTTTTTTTATAAAAAGAACAAGTTTTTTAAAGACATACAAAATGTAGTCTAGATTCGTGCTTGCACAAAAAGGAGTGAATTATTGCATATAACTATAATGATCCATGGAAGACTCATGTGATAAATCAATATTAAATTCATAAATAATAAATGCAAAAGAAATAAATTAGAATGCATGTATTGATAATACACTAGAAATGTTTACAATGTTAATATTCTTAGACTGTGGCAATCTAATGTCGATTAAATTCATCTAGTTGTTTCTCACCATATGTAATCGTGAAATATATTGCAAAACATGGTTCAAAAGTAAAAAAGAGTTATTTATTTTAAACTTTGTCAAGATTTGATGAAAATAATTGAAAACATAAAAGACATTGGATATCCATCTTTGCATGTGCATACAAAAGTTTCCTTGTAGAAACATATAATTTTTTAAATCCTCTTACCGCTCTTTGTACCCTACTTAATTGTTGTGCTAAATTTTCCATGTCTATTCTCTAAAAAAATACACTCAAATCATCTGTGCCCCTCTTCACCGCAAATGATAACAATGTTCATTCATTATTGATAAGACCTTGAAGCATTTTCCTTGTTATCTAAATCCACTAAAACCTCTATCTCTAGATTTATTTTTGTTTGCTTATCGACAATTTCAATGTCCTTCTCATCCCACATTTCTTCCACTTTTTATTTGGAATTGTGAAATTATCTATAGTTATGATAAGTTATTCCTTTAAAAAAGATATTCTTGCTATTGTTTTATGGTAATTTTAGTTACACGTTTTAAAATGTTAAATGATATGGTGCTTCTAATGAAGAATTTTTTCCCCAACTAATTTGATTTTGTATAGTAGGCTTTTAAATATTAACATACTTAAAAATTAGTTGAATAGGTTCCTTATTGTATCAAGGAGTGTGTATAAATGTATTGTATGGTTTTTCAGTCACAATTTATCTTATAGTTGATTAAATTTGTATGAATTTATAAATATAGATTTTGTTTTATCTCATAAAATAAATTTGGCCCTTCAATTTGATAATCATTAGCTTGATTTTTCAAGAATTTCCCATTCTCTCAAATTCAAATTGAAACATAGAAATTTGCCTTTTAGGGAGCTTAAAATCCTGCATCATCTAGTGACAAATCCAGTATATGGAGAGAAACCTGTGAAGGGGGTAAGACCTATCTCTCGACACATGGTAGGAGTTCTGAGTCCAAAACTGACAACCAAAAGCTGAGATTCATCCATTCCCACTGGAGGCAGGTAACTTAGAGGCCAAATATTAGGGCATATTTACCTATAGGTTGAGGCGTGGGAGCACTTATACCTGATTTGATCTTGGTCAGGCTACTGGAAGCATCACCAACTCTTTCGAGATGTAGCCCTAGTACGTTTGGCCACTATAACCCTCTCCATACCTTGGTTGGTTTTTTGGCTGCTGGAAGCGTCACCAATGAAATTTATGGTGCGATGACCCCAGTACCCTATTCGAAAATATTCACAAGGCCTAGTTACTGATTAAGCGGAAGGGTGTTAGGTATTTTAGCAATTTTTATCATACGTAAATTCTCAGATAAACCTTTTTTGTTGATTTTTTCACACATTTGAATTAAAGGGAAAATTAACCATTTATTTTTCGCTTTGTCTTATGTATGTAATTCATTTGGTTTTCCTAAAGAAAATGTGTGTGTTCAGGTGTGTTTACAAATGCAACAGTCTCAGGTGTTGTTGATTTATTTCCTTTCTTTCCAAATGATTTATTTCTTAGAATATAATTCTTGTCATTAGTTACATCTTTCATAGGGATTATATCATCTTCAGGTTCCTCCTACATACAATTCACAATATCATGAAAATTATTTTACCTTTCATAAATGCTTAAGCTTTTACTTTTCATCATATTCTGAATCACCCTTTTTGTTGACACAGGGACCGATACTTTTACTGAATTTCTCTCTTCTTCGACCCATCTTTCCCTAAGCTCGAAACCCTTTCCTTTTCATGTTTCAACTTATAACCCTTGGTCCATGTGACTACAACGCTAGAGTTTCCAAATCTATTTTTGTTGAGTGAGGATGAATGCTATTACCTTTCATCATATTCTGAATCACTCTTTTTGTTGACACAAGACCGATAACTTTACTAGTGCACTCTTCTTCGACCCATCTTTCCCTGAGCTCGAAACCCTTTTATTTCTATGTTTCAACTTATAACCCTTTGTCCATGTCAGATTTTGCTACCTAGTTACAACCGTCAACTTGCTTTTCATTTATATTTTCCCTAGGGTTTGTGATTAGAACCCTAGGGTTTCCAAATTTATTTTTATTTATTGATGATGAATGCTTTTATATTTTATGATATTCTGCACCACCCTTTTTGTTGACACATGTATTGATACCATTATTGGTTCTCTCTTCATAGACCCATCTTTCCCTAAGCTCTAAACCCTTTATTTCCATATTTCAACTTATAACCCTTGGTCCATGTCAACTTCTGCTACCTAGTTTCCAACTTTCAACTCGTTTTTCATTTAAATTTTCCCTTAGGTTTCTGACTAGAACCCTATGGTTTCCAAATTGATTTTTTTTTGACTAAGGAAGAATGATTTTACATTTCATCATATTTCGAATCACCTTTTTTGTTGACACAAGGACCAATACCTTTACTGGTGGCTCTTCTTAGACCCATCTTTCCCTGAGATCGAAACCCTTTTATTACCATGTTTTAACTTATAACCCTTGGTCCATGTCAACTTCTGCTACCTATTTTCCAACTGTGAACTTGTTTTTCATTTAAAATTTCCCTAGGGTTTGTGACTAGAACCTTAGGGATTCCAAATTGATTTTCTTTTAGTGAGGAGGAATGCTTTTACCTTTCATCATATTATGAATCACATTTTTTGTTGACATAGAGACCGATACATTTACTAGTGTCTCTTCTTTGACCCATCTTTTCCTGAGCTTGAAACCCATTTATTTCCATGTTTCAACATATAACCTTGGTCTATGTCAACTTCCTCTACATAGTTTCCAACTTTCAACTTTTTTTTTTCATTTAAATTTTCGCTAGGGTTTGTGACCAGAACCCTAGGGTTTCCAAATTGATTTTCGTTGAGTGAGGATGAATTCTTTTACCTTTCATCATATTCTGAATCACCTTTTTTGTTGACACAAGGACTAATACCTTTACTGGCGCACCCTTCTTCGACCCATATCTCCCTGAGCAAAAAACCCTTTTCTTTTCATGCTTCAACTTATAACCCTTAGTCCATGTCAACTTATGCTACCTAGTTGCCTACTATCAAATCATATCATGACCTTCCACCTATGGTCATTTCTTAAATAAACATGCGTATATTTACTATTCACTTGTCTTATGATGATGATTCAATTGAATTATAAGTATATTTTGTATTCCATAATGCAGGGATGGAAATTGAATAACCACATTAGGGAGAAGGTGTGTCTCATCAAGTTGATAAAACATATGATGATCAATATGTGCCCTATGGATCTAATCAACCACTAGAGGAGCACGTGCCCTATCAAGCCGATCAATTTTCACTTGGGGAACAACATGTGCCATGTTAAGCTAATAAACCAATGAAGGAAGAAGAATTTCCCTATCAAGCTGATTAACCACCAGAAGAACAAATTGTTTCCTCTCAATTTGATAGGATAACAGGGAGTTGTAGTGGTTTGGAAAGGGGTGGATTGTTTGCAGAAAATTTGGGTGTAAGAACAATAGAGGTCCTTGTGGAGCCTATCCCTGCTCGCACTATTGGAGACTATGTTAATAACATAATTCTATTAGAGACCATGCTAATATCATCTCAACCCTTCACTATTTATACCTTTTGCGACCTTCTTTCATTCTTCATTCATTTCTCGTCCTGAATATGGATCCCCATTGGGATTCAAAACGTCGACCATCATTTTATGATACTGTGGATAATCTGGATTCTGCAATCAATGATTACCACAAAAGTTTGAAAACCATTGTTAGAGACCATGCTAATAACATAATTCGATTTTTTTTAGAAACATTCAGTTGATGCACAAGCCCAGATACTACATGGTTTGATCAAACATAAGAAACTAAAACATGCCACAAAGATTTTAGGTGTCCAAGATGCTAAAAGCAAGAAGAAACATATAAATGTCACTGAAAATATATCAAAGGCATTCACTATGTTTGGAAAATCAAGAAAACCCGATGTTTGAGTTGCGTATAGGGAAATTACAACCGCTATTTTTGCACCAAGTACATCAAGACAACAAAAGTTTGCAACAACGTCAAAATTTCTCCACGTCTCGAGAGAAATCTTGCACAAGTATACCAAATTTAGGGTTTGAGTGAATGAAAATAATGAATCTTCTTTTTGGGCTCTTATCACCAGGAAATCCTACTAATACATGCTTACAACAAGAATTAGATAATTTGTGGTAGAGTGTTGGGAGAGCCATTACCATGCCATTCCAAATAGAAAGCATGTCATACAAAATCACATAGATAAAGGTGAGTATGTGGAACACACTAAGCACATTGTAGAAATGACAAAAGTTGCATTTTTCAAGGAATTTTAAGAAACCAATCACCATGTGAATATATCCATAAGGATGTTTCAGAAATTGAAGCCATGGTTTATTGGGCCCAATAAAATCCGTGAGACGTGTTGTTGCTGATATCATGTTGAATTTCAACTTAATTATGACACTTTCTAGGAATTTTACAAGAACTGTCATGATGACCCTCCTCCTCGTACAATGCATGATTTTGTTTCATCAATATTGTACAAAAGGGAGCCAAAATAGTTGTATTAAAAGAAAATATGTATATGTGGGAGAATATGCACTGAATATGGTGATTTGGCATTGTTCCCTAGAAACTTTCTTATTGATCCCAACTAGTCTGGGATTTCAGATTTCACCATCATATGGAAGCATTATGAGTATGTCGTGGGAAATCAACCATCTTCTTCAACTCTAATGCATAAGAGGATCAACTACGTTGAGTATGATATTCTTATTTCACAATTCATGGGGGTGTTTCAAAACCAAATCTAAAAATATATCAAACACTCACATAGGTCCAAGTGGCAAGCGTATGAATTTAAGCATTCTCATGAAGTATTTCAGATAGGCACAATGTTATTAGTGGTGGAATTTGCTGAGAATTACACATTTGATCCTCAGAAAAATATACAAAGTGAGTATTATAAATCAGACCAAGTTTCCATATTAGTACATGTTATGTATAGACATGCATAATTGAAAATTGATGGTAGAGATAACACTAACGAGTCACGTGATGTGATTAAGGAGTATTAATTTTACATCAGTGATGATCATGAGCATGACACATTGTTCGTGCAACATTGATTTGACGTGATTTACGAATCATTAAAAAAAAAGGGCATATCATTAAGGAAGCATTAGATATGGTGAGATGGTTGTGCAAGGAAGTTCAAGTCCACACACATTTTTTATTGGTTGAGCCGAATACACAAGAAGACAAAAATTCAACATAATTGGAGTTGCTTTGAAATAGGACATGGAAAGGGTGAGCATGATGGTGCAAGTGCTTGTGTGAAGTGAGCACTTAGGAGGTACCAAATGAGTCATGATGCATATTGATTCAAATCATCAATAGAGGTGGTCAAATAGTGCAAATCCTATTTAGGACATGAAGGTCATGAATCTATAAGGCACATACTTAGGTTCTTCTGGAATATTGAACTTGGTGATGTGAATAGATCCATTCCTTGGTATTGTATGTAAAAATTATATACAATATGCATGTATATATCCGGACTCTCCTGATCTAACAATATTTATCTTCTTGATAAATACATAATCCTTCCACTATAATTCTTGCGGAAATTTAATCAACAATTGCAAAACATATGAAGCAATAAAGACACACATAACACAATTGTTTAACTGGAAAGCCTGAAGCTGAAAACCCCAACTATCATATATTATGTATCATGGAGATCATGTAATAATCCTCATACAAAGCTTAGTACATCAAGCTCTCAGTACAATACAATCGTCACGCACTAACATAGAAGAAATCTGAAAATCCATGCACCAATCTCTACCATCCTCCTAGCCTGCCTCCACTGCGCAATCCAAGCTGATTACAAAGACCAATTCGATGTAATCCCACTCTCCTTGACTGCGTTATTATCATTTTCAACTCCAATGTATATGTAGATGCAATTCATGCATCACTATGGTCACAACAGATAGTCTATCTCACCCTTTCACCTATCTCTGCATTGGGTCTCCACTGGATCTGACATGCACTGTAGTTAACTATTGTATTGTTCAGTTGATTAATGAGTTATTATCTGTGAATTAATTAAATAATTAACTCACTCCACTCTCACAAGTGTATCATTTAGTTAGATTAGATACAACTAGCTCAACTAAGTCTAACTAAGTTAAATTGAATACAACTCCATGAACTACTCTTCCAACTCTGTCATAACTTTGCCACTTCAGTTCTAACTGAGTCCTACATGCTTGAACTTCATTAAACCCTTAGGAATTGCGTAATTCCTTCAGCCCAATAATTTTCCAAATCTGTATACTGAAATTAAGTGCTCCAAGAGAATAAGTAGTTGTTTATTGTCAGATTATTATTAAGAACTAATAATAATCGACATGCATCTATTTTTAGATCGACGATCTATAAATAGAATTTGCCCAATATTCTAAAAATATAATCTCATCTATTTTTCACATTTGACCAACCATCTACAAATAGCCTCCTGCTACATATAGAATATACTCACCATGTCTAAAAATAGACATACACCTAAAAATAGCCTGTGTGGGCCCCACCTAGTTTAGGTGATTATTTTCCAACTAGGATCAAGGATGATGTTTCAGGATGCCTCCTTCACTGTTTCTTGTTGCAAACTTCAACACTCCCTCTCAACAAGAAAGGATTGTCTTTGCATGTGACATGCAACTCCATGCATTCTCCGTGCAACCTTTCTGAAACACTTTCGAAACTGAAAGGCTCCAAAAAACTCAATTAGTCTAATGCATCTATCATCAAAGTCTTCGACTTCTGCTTAGCTACTGCACATGTCTTCAAGAACCACTGCACTGTTGAACTTTGCACCGATGCACTCTGCACTTGCTATCAACTCTGAATCACGCTCCAGTATCCGACACTGTCACTTTGATCTGCCTACATCAATCCAACTGATCATGCTACTGCTGCTCTGTGGGCACCTCATAGCCAGGTTCAATTCATGAGATCCAAACCATCTCAATGAATCCTGCCCAAAAATCTCCTCTTGGGATTACTCATGCATGTCGCCTCACCTCTCACCTGGTGGTATAGCTGCATGCACTCCCTCTTCCCATCTGGCATGAAATTTCTCTGCATGAGTGGTTGCTCCCACTCCATGATCCTCATCTTGTGGCTGCTCCACATCCCGAGGTTCACTCTTACATGCCTGCAAATCTTGCTCCCTCTCAAGCTTCAATTTAATGTCTTTCTTGCACTTCCCAACAGTAGGAAGCTCCGTAGAAATCCCATCTACTTCAAGTATGTAGAGATTCTTAGCTCGAATCCCAGCCTTCTTAACTTTCCCCATTGCTTTGTGCCGAACATGCACAACATGCACAAAATCTTGTAAAATAATGAGTTTACTTGACGCCCTCTGAAAGGGAATTGTACCAATGTCAGTCGCATTGTATCGTCCATTGTCGCCCAACTCAACATGCAACTGGAGATCTTTCTCCACCAAGTCACTGAAAAGGTTCACATCTCCCGTCATGTGAAAGGAAGCACCACTATCAAAGTACCACCCCGATCCCAATGCACTAGAAACCATGCATGCAATCAATGAGAAGTCAAGCTCAAAATGCGAGGTAAGAGCCTCACCAGCTGTAGCTCCAACAACCATCTTGTTCTTCTTCTTATGTGGATAATTTGTGGCAATATGTCCAAACTCGTGATAGTGAAACACTTCACTTTGGACATGTCATGCTCTTTGCCATCTTCACCAGCCTCAGACATAGAATGGAATTTCTTCCCCTTCTTCTTTTCCTTGGAAACCAAAGCACAATCCTCTTCATCATCATGCTTTGATGAAGAGCCATCCCTGGTACTTCGCCTTATCTCCTCCTGCACAAGATTCGACCAAACTTGGCAATTTCTCTCGTCCATTGACAAAGTATTCGTAGCTATGCCAACTCTTCGGAAGCCCAAGGAGAGCCAAGCTCACCAAGTCATCATCATCAACACTGAATCCTACATTCCCAAGCTCATCCCTGCATTGGACAAAATTTTGTCAAGTATACAGGAATAATATCGTTCTTCTCCATTTTTATTTTTCTGAGCTTATCTTTCAGCGCCAACTTCCTCTAGTCACTGCTGCTTTGGAAAAGATCTGTCAAAGCCTTCCACATAGCATATGAAGTGGCTTTCCCATGAAGGATTGAGACAATATGGTCTCTCACACCCTCCAACAGAATCCTCCTCGCCATTGCTACTTTCTTTTTCCATGTGTCAAGTACTGCAGCATCTGCCGAAGTGGGCTTAAAAACATCTCTCTCGATGAATTCCTTCAAGCCATTATCTTCAAGCACCGCCTCCATCCTATCCTTCCAGGATATGTAGTTAGAGTTTCCCTCGAGTGCATACTCCAACCACAACCCATTGAAAGACATTTCAATGTATACTCAAATGTTGCACCAAGAAACTCCTGCAGCAAATTCGATTTTTTCCACCAGCACAAAACTCAACACCGCTTCACAATTGCAATCTCCAGTAATTAACACAACTCTGATACCATGTAGAAATTATATACAATATGCATGTATATATCCAGACTCTCCTGATCTAACAATATTTATCTTCTTGCTAAATACATAATCCTTCCACTATAATTCTTGCGGAAATTTAATCAACAATTGCAAAACACATGAAGAAATAAAGACACACATAGCACAGTTGTTTAACGGGAAAGCCTGAAGCTGAAAACCCCAACTATCATATATTATGTATCATAGAGATCATGTAACAATCCTCATACAAAGCTTAGTATATCAAGCTCTCAGTACAATACAATTGTCACACACTAACATAGAAGAAATCTGCAAATCCATGCACCAATCTCTGCCCTCCTGCTAGCCTGCCTCCATTGCACAATCCAAGCTAATTACAAAGACCAATTCAATGTAATCCCACTCTCCTTGACTGCGTTATTATCATTGGAAACTCCAATGTATATGTAGATGCAATTCATGCATCACTATGGTCACAACAGATAGTCTATCTCACCCTTTCACCTATCTCTGCACTAGGTCTCCACTGGATTTGACATGCACTGTAGTTAACTGTTGTATTGTTCAGTTGATTAATGAGTTATTATTTTTGAATTAATTAAACAATTAATTCACTCCACTCTCACTAGTGTATCATTCAGTTAGATTAGATACAACTAGCTCAACTGAGTCTAACTGAGTTAAACTGAATACAACTCCATGAACTACTCTTCCAACTCTGTCATAACTTTTCCAATTCAGTTCTAACTGAGTCCTCCATGCATGAACTTCAGTAAACTCTTAGGAATTGTGTAATTCCTTCAGCCCACTGATTTTCCAAATATGTATACTGAAATTAAGTGCTCCAAGAGAATAAGTTGTTGTTTATTGTCGGATTATTATTAAGAGCTAATAATAATCAACATGCATCTATTTTTAGATCGATGATCTATAAATAGACTTCTCCCAATATTCTAAAAATAGAATATGCTCACCATGTCTAAAAATAGACATACACCTAAAAATAGCCTGTGTGGGCCCCACCTAGTTTAGGTGATTATTTTCCAACTAGGATCAAGGATGATGTTTCAAGATGCCTCCTTCACTGTTTCTTGTTGCAAACTTCAACATTGTAATACTATAGAAGGAACAAGGGAATTACACTCAGTGCAGAGCAAATACACGGGAGAACTATTTGTCATTGAGACAAGAAAAATAACATGTTTTTGTGAGTTTTGCATTGGTGTTGATGGATGTAGACTTGATCACTGTGAAAAACATGGGTACGTGAAAGGATGTAAATATGTCCCTCTTAATCCAAAGGGACCTCCTCCAATTCCAATGTGGCAAGAGATGCATGATGAAGAGGCCATCATTTCACTTGATCATGATCAAGTCTCTGATATTGTAAGGGAAGGTATGTATCATTAGCAATTTCATCTATAAATTGAAATCTTGAACGTATTTAACTAATAAATATTTTTTATTTTGCTTGTAGGCGATGTTTTTTCTACCACTTTCTCGACAATAAATGAAGAGATTGTGGCCTACTATTTGATGTGATGCACATAGGTGAAAATTAGATTGGTGAGACCATATGAAGATGGACAATTCACATACCAAATTGGTGACATGGTTGTGATTGAAAAGGTTAAAAAATAGACTGATCACATCATCTATAGAGATTTTATTCCTGAATATGTATCTTGTCAATACAATCATCTAGTCATAGCATCAAAGATGAATCTCATAGAAATCAAAACAAAGAAAGGTGAACCAAGGAGATGGAATATGACATAATCAGACCATGAACTTATTATGGAGACTTGCATTCCTATGAGCCATTGGCCATATGAGTGGATAATGCAAATGGAAATCTATAACTATCAAGTGTAATCTAATCTAGTGTAAGATATCTAAAATGTATGATTTTTGTAATCTATAAATGTGATAGTTGAATACTCTTGTAATTTTGAATGGAGAAATGTTCCCCTCTTATCTAGGATGGATTAATAATGGTGTACATATATGTTATATAAGATTTAGTTTCGTTGAGGTGCTTAAGTTTCTAAAGTACACCAAATTTTAGGGAGGTGTTTTATAATCAATAGGGATTTAGATTTAGATTTAATTAAATTTTTTCATCTTAATTTTTTAAAATGTCATGTGTATAGTATTCATGTTGAGTGTGCATGCAATTTTATAGATTTATATACATGTCATACATATTTGGTTTCTATAAAATTCATTTCAGTTTGTAATAACCAAGTTGATATATTATTTTGCTTAAAATGGAAATTCAAAAATCTAGGTTATGAACAACATTGAAATATTTTTATGTTATTAATAATAAATATGTCATGTGTGAGTTTGATATAAAACATGGAAAGATTTACCCACACACACTTCATATTAGAATGTAGGAAGTGATATATATATATATATATATATATAATCATGTTATGACTATTAAGTTTCTCTAGATAATTTCAAAAGAAACGAAATCGAATAAAACTTATTAGTAGTTTACATCTTGACATCTAAATTAAATTAATTGTAATTTAACATATATTGATTGTGCACCAAAAGACACTTTCTACAAGCCAATATGAGAACTAAAATTTCTATTTTGTAAAATTTTACTTCTGGAATGTTCTTAATTGAAGGTATTACCATAAAAAATTGATTGAAATACTTGGGTAGACAAGTAAATATAAGAAAGTGCATAAATTATAGAAACATGTCATTAATTGTTTAAATTAAAATACATTGGCTGCATTAAATGACACTTTCTACAAATTTAATATTAAATCGATGGACATAATATATTTTAGTTCATTTTAAGTATTAACGTGACTTGCATCATAGTAAGGTTGTACTTATTTCGTTAGTCTATGAAACTAGAATTCAAAATTGTTGTTTTGTAAAATTTTACTTCTTGAAAGTTCTTAATTGAATGTCTTGAGTTAAGGAATTGATTGAAACATATGATAGCCAACTAAATTTAGGAAAGTTCATAAAATTATATAAAATTATCTAAAAACTTATAATTAATTTTTTTTGGCATATTAAATTCCAATACATATGACTTATATCATGTGTTATGACCAAGCTGTTGTAGATGACCTCAAAAGAAACAAAATTTAGTAAAACAAGTTATTAGTTGAAAATTACTAGTTGAATACATTTTCAATTGAATTTAAAATGCATTTCAATCCTATTTGTGTATTTTAATTGAACCATGAACATATATTTTAGTTCATTTTAAGTATCAAAATGACTTGCATCATAGTCTAATATTGTACTTATTTTCTTAGTTTATTTCTTGCGAAGTCAAAATTGTTATCTCGTTAGCGATATATGATAATAAACTATTTGTATGAAAATATATACGAATTACATTATACACATGAACATACACAAACTGAAATAATTAACATCCATAAACTGAAATAATGTTCATGCATCCATAAATTGTCCATTCATGAAAATATACAAAGTTTGTACATCACATGTGAATATGCCTTATGAAATGGACTTGAAAATATACAAACTATTTATGATCCACTCTAGAAATTATCGCTTCGAGAACTCTTATGTGTGTTTCTTTGTTCAAAGTGAGTGTCCATAACTTGACACTGCAATATAACACATTCAAATTCAAATTAATTAAAACATTATTTGTACAAAACAAACAATCTAAAAATAAATGATTTTGAATTGTGCATCTAAATAGTCCCCTATCTGTGACGCGGTCGAGTGCAAATGGAAGTCAGGTGGGATGGGGGCATGATCAATCTGTGTTTGGTGCTCCCCTTCCCGTGGCTCAATGCCTCCATACCCAACATCCCACTCATGTGTCCACATAACTACAACATCGACACCCCTATGCACCTGGGCTTGTGTACAAAATGAAAAAGAAAAATTATAATTAGTATACGAATTAATTAACATGCATACATGTACCTTAAAGAAAGAAAATGTTGAAATCGTAAAAATAAAAAAATTCACATCAACTGTTAGTCCATAAGTGTTATGAGGCGGAGGTGGAGGTCAAGGAGACTAAGCCATGGAAACATGCACTAGAGGAGGCTGCTTTGGTTGGTCAACTACCCCCTCAGATGACCTCAAAAGCTCATATGTGTATCTGGGTTGTGCATACATGTTATCATGAAATTATTAATATAAATGCAATCTGTTACAAACTTATTAATATAAATAATGTAAAATTTGACGATAAGAATCAAAAGTTTCGTACATATGTACTTGGTCCATGTCACGTGGGTCGTGCACCCTCCAAGTGTCACAGATGGTATCACAACACGTACGTGCATATGAAATTTTTTTGTCATTCCCTAGACTCTCGAGATATGAATCATCATGTAATGCAACTAGTGGGCCACGAGGCATCGAAAGTGGTCTACTCATCTCTCCATGCAACGCGACATGTGCAATGGCTAATGTCCTTTTCATGTTATCTGCAATGGTATGCCTAGTCTCAACGCCAAATTATGACGAATGCTCTAGCTACATGGACAATACCACGATCTGAGATGGTCGTGGCAACAATCTCGGAGGTGGTGCTGTGAAAATTCCTAGATCAGAATCCTACTGCGGCAACTGATATTTTTCTTCTACTTATTAATTCTGAAACAATTTATTTACGGTATTACATAGTAAACATCAAAATAAATTGTACTGCAACCTTCAAAAATAAAATATTGGAGTGTGTATATGCAAGGAAAAATACTAGCACAAATATAGCCACAATGACACAATTATTTTTGGACAATCATCCTCGGAAAAACCCAATTCAGAAATCCGGTGCAAGAGATGAGGGTTTATTTATTATTCTTCAGTAATAATTCATGTACAAATTTTTGGATAGAAAAATAGAAAAAGAGACACTGAGAGAATTTTACTGATAAAATATTTACACTTCATAACGTTTTTCTGACCCCGAAGAGGACCTTCTGTCCTTACGCTGGCCTCACTACGTCACCCTCTGCGCAGTGCTTGCGTCACTACCTCTGTGCTGGTGACCTGCATTCCTCCTTTGCGCTGCTCCTTATAGAATTTACCTACACTCTCGGAGTATTTTTTATTCCTCTCTCTTCTGCCTGCAACTCTCACTATGATTTGATTTTCTCTTGCCGAACTTCAGCCACTGAGAAAATCGATTTACTTGGGCAACTGAGTATCTGCATTGGTGTGTCCTCCAAGTTCCCATCGATTTCCTTCTTATAATAACTCATTGAGGTATCAACGACCGAGATTAAAACATAATCGATGCCTAAGATTAGCTTGGACTCGATCTCCGTCTTCATCTAGAATATTCTCACTAGATCTAATTAATACAATTTAATTAATCACATTTCCTAAGTTTAGACATAGGGATACATTAAAATTGATTAATTATTTTTAATTAAATCATCTCTAGATGGAATTTTCCCAAACTATTTTAGGTATTTGAGAATGCATGTGTCTTATCCTCTTCACAAAATTTTGAGGCTAGAGCACATCCTATGCTACAAAAATCAACAGTAGCTACATGCGCCGGGTCCCTACGAGCCCTGACACGTTCATAAATACGTCCCAAACCGAGTTCATAAAATTTAGATCTGGTGTTGGTGTAATCTAGACTCATATGTAGCAAAAACTCGACATATATATGCTTTTCAAAGTAAAATGGGACCTGGTCATGGTGGGGGAATTGACCCCAAGCTCCATTGAATCAATCATAAACAAAAGTGGCCACATCAACATTCTTATATTATTTTAGTGGAATCAGACCAACATGTATAAAACGATATTCTGGAGGGATGTCAAACAATTCTCCACAAATATCGATGTTCTTGGTGGTGTCTTTCACAGTCTTCCAAGTATGTGGGCCTCTAACCTCTTGCCTCCTAATCCTATGTATGGAATATAAGAGGCGGATTTCTGGGACCACCCTCTGGTATGTATCGATAAAATTATTGATGCTATCCAACATCAGAGACAAACTACACCTAGTACGTGAACTAGAAAATATTTTATCCATCTCTCGTGTGATCCATGTTTGCTAGGCCCTAACATCCTCAATTGTGATATTAGGTATAGCATCGTTCCATAGAGGTATTGACACTGCACTTTGATCCTTGCCTTCACCCTTATAAGGGTCTAAAAATCATAAACATATATATATATATATATATATATATATATATATATATATATATATATATATATATATATATATATATATATATATATATATATATATAACAAACTAGAAGCATAATAACATATACATTAAATTTAAACACATTAGTTGAAGACGATTTAAAAATTAAAGACAATTTCAAGACATAAACACATAAAGTGTAAAAAGGATTTAAAATGCAATATGTATATCTGCAACAGGTGAAGAAGGTTCACCATGTAGCAAGATCATCAACAGAGACAAAAAACTGCCTCTCACACTCCGACTTGTGTCAGAGGGAGGATCTATAGTAGAAAAAACACTCTAATATGGCTACGTGATCTAGCCCAACCATGTATAACAAATCTCCCAACACTCTGACAGGCTGCAGGTGGGGGGTGTATGGGAGATGGCTCTGCAAATTACATATAATACATATAAATTAATCCAAGAAAAAAATGTTGACATAGAAATAATTTTGACAAGAAAACCATTTATAAAATAAAATGGAATAATCTAGGATAAAATTCTAAACTAAATAGAGTGTCTATTTTGATAAATTATCGACCAAAGTATTGAGTTCCATGTAAACACAATCGAAAAATGTGATTGAAAATCTAACTTACACTTTTTCCCATTTATAAATAATGCATTTTATTCATATATCAGAAATATGTAAATATATGTGAAAAATTGAAATAAACCTATTTGCAAAACTAATAAAACTTCATGCCAACCAAATACTCCATAAGACAAGTTCTCATAATGTTTGAATTTGACACATGACTTGTACTAGGTGCAAGCACATGGAGACAATACTTTGGTATGACACACTACACAATGAAATAATATGGTACAAATTAAAAAAGAGTCAAAATGCTTATATATTCACTTTAAATGCACCTTTCATCATGGATTTAATGTATGTATAAACGATGCATTGTTGAAACTTAAAATTATATATATATATGTGTGTGTGTGTGTGTGTGTGTTGCATTATATAGTTAAATAAAAATACATGAAGTGTACGTTACAAAATCATTGCTCAACTAACAAAGTTAATAAGGGTGGGAACTAAGAGATATATAGTTGTCATGTATCATTATATTAAATAATTATACAAATATAAGTAATGGAAATTTTAAGGAAAATTACAGTTTATAGATCAACTCGAGTCTTAAAAAAGTTGTTGAGCATCACCCATGGAGAGCACATTATGTTAAATAGTTATAAAACTATATTAAATGCTATATATCTGTGTGTGTGTGAGAGAGAAATGTTATAACTATAATTATGTTATATATCTAGTTATATAGTTATGTTATACTTTACAACTTTATATATATGTGTGTGTGTGTGTGTGTGTGTGTGTTAAATGTTACATGTTATAGTTTTTTTTGCAAGGATTAAAATTATATTAACAAAGGAGAAATTACATAGCATACAGTCATGAGTGCGGTCTCTGCCTTAGACGGAGGAAACCAAAGATGGAGAACAAAATAACTCTACCCCGGTTGAGATAAACCAGAGCCTTGTAGTTTCATTGTTTGTATTACAAAACAAATATTGATCAAAATGATGTTTGTATTAATTGAGACAATGTGGTTGCTTCTTGTACACCCAAAACGAGGCCTAGAGTGCCAAAGAGGAGGTGTGTGGTCTAACCACGAGCCCCTAATATGCGGTGTGCCAAAAAAGTGTGAAACCAAGCCACCGAGCTCTGGGTTGTTCTTGTTCGAGGTGGCAGAGAAAAAGTAACCCGTGGAGAAATCAAAATGGAGAGAGAGGGCCAACCTGAGAGAAATAATGTCGTTGGTTGATACATTCTACTGCATTGAACCTACAATGTTTCCATGTTGGAGCTGCATTGCACTTGGGTCGTGCCATGAACCTACAAACTACTAGTATTTGCTGGGTTCTCCTCTAGGATGTAGTAGGCCTAGGGGTTGGGGTGATGAGGAGACATGGGAGCGTTGGAAATCGAAGGGACATGAGTTTGGGGAGGAGGGGGATGAACCACAGGGGCACTAGGGAAGGGCGGGGAGGAGGAGCCAACATGCAGAGACTGGGACGGGGAATGGGCAAGGGAAGAAGTTGAGGGGATGTTGGGCAGAAAATTGAGGCTCAAAACTCTAGCAAGACGCCTGAGGGAGGAGACACCATGACTCTAGTGAGCGAAGAGGTAACCAATCCAGGAAGTCGCTTGCATTATATCTTTAGCACGTTCTTTTATGTTGTGAGTGAGGAGGTTTATAAGTGCCCATAGCGTTCAACGACCCTGACACAGTTCTACTTCGCCATGGCCAAGACTTCTCTGCGAATGGAATTGGGAATCCCATTGTTGAACATGGCAGCAATAGTAGCATCATTGAAGTTGGTGGTGGGGGGGCACCCACGACCTCTTCCTCTGTCGGGGCATCTGCCTCTACCCTTATCCCAATTCATAGCTTTGTGGAACAAGGTTGTAGACAAGATGCCAAAAAATCCACATAGGAGAATGTTGGGAGGATAATGCATTTTGGTTAGGGGGATGTGCATGGGGACGAGAATTTTAATGTTGGTGTGTTGGGATGGGGGATCTCGTACTCAAGGTAGTTGGCTCGCGCGTGGAGGAGTGATATCCACCTGGTGTGGAGGGCATGACAAGTGGGAGCTGCAGGTTGGGAGCCCGGGAATGAGAGTCAAGGATCATGGGGCCACCCAGATCCAAGGAATTACATATATATATATATATATATATATATATATATATATATATATATATATATATATATATATATATATATATATAATTTAATTAAATAAAAAAAGAATGGACTTTTAATTCAGTTAAAATATTTTATTCAAGTACAATTATTTTTATAAAACAAATTACTATATTTATTATTAAAAAATATTTAAAATATAAATTTATTTAAATTAAAATAAAAAAATGAAATAAAATTTCTTGTTTGATTTGATTTAATAGAGGTTCACCATGAGCAACCATATTCATTATGTCAATTTAAAGTTCCTAATTTATTTATTTATTGGAGTTCTATAGTTTCATTGTTTCTGTTTTGAAATTTTTTTGGGCATATTTGTTATCAAATTTGTTAGAAATTTAAAATGCAATTTTAATAGCATAATTTCATTTTTTTGAAAATTTATTTCACTAAAATCCTAAAAAAAACTTTAAAACATAAAATAATTAAAAATAAAATTTACCATAGAAAATATTTATAATAAACATGTTAATATTACAAATAATGTATACAATGAAATTAAAAATAATAATAATCAAAACCTAAATTATATATATATTTTTGTGATTTTCAAGGGTTTTCTTGGTGGTTTTCTAAGTTGTTTTTGGTGCTTTTCCTGGGTTTTCTTGGTGGCTTTTTAGGTTGTTTTTTTGTGGTTTTCATGGTTGATATGAATGGGGTATGTTAGTAATGTTGAGTTAATTCCTCTTTTAGATTTTGAAACCAATGTTATATATGTGCTTAAGGGTTCAAGTTCTCTTGCAAGTTATTGAGTCTCATGAGTGTTTTTCATGTTAATTTTATGAACAATTTAACATAAAAGAAAGATTGAACATCAACAACTCAAGTAAAATACATCACCATACAATGCATCAACACAGGGATTTGATGAAGGAGTTCACCCCTCTTGGGCTACATCTCCTTGGTCCAGCTTCCATGGCTTGGGCCTCTATATTATGCTCAAATTTGAAAAATCATGTGTTTACAATGCTTTTATGCTCCTGAAACTTGTACCAATGAGTTCAGAATGCCCAAAAATGGTGTCTTAGCCTCTTTCTGCTCCTCATTTGATCAAAAAATGACTGTGTTATGACCTCTCCTAGCTTGCCCACTATTCACTCCACAAAATGCACCAAATCCAGCCACTAACCACCAAATTTGCCCCAATTTGCGCTAATAGGCCCTCAATTCCGTCGGAGTTTGAGCGGATTTTTCGGACATTTTAAATTCCTCCTAAGGCCTTAATTTCGGAAAATTCTGGGCATATGGGGCCATGTGCCCAAGGGCTAGTCCTCGGCGTTAGCCCCTCTCCCCAAACCACAAACGTTTAAATGGCGTGTTGGAGGAGTGGTCACATAGACCGGTTTTCTATGGCAGTCATGGTCGACAGATGGGTGGTAAAATCCGTGCCACGGTCCTTGGGTCATGGTTGTATGGTGTGGGGGCTATCCCCTTCTCATCCCAACGACGAACTTTATAAATTTTAAATTTGTGCAGAGAGAATACATGGTAAGAACCAACGTATAGGTAGACTGGTAAACGGTGTGGCTTGTGCTTAGGAGGTCACAGGGTCAAACCTAATGCCTCTGCCCAGACTGTTGCAAACATGATACAATGATGTGAGGAGCACATGTGGTGCCCCTTCCTCATTGGCCAAATAAAAACCAATAATAAAATTCCAATTCCAAAAATTTGAACCAATCAACAACTGTCACTTGGAAAACCGTCATTCGCCTGAGGAGAAAATTGACCAAAATTTGACCTTCCCAGTCAGCATGCCACGTTAGTAGTACAAACTGCTGATTGGGCTCCATGTCTACATTTTTTTGCCAAATTTTACTTGTTTAGACAAATGAAAACCCGTTTCTGAAGCCATACAGAGTCCATTTCGAGTCCATGTTTCATGTTTCAAGTCATTATGATAACTTCGATTTTTTAGCATAATTCTAAGCACTCGATCATTCCTCCCCTCTAGAAACTTTTGGACCCCAAAAGATATTTCATTACTGACATGTGGATGTGGGTACAATTCCCTCACCCTTCTAGTCTCAATCCACTGGAATTTTCCTAATTTCAACAATTTCAGCTTTTCATAAAAACTAATCTTTTTCCTTGATTCCGGAGACCCTGTCTTGCTGTTGTAGACAATCTCATGCTGAAATTTCCCAGAATTTGCAGAACAACAAGCTATCCTTGAAGATACAAACTTGTTTCCACCTCGGTCTTCAATCAAAGGAAACTTGAAAACTATCTCACCTTGAACACCATCGACATGATGATGTTTAGCATGTCTCGCCTTGTGCTTGGCTCGAATCTTGATCAAATGTGACCGCCATCACCATGCATCATCCCATTTCGAATAAAATAATTTGTGATACCCATAAGAAGAAATTTTGAACCCAATGCACTCTTTGTCAAATTGTTTTTTTGCTTCCTCTTTGACCTTTGAACTCTCTTGCATCGACATCTTGTTTCCATCACTGTTTAACACTGATGTCGACTTCTATAAATCTTTCACATCTTGTTTACCTCTTTTCAAAGGCAACATGTTAGAGCCTTGAAACATCTTATTACAAAAATTAGAAACTTCAATGAAATCATCTTGTTCATTTGATGCATCTTTTTGTAAGGTCTCATTCAAAACATCACTATGCTTGAACATTAACAAAGCCAAATTTTGACTTGCATTCACTATTCTCTTCATTTCTCATGCATGTATAAGAGACAAACTCATCTTCTTCTTATGCGCTCTAAATATGTACTCAATTCCATTCTTAAACAAGTGGTACTTATTCTCATGGCGATGAAATACCACCCTTCTATCATAGAGATAAGGACTTCCCAAAACAATACCTGAAATCTCAAGCGGAACTACATCAAGTTTAACTTCGTCAAGAAAGTTTGAATTGATTGCAAACCTTAGGATGCAATTCCTTGTTACCTGTAAGTTTTCATTCTTGCATATCCAACCTAAAGGATAAGGTCTTGGATGTGTAACAGTTTCTAGATTTAACCTCTTAAACAAGTCTTCAGAAATCAAAATAGCTTGAGAACCACTATCAAATATTGTGTCTATTTTGGTATGTTTTGAAACAACTCTAATATGAAATATTTCAATTCTTGTATCATCATCTTGAGTTACATTATAATAACTTGAAGAAATTGTGCTTGCTATGTTCTTAACTTTCAAACCCATTGCTGTAATATTGGTTTCATATCCTGAATCTAAACCTAAGTCACGTTCAATGATCACAATTATTTTCTCCTTCTCCTTGGTTTAAGTTTGTTTGGATTCAACTTTGGATGGAGTTGCCAGCAATGGTCTTCATCATGGCCATTTTTAGAACAATTTTTACATGTGAGTTTCTCTTTCTCTATTTTAATAGAACCATTTTTCTTTCCTCTTCCATTAAACTTACCCTTTCCTTTACCTTCATACTCAAGGAAACTATCACTTTTATCATCTGCACTATGTTTCCTCTTGCTTCTAGATGCGTGGCTTGAACACAAACCTCATCTAATTTTGTGCGATTGAACATGAGAATAGTATGTCTAAGGTAGTTGTGTAAACCCCCAATATAATTTAACAATGTTTCTTGAGAAGATAAATTGACACCCAAAACTAGTGCTCTTCTCCTAAACTCTTGTGTATAATTTTGAACACTTTGTCCCTTTAGTTGTCTAAAATTCTGTGAGTCCATAATGGATTTTTTCATGTAAGCTAGAGGGTAAAATTTCCTTTTAATGGCAGCAATAAAATTATACCAAGACATTCATATCTTACCATGGTTTTTAATCTCATCTTGTGTCCTTTCTTTCCACCATGCAAGTGTTGCGCCCTCCATTCTCAAGGACGCTAATTGAATATTTATGTCATCCTCTTGAAGGTTTTGAATTTTGAAATAAACCACCAAATGATGAATAAAATTATCCAACTTCTCTGCATTTACTTCTTCATTATACATCAATAGCTCAAAATTTGACATCAAGTTTAAGTAAGGGTGACTTACCAGTTCCATTTGAAGTATGTGGATGAACATATTGAAGGGTTGTGGCAGTGGAAGATGATGAAGAGGAAGGTGTAGATGGTGGTAAGGATGATGGTGTAGTGGATGGTGGTTTCCTACCATCTCCATGGTCTCCTCCTCCTGGAGAACCCTCTCCTCTTGGAGGCCTATAACTTTCTCCTTGCATCCTTAAATTCCTCTCCTCATAGAGGACCATTACCATATCAGTCATATCAAAAATAAATTTTTGAATGCTCTCTCATCTTCTGTCATGATAGGTTCTCCTTCATGAGAAATGCTCACTGAAGACTCAACTTAAACTTGAGGATGTGTTGGTATTGAAGACTTTGGAAATCTTTCCCTTCTTCCTCTTGACCCAACTACATGGCTTTCAACCAATTTCCCTTCTCCTCTTTTGAGTTTTAACCTTGTAAGCATGACACAAACTTGAAAACAATTAGATCCATTTTTTCACAACAAAACCTAAAGCTCTGATACCAAAAATGATTTGAATGGGGTATGTTAGTAATGTTATGCTAATTCCTCTTTCATATTTTGAAACCAATGTTATATATGTGCTTAAGGGTTCAAGTTCTCTTGCAAGTTATTGAGTCTCATGAGTGTTTTTCATGTTAATTTTATGAATACTTTAACATAAAAGAAAGACTAAACAACAACAAATACAAGTATAGTACATCACCATACAACACATCAACATAGGGATTTGATGAAGGAGTTCACCCTTCCTGGGCTACATCTCCTTGGTCCAACTTCCATGGATTGGGCATCTATATTATGCTCAAATTTGAAAAATGATGTGTTTACAATGATTTTATGCTCATGAAATCTGTACCAATGATTTCAGAATTCCCAAAAATGTTGCCTTAGTCTCTTTCTGCTTCTCATTTGGTCTAAAACTAACTGAGTTATGACCTATCCTAGTTTTCCCACTATTCGCTCCACAAACAACACCAAATCCGGCCTCTAACCACCAAATTTTCCCCAATTTCCGCTAACAAGCCCTCAATTCCATCGGAATTCAGGTGGATTTTTTGGACGTTTTAAATGCCTCCTAAGGCCTTAATGTCGGAAAATTTTGGGCATATTGGGCCACGCGCCCAAGGGCTAGTCCTCGACACTGGCTCCTCTCCCTAAACCACAAATGTTTAAATGTTGCATTGGAGGAGTGGTCACATAGACTGGTTTGACATGGTGGTCACGATCGGTGGATGGGTGGTTAACTCCACGCCACGTTCCTTGGGTCACGGTTGTATGGTGTGGGGAATGGCCCCTTATCACCCAAAAAATGGACTTTATTAATTTTAAATTTATGTGGAGAGCATCTGGGTAAGAACCAACATATAGGCGGACTGGTAAACGGTGTGGCTTATGCTTAAGAGGTTGCGGGGTCAAACCCCGATGCCTTCACCTGGACTATTGCAAAAAATTTACAACGTTGCGAGGAGGACACGTGGCGACCCCAGGCTGAGCCACATGCCCCTTCCTCATTGGCCAAATAAAATCAAATAATAAAATGCCAATTCCACAAATTCAAACCACTCAACAACTGCCACTTGGCAGACTGTCATTCGCTGGAGGAGAAAATTCACCAAAATTTGACCTGCCCAGTCAACATGCCACGTCAGTTGTACGGACTGTTGACTGGGCTCCATGTCTGCATTATTTTTCCAAATTTTACATGTTTAGACAAATGAACAAAACGCATTTCTGAAGCCATACAGAGTCCATTTCATGCGAAAAAAGTTGCGTCAGATTTAGAACGATGAACACTACATGGTCGTTCAGGTTTCAAGTCATTATGAGAACTTTGATTTTGAGCATAATTCTAAGCACCCAATCAATGGTGGGTTTCAAGATTATTTTTATATGCTAGTTTTTTTTCAAATTATTATTATTATTATATTTATTTATTTATTTATTTTATTTTTATTTTATTTTTTGTAGAAAAAAATTAAATATAAGAGAAAAAAATGATAGGAAACCTACCTTGAATTAAGCCTCAGGGTCGTTGGCGGGGTTCATAGGTAGCTGGATTAAGTTCCTCCATCTCGGTTGAGCTTGGAAATATTTCGTCGAATTCCTTTTCCTCTCGTGATCCGAGAAAAATGGCTTACGCTGGTTGCATCTGGGTTATTTGAATTCAAAGTAATGCTCGATCGAGCTATATATTTGGATCAAGCCAACGACTATATTGAAAGATATAGCTCGATCAAGTCATTAACTCGAGTTAGAAAATGACCCGATCGAGAGTTTTTTTAAATGCTCAATCGAGCAATTTTTAAGCGCCTCAACACCTCGATCAAGCACTTAAAAATTTCTTAATTGAGCATTTATTTTTCAATAAAGCACTCCATCATTTCACCAAAAAGTATAAACTAACTCCATGCTTTGACCTAATATCAAATGAAATGTGCAAATATAGATCCCAACAAGCGGGTATTTGATTAAAGGTTACAAGTATCAT